>UESW01004764.1:0-461064 GCA_900491605.1 Calamus simplicifolius | reverse complement strand
ACCTATTACGGCGAAAATAAATCACTGTAATAAGTTTTAAATATTTTTAAAAATTAAATAAAACTTATTACGAGACTTATTTTCGTCGTAATATATTACGACAAAAACAAGTCATCGTAATAAGGTTTAAATATTTTTTAATTTCAATAAAACCTTATTACGGCGACTTGTTTTTGCCGTAATAGGTTGATATTACGGTACACTATTACGATAAAAATTTATTTTCATCGTAATAAGTCCGTTTATTATGAAAAAATATTATTTCACCATAATAAAAGAAAAGAAAATAAAAAAAATCCTAATAATTATGGTACACTATTATGACAAAAAATTTATTTTCATCGTAATAAGTCCATTTATTATGGCGAAAATATATTTTTCCATAATAAAATGAAAATAAAAATAATAAAAAATCCTAATATATTATGGTACACTATTACGATGAAAATTTATTTTTGTCGTAATAAGTCAGTTTATTACGGCAAAAATATATTTCACCGTAATAAAATGAAAAGAAAATAAAAAAATCCTAATATATTATGGTACACTATTACGATGAAATTTATTTTGTCGTAATAAGTCCGTTTATTACGGTGAAAATATTTTGCCGTAATAAAATGAAAAGAAAAATAAAAAAATCATAATATATTACGGTACACTATTACGACGAAAATTTATTTTCATCGTAATATGTCAGTTTATTACGGCGAAAATATATTTCACTGTAATAAAATGAAAAAAAAAAAAAAAATCCTAATATATTACGGTACACTATTACGACGAAAATTTATTTTTATCATAATAAGTCAGTTTATTACGGTGAAAATATTTCGCCATAATAGCTAGTTGTTACGGCAAATTTAATTTATATTTTGCCGTTATAAATGAACATATAACGATGAAAAATATTTCGCCGTAATAGATTCGCCACAAATACCATACTTTCTTGTAGTGATATGACTCAAACTTCTCTTTTGCATTTGGGACATCAAAGGTCAGATCATCCAGACCATCCGTGACCCTAGAGAAGGCTTGTCATTTGGCTGGTGGTAAACAACCCTTCACCATGGCACTCTTCCAGCAAAACAAGGATACCATCGTTTTTCTTATTTATTCCATAACCAGAGTTCTCTTTACTACTTCATGATTGAAGAAAGGCATGGCAAGGTCATGAATGCAGTGACAAGCTTTCCTTAGATCACCTCCATAGTCACTATAAAATGGTTCTATTTTGATGGTGGTCCACAAGACAACTTTTTCCTTGTCTATGATTTCATTAGTTTAAGTATATGTTTTTTCTATTATTCTGGTTCTAGTTATGGTTAAGGTTTGGTTTTGCTTTGAGATTTATCTAGAGGTGTGTTCTTTAGAAGACCTAATGTTAGATATAAAGGAAGGGCAGTACATAATTATGATAACTGTGATCCAGACTATATAAGTTATTTTGAGCTCCAAAGTATGTGTGTAAATTTAGGGTGTCCATGCACTAGTAATATATATTTTGGTTCCTAATGGTAATTTAGATCATGGATTGAGGCTAGTAGAAAATGACGATGATGTGATATATATTGTAGAGTTAAATGCAAAATGCTAAGTGACTACTATAGTGATTTATGTAGAAACTGGAATGCTATCATTGAATGCAAGAGATGTTTATCGGGAGATTAGAGATGATGAGCTTCAAAGCACCCAAAAAAGTGCTGATATGATGGTTGGGACACAAAAGATGACAATTTGATTGAGCTTGTTGAGTTAGATCAAAGGGCTTATTATGATAAGGATGAAGGGGTGGGGCTCATAACATACGGGCGGCTATTGATGAGGATGCAGGGTTTAGGGCTCATGACACACTATAGTTTTGGATGAGGATGCAGGGGTGCGGGCTTATAACATGTAGGCAGCTATGGATGAGAATGTAGGGGTAGGAACTCATGACACACAAGCCACAGTTGATGAGGTTATAAGAGTTGATGAGGGAGACGAATTTAGGGCTAATGATGCTATGAAGGGGATCGAAGGAGTTGAGATTATAGTTTGTGAAGGCAGAGAGAAATGAAGATGGAGAGAGAATGGTAATAGTGATCCAAGCTAGCTAAATGAGGGCCTTAAAGGACCTAATGATCATGACATATTTAGATCAAAGACATCCGACCCCACTGCTTAAAGTGGTGATGCCTTATTTGCAACTCCTCGCCTCTTCTCAGTCCCTCTTAGAAGACGTCACTTTGGATGATTAGCTTAAGGATTCTCTATACAAAAAGGAGTTAACAAGTTTGTAAGGGTCTTTCTCTTTGAATTCAATGAAAATATTGATATGATAAACTTATAGTTGCAGTTGAGGATGAGATTTATGAATGCTAGGGTATTTAGAGTTGTCCTAAGAGAATATGTAGTAAGAAGATTAGTTAATTTCAAGTTTTAAGTTAAATGAGGGCCATAAGATATCTACTATATGTAGAAGTGGATGTGGATGAAGAATTTATATATCCAATGTTGGAGATGAGCTAACATTTCAAATAAAGACATTTAACCTTATTTATATTTATGAGAGAACCTTCTCCAATGGTTAAATGAAGTTACGCTAATTTGCTAGAAAGTACTTGGATAAGTTCAGGAACAATGTCAAGTGAGAGGTGCTAGTTGTGCAACTTATATAAAAAAAGATATTATTCTGGATGTGAGTAGGAACCAGATTTCTAGAGTTAAAAAAAGCAAAGGAAATCATTGAAGGTGATGAAACTTTACAGTACAAAAAGTTAAGAGACTATGCTGAGATGATCAAATTAACAAATGCAAGGAGTTATGTCATCTTACAATCTGAAGTTTTTGATAAGGATACACGATCATTTTTTAAGACAATGTACACATCAAATATTATACCAAAAGGTGGGCTTTAGGGGTAGATGTAGACCTCATTAATCTAAATGGATGCTTCTTAAATGGAAGATTTGGAGGATAGCTATTGTCGACTGTCAGCAGAGATGAAATGACAATGTCTTCCTAGTTGGAATGGCTATTGCTAAGCAAGAAAACAAGGATTTTAGAGTTAGTTTTCACATATATTTCGTGATGACATAGGCAAGCCGAAAGAGCTAGGGTTAGTATTCATATCAGACAGATAGAAGATAAATATTTCAAAGTTTATATTATTTTTGCTCTAACCTTTTTGTTTTCTATTATACCTACTTCAGATGGGGATTGTTGCATGCTATTAGAGCTTGGTACCTACCACTAAAGAGCTATTTCTAGGTATGGAGCACAACTATTGTGTAAGACATAGTAATTTTAAGGGATTATTTAAGAGAAAAGAATTAAAGAATGCAATGTGGAGGGCAACTTATACAAGCAGGCACTAAGGGAGTTTGAAAGGAGGATGGAGTACATAAAAGGATTAAATGAGGAAGCATGGCAATGGCTTAAGAAGATTCCTCTACCATAATGATCTAAGACCCACTTTAGTAATAGAGCCAATGATTGCCTTCTCAATAATTTGAATGAATCATTTAATGCTATGATAATGGAAGTGAGGAATCTACCCATACTGTCTATGTGGAGTGGATTAAAGTAAGATAAATGGGTAGATTTAATGTCACAAGGCTTGGTATAGAGAAACATATAGGGCCAATTTACCTTAATATTCAAGATAAGTTTAAGCTGATGAAGTTGGACTCTAGAATTTATTACGCGACATTTGCTGGGAGGCTAAAGTATGAGGTAGATAATGCATATGAGAGGCATGTAGTTGATTAAACCTCGAAGAGTTGTACATGTAGGATTGGGATCTCACTCTACTGCCTTGCAAGCATGGTGTGGCTTCCTCATTAAGAATCTAGAGCAGCTAAAGAAGTATGTTCGCCCCTGTAATAGTAAGGAGGTTTACTTGGCTTTCTATAAGAAAATCATTCATCCTATGCTAGGCTAGGATGAATAGATTGAAACTGAGCTGCCTGCTCTAGTCCCTCTAGACCAAAAAAGCTGAGGAGAAACCCAGATGACAAGAAATCCTTACAAAGTATCTAGAACGAATAAGTTTATGAGGTGTGGGAAATGTCACAAAGAAGGGCACAATTCTAGAGGCTGTAAAGCTAGTGTGACTGAGAAAACAGCTTGGTAAAAGAGGATTATAATGTAAAAAAAGAAAGCAGCAAGTTATTAGTGTTAATTCTAATGATTCATCTAAGAAATTCAATATTTTTACTAGTATGCTATTTGTTTTGCAAATACAAAGTCCAACCTTTTGGTCAGCAGGTTCTTCAAATGTCCCACTCTCACATCCAGTATAGGATAAAAGGAAAGCCACTACAACAAGTTGAAAAAATAGAAAAAAAGAGAGTATTAGTGATGTTATAAAATGCATGCATCTTATTCTAGGTATTTTAGATTGCAGCCTCCATTTCATAGAGCAACATAATTCAAATTTCAGGAGAGTCATGCAAATGAATATTTCAATATTATTCCTGCATTGATATACAATTTTCTTATACATATGGTATAGTCTATTGGTGTTGTAGGTTGAAGTGGAAGAGGATCTATTGTTGTTGAAGGTGGGCCTGCAATTGGAAAGGATCCTGCTACAGGTGGGCTGCAGTTGAAAAGGGTGCTACAAGAAGAAGGGGTGCTGTTACGAGTGAGGCTGTAGCTGGAATGTATTTTATTGCAGGTGGGATCGGAGCTGGGAGTTTAAAGAGTTTTGATGTTGCTGCAGGTAGGGCTTCAGCTGGAGGTATCAGGCATTCTTGTTGAAATTAACCTACCATTGGCCTCTAGATTTGCGACATTAAAAAATTATTATGTATCATCTCATTCAAATCATTTACAGTAGTGTAGTCTGGTTCCTACTAAATGAATCCATAAACTGGTTTGAATTAACCAATTTATGCTATTCAAGATTTTTAAATTTTAATGCCATCTTAAATTATTGTGTTGCAATAGATGAGGCTGTAGCTTAAAGGGGTACTATTACAGACGGAAGGGGCATTGCTGCAAGTGGAAAGTCTGCAATAAGTTGGGGTGGAAGGGAAAAAGATTTTGTTGGTTTAAGGAAGAGTGCCGCTGCTAGCAGTGCCATTAGAGGAAGAGGAAGAGGTTCATTTGGAGCTATTAGAGGAAGAGGAATGTTGGAAACTAAACTTGATTGTTGGAAATTACTGCAGGAAGTTGTTGTTATTTAATTGTTGCATAGGAAGTTGATGTTATTTAATTACTGCATAGGAAGTTGCTGTTATTTAATTACTGCATAGGAAGTTGCTATTTGAATTAAGTATTATGGAAGACCAAGAGTCATTTTGTAATTATAAAAGGCCATGTATCCTTTCACATTTCAATATGAAAAAATAGAAAGAATCCAGAAATTTGCCCAAAAAAAGAAAATATCTTCTCCTCTTCCAACAAATTTGGTATCAGAGCCACAAAAGATCCATGGCCTCCATGAACTTTGTTCAATCCTAAATACCCAAACTCACCAAAGACAACTATGACAACTGGAGTATCCAAATGAAGGCTGTGCTTGGATCCCTTGATGTTTGGGATCTTGTAGAAGACGGCTACATGGAGCCGATCGAAGGTGAAGCAATTCTCACACAAGAGCAAAGAAAGCAACATAAGGAGTCAAAAAAGAAAGACAAGAAGGCTCTCTACACACTATACCAAAGTGTAGATGAAGGCACATTCGAGATTATCGCTGGAGCTGCAACATCAAAGGAGGCATGGGACTTATTGCATAAGGCACATAAAGGAGCAGAAAAGGTGAAAAAGATTCGGCTACAATCTTTGAGGTCTGAATTTGAATCTTTCAAAATGATAACTGGGGAGTCAATTTCTAATTATTTTTCAAGATTGATGTCTATAGTCAATCAATTGAAAAGAAATGGTGAAGAAATTACTAATGTTCGAATCATGGAGAAAATTTTGCGCTCTTTAGATGCAAAATTTGACTTCATTGTTGTAGCCATTGAAGAATCAAAGGAATTAGAAGAGATGACTATAGAGCAACTCATGGGCTCTTTACAAGCACATGAGCAAAAGCTGTCTAAAAGGATGGAGGAGAAACCCATCGAGCAAGTACTTCAAACAATCTTACACTACAAGAAAAAGGTGATCTTAAAGATCAAACAAGTTTCCATGGTCGAGGCCGTGGAAGAAGAGAAAGAGTGGATGATTTCATCAAGATCAACCTCAAAGAAGTCAAGGAGACATAAGAGACCACCATGCCCGAGGTCATGGTAGAGGAAGATTTTTTAATCCTAGAGGAAGAGGAAGGTATGGACAACAAGCACTACAATGTTTTATTTGCAAAAAATATGGGCACTATGCTAAAGATTGTTGGTACAAAGATAATGTTAATTATGTTGATGAGAAAATTCATTTTACAAAAGAACAAGAAGAAGAAGTAACTCTACTTTTGGCCTAATAACATTACTGGTGCTATCAAAAGAAGTACTTGGTATCTAGACACAGGTGCTAGCAATCATATGTGTGGGATAAAGGACATGTTTTTTAAGATGGATGAAAGCTTCAAAGGCTCGATGACTTTTGGAGACTTCTCTAAAAGGCCAGTTGAAGGGAAAGGTAAAATCTTTATCAAGCTTCAAAATGGCACTCAAAATTTTATTTCAGATGTCTATTATGTTCTAGATATTAAAAATAACATTCTTAGTTTGGGCCAATTGCTTGAAAAAGGCTATGACATTCACATGAAAGAATTGGGTCTTTCTATCAGAGACAACAACAATACTCTTATTGCACATGTTCCTATGTAAAAAAATAGAATGTTTGAGCTAAGTTTGCATGTTGATGGCTCCTCTTGTATGTTAACACAAAGTCTTGATGACTCTACTCTATGGCATCTTAGATATGGACATTTAAACTTTGATGGATTAAAACTTTTGTCTAGCAAGAATATGGTGACAGGAATGCCTTGGCTGAAAATGTCTAAAGAAAAATGTGAAACTTGCATAGTTGGAAAGCAACAAAGGAGAACCTTTATTTCAGGAAGATCAAGAAGAGCAACAAAACCATTGGAATTGATACATTCAGATGTTTGTGCCCAATCAAACCAACAACTATGGAGGTAATGAATATTATCTTTCCTTCACTGATGATTATTTTTGAAAGACATGGGTTTATTTATTAAAAAAAAAGAGTGAAGTGTTTCAGAAATTTAAGGAATTTAAGTTGCTTGTTGAAAAACAAAGTGATTTTAAAATTAAAGCTTTGAGATCGGATCGTGGTGGTGAGTATTTATCCAAAGAGTTTTCAAATTTTTTCAAAGCACAAGGAATTTTTCATCAAGTTACTATGCCTTATTCACCTCAGCAAAATGGGGTTTCAAAAAGAAAAAATTAAACTATTTTAAATATGGTTCGATGTATGTTGAAAGATAAAATATGCCTAAAGAATTTTGAGGAGAAGCAGTTGCTTGTGCAGTTTATTTGTTGAACAGATTTCCATCAAAAAGGCTTTACAATATGACACCTGAGCAAGCATGGAGTTCATACAAGCCTAAGGTTGATCATCTTCTCATTTTTGGAAGTTGTTGCTTATGTCAAAGTGCCTGATGAGAAAAGGATCAAACTTGATGACAAAGGAGAAAAGTGTATTCTTGTAGGATATGCTAAAAATTCAAGTGGCTATAAGTTGTATAATCCTATTACAAAGAGAGTAATTTTTTCAAGAGATGTTGAATTTGATGAAAAGCAAATGTGGAGTTGGCAAGATAACAATAAAATGCAAGAAAATAATGAAGAAGAAGAGTCACAACATCAAGAAGAAATTCCATCAACTCCACAACAAAGTCCAAGACATTCATCTCCATAAGAAAGTTCTAGTGGCTCATCCTCAAATAGAGCACACAAAACTCGGAGTGTGCAAGAATTGCTTGACGTCACAAGGCGTCTTGATGCTAATGATTATATATTTTGTCTTTTTGCAGGTTATGATCCAATTGAGTTTTATGAAGCAAATAAAGAAGAAAAATGGAGAAATGCCATGCATGAAGAAATTTCATCAATAGAGAAAAATGACACTTGGGAACTCACAAATCTTCCCCAAGGTCATCAAGCCATTGGAGTCAAATGGGTGTATAAAACAAAAACAAATGCAAGTGGAGAAATAGAAAAACACAAAGCCCGCTTGGTAGTAAAAGGCTACAAACAACAATATGGCATTGACTATGATGAAGTTTTCTCTTCTGTTGCTCGAATGGAAACAGTACGCCTTCTCATTTCCTTAGCAGCTCAAATGAAATGAAAAATTTTTCAAATGGATGTGAAATCAGCTTTTTTGAATGGATATTTGAATGAAGAAGTCTATGTAGAACAACCTTTGGGTTTCATTCAAAAAGGACAAAAAGACAAAGTCTACAAACTCAAACGATCTCTTTATGGATTGAAACAGGCTCCACGAGCTTGGAATACAAGGATTGACAAGTATTTTGCTGAAAATGGTTTTCAAAAATGCCTTCTTGAACATTCTCTTTATATGAAGTCTAATCATGTTTGTTGGCCCAGATGACAACCCAAGAGGGGGGGGGGGGTGAATTGGGTTCTTTAAAAATTTAGCCTTTTAAAATAGTTTGCTTAAGAAGAATGAAGGCAAATGCAATGTAAATACAAAGTGCAGTGAATAAAACAGAGATAGAGATAGAGTCAATGAAGCACGGCAAACACAAGATTTTATAGTGGTTCGGTGTATCCAACACCTACGTCCACTCCCAAGATTCACTTGGGTCCACACTATAATCTTCCTTGATTACAGCCGAGTTGTTTTACAAGCTCACAACTCAAACTTGTTGTTTTCCCGGGATCACAACGAACCCAGCTGGTTTTCCGGGCTCACCAGCACAAAAACCCTAACACAAGCTATACCAAGCTTGTACCGAGGTAAGACTACCTCCACTAGTTCAATCCCCCAGATTGAACTAGACACAAATAATAGAAATATTGTTTTTCAATTACAAAGCTCCTAATGAGCAGATAATCAAATAAAAGAACAAAGTTTAGAAAAGCCTGATTTGCAGTTGGTTGGCTTTTGAGCTTTTCTTCTTTTCTTCTTTTCCTCAACTCCTTTGAAGTGTAGAATCGGGCCTCAGCTCGGATTCTTCACGGATTGAACGTTGGAGTTGATTTGAGCTTTTTCTTCCTTTCTTTGAGTGTTGAAAATCTCTTGATTTGCTCTTGAATAGCTCTTGGATTTTCTTCTGAAGCTTTCTTGGATTGTTGAACTTGAGCACAGACGAAGCTTCCTTTGATTTCACACTTTTCTTTCACTCTATTTTGAATCTCGGATTTTTTCAAATGAGCTCTGTTTTTTCGATTTTTTTCTTTTCTCTCTTGATTGAATATCTCTCTATTTGTATATCTTTGATTTGAAAACGGCTTCTCTATTTATAGATTCTGCAAAAATATAGCCGTTAGAAACAAAGAAAATAGCCGTTAATTAAAAATCTTACCGTTGACGCTGAGTTGGCATTCAGAAAAATCTCGCCCAGATTTGTTGGAGTCGACTCCTGCTTTCCGCGAGTCGGCTCGAAGACGCGATACCAAAAATAGAAATATTCAGAAAGTTAAAGGGTCGACTCATCAAAATAAGTGTCGACTCCTGACAGTCGGGGGTCGACTCATGAAAAGTTGGGGTCGACTCGCGAAGTGCTCAGAAAAACAACCTCTGGTGTCTGAGCGGAGTCGACTCACACAGTCATGGAGTCGGCTCGACAGAATCGGGGGTCGACTCTTGAAATCACAGGGGTCGACTCGAGAAAACAGTCATTCTGTATACTGAGTGGAGTCGACTCTGAAACTCTAGAGTCGGCTCCGGAACGTATCAAAAATCAGAGAATTTTCTGATTGACTTTGAAATTCGTTCCAGATTCATTTTAAATCAATTTTTTGACTTGAATATAATAAAATTGACATTAGGAATCAATTCAAGAAATGTTCCAAAAACTCATTGATTGAAATATGAAGTATAAAAATTTCTTTTTGAAAGCTTAAACATGGAGCTTGAAGTTACTTTCAAATTGATTAAAGTCATACTTAACATACTCATTGATTGTTCTAAATAAATTCATTGCTCATGTAAATAAACTCATTGCATCTTTTAATATACTCATGGCTTTTGGTAATCATCAAAATCAATAAGATTGGGGCAACAATTTCTCAACAATCTCCCCAACAATCTCCCCCTTTTTGATGATGACAAAAACATTGAGTATATGCATGATTGATTAAAGAATTTATTTTTTTCATAGTTAGGCTTAGGCTCCCCCTGAATGAGGTAGCTCCCCCTATGAAACTCAAATAATATCCCATTCATTCAATTATTTTAATTTAATATCATTGATTAATTAATTTCTCCCCCATGCATATACAGTATAAAACTCCCCCTTTTTTGTTATCAACAAAAAGGTAGAGAAGCATCAAACATAATCATTCATTCATTCATTCAAGATATGATTTAACAAAATCTGAGATTCATTGATAATAGAGAAGTACATTCAAACTCAGATTACATTGACATTCAAAAAAACTTTTCATTACATCAAGTATCAAAATGTAAAACATAATATAAACTTCATTACATTGCAAGGACTAAGTATCTAATACATCAAAAGTGAGTCCTTACAATCCTAGTTAAGTGATCTATATATTTTTCATTCCATCAGTTTGAATCTTCACATAGTCCTTCAGTCTTTCATCACAAAAGTGCAAGCAGTCAAAATTTTATCTTGGAGCTCAGCATTGCATTTTGCATAGTTTCACCATCTCCACAGATGTCTTTAAGTTCTTCAAAATATTCTTTAGATCTCCACTTAAAGACTCAGAGAAGTGCTAAGAGTAGATTCAATCTTGGTGATCGATCATCTAAAGAGTAAAGAGTTTCTTTAAGATTCATAAATTTGTTTTCAAACTCTGATTTTAATTTATCTGACTGATCATCAAGAAGACCTTTGAGCTGCCTTAACTGAAGTTCTGAAACCAACTGATGAAGATGATGCTGATCAAACAACGGAGCAGGGAAGGGCGGAGCAGGAATAGGAGAGCTCGGAGGTACAGGCGAAGAATGTCTAACTGATGGTCCCGGTGCCTCAACATCCGCGGCTCTATCTTCCATCAACCTTTCCTTTCCCATCTCCATTCTTCTTCACAAATCCCATCCTATGTATAGTGGCCAAACTGTAAAATCAGTGTGTCTCAAGTTCCTCATTGGCTCACTATCTGAAATGACAATCCCTTGGCTTTGAAAATTTTAGTAAGATCATGCCATAGGGTAAACTTGATTTTCTCTTACCTCCACAGTCAGCAATATACCATAAATCATACTAGGAAGGTTAATGGGTTTACCCAGTTACAATTGCATCCATTACAAAAATATCTCTTTCTGACACATAATCAAATCTCCCAATCTTGGGAAAGGATTCTACTACAGATGTTGTGGAGAAGTCTCAATTCTAAGGATAACTGATTGCAAAACTTCTTCAAAACCAACAATTCCCTGTTAAGCAATCTAGAAGAGCTGGGCTTCTATCATCAGAAGAAAATGTAGAAGTTCCTGACACTGGAAGATCCAACAATCTTGAAAGCAATCCACTGTCACTGAAATTCTATTTCCTCTAAATGCTTACAAGTCCATTATCTCCTCTAGATAGATTCTTATAAAATTCCTTGACAAGGCTGGGTAGGTAGGACAATCTAAAGAACAAATCTTTCTCCCAACCCATCTCAATCAACTGTCTTCCCACAAGAAATCCCTCAGCCTCAAATAATTCAAAATCACTTTCCTCCCGGTTGTAATCACTCTATCGGCAAGTCTATCTACCTGAGATGGAGCCGTAGAGGAGAAGCACTGGAGTTGAAGAGATGAGGTTGAATCCAAGCTCGGTGAAGGCTCACGAACGGGACGCCTCAGTCTTCCTCACCGCCTTCTTCCTTTTCACTCCGGCCGCACCAAGGTTAGAACCACGGTTTTAGGGCCATTGATCTATTGGAAGGGTTAATCAGGGATTTCTGAGGATTTGGAAGGTTGGAAAAATTTTGGAGAGAGTATTTGAGATTGAGAGATAGAAATGAACGGCGAGTCGACTCTGCCCTAGATAAATCGACCTGGGACCACTTCGAGTCGGCTCCCGCAAAGCGAGGGGTCGACTCCGGACAGTCACAAAACTATCCCGAAGTGGAGTCGACTCGCGCAGAGAAGGGGTCGACTCAGAGTTTCAGTAGAAACTGGAGTCGACTCCGATACTCACCGAGTCGGCTCCGAGACCATTTCAGAGCAAAAAACATAAAGTTTCAGATAATCTGAAATGTGTCCGGATATTGATCATAAAAATTGATAAAATAATCATTGGATTTTAATAGATCAATTAGATATGAATTCTAGATAAGATTTCCTTAAAGATCAAGGATTTGAAAGAATTTTAGATAAAATTTCCTTAGGGGTTTCAAATTCATTCTAATGGATCACAAATCCCTAACTCTCCTCTAAGATAACAGAATCTTTCTTCACTCAAGGGTTTTGTAAATATATCAGCTAATTGATCTTCAGTATTAACATAATCAAGACATATTTTCATTATTTACATGTTCTCTTATAAAATGATATCTAATTTCTATGTGTTTGTTCTAGAATGTTGAATTGGATTTTTTGTTAGATTAATTGCACTTGTGTTATCACATTTTATAGGTGTTTTATCAAGTGTGATACCATAGTCTTCAAGTTGTCGCTTAATCCATAGGATTTGAGCACAGCAACTTCCAGCTGCAACATATTCAGCTTCAGTAGTTGATAATGCAACTGAATTTTGCTTTTTGCTAAACCATGAGATTAAGTTACTTCCTAAGAATTGGCATGCACCACTTGTGCTTTTTCTATCTAACTTACATCCAGCATAATCAGAATCAGTGTATGCAATTAAGTTCAATGTTGAGTCTCTAGAATACCATAAACCTACATTTTTTGTTCCACTTAAGTATCTTAGTATTCTTTTAACAGCAATTAAATGTGATTCTTTAGGTTCAGACTGAAATCTAGCACATAAGCAAACAGCAAACATTATATCTGGTCTACTTGCAGTTAAGTAAAGTAGGGATCCGATTATACCTCGATAATATTTTTGATCAACCTTCTTACCTTCTTCATCTTTGTCCAGCTTGCATGAAGGACTCATTGGTGTTCCGAGGGGTTTGATTGATTCCATACCAAACTTCTTTAGAATTTCTCTTGTGTACTTTGTTTGGTTGATAAAGATTCCCTCTTTGCTTTGTTTGATTTGGAGTCCAAGGAAGAAGTTGAGTTCTCCCATCATGCTCATTTCAAATTCGCCCTGCATCAACTTAGCAAACTCTTGACATAGAAGATTGTTAGTAGCACCAAAAATGATATCATCAACATATATTTGAACTACTAATAAATCTTTACCTTTTCTTTTCAAAAATAATGTTTTATCAACATTTCCTCTTATAAAATCATTTTCAATTAAGAATTTACTTAATCTATCATACCAAGCTCTAGGTGCTTGTTTCAAACCATATAATGCTTTGTGCAATTTAAAAACGTGATTTGAAAATTCATGATCTTCAAAACCTGGTGGTTGTTCTACATATACTTCTTCATTTATAAATCCATTTAGAAAAGCACTTTTTACATCCATTTGAAATAAGTTAAAATTCATGTGACATGCAAATGCAAGTAATAGTCTAATGGCTTCTAATCTAGCTACTGGTGCAAAGGTTTCATCAAAATCAATACCTTCTTCTTGATTATATCCTTTTGCAACTAATCTAGCTTTGTTTCTAATTACTATGCCATTTTCATCTAGTTTATTTCTAAATATCCATTTTGATCCTATAACAGAATGATTTTTAGGTCTTTCTACTAAGTCCATACATTATTTCTAGTGAATTGATTTAATTCTTCTTGCATTGCTAACATCCAATTATTATCTTTTTCAGCTTCTTCAATAGTTTTAGGTTCAATTTGTGATACAAATGCAAGATGATTACTAATATTTCTCATAGATGATCTAGTTCTTATTCCTTGAGATGGATCACCTATAATCAATTCCTTAGGGTGACTATAAGCATATCTCCAATCCCTAGGAAGATCTATATCATTATGATTAGTGTTAGTATCATCATCCTTAGGTGAATCATTATCTTTAGCGTCTTGCTCATGATCTGAAGATACATCAATATTTAATTTTTCAAGATCTTTTCAATTATGTTTGTATCTTCTTCATCATCAAACTTTTCGGAACGAGTTGCTAAAGATTCATCAAAAACTACATGAATGGATTCTTCAACAACTAAAGTTTTCTTGTTAAATACTCTATATGCTTTACTAGTTGTTGTATCCTAAGAATATTCCTTCATCAGATTTAGCATCAAATTTGCCTAAATTATTTTTACCATTATTGTGAACAAAACATTTACAACCAAATGCATGAAAATATTTAATGTTGGGTTTTCTATCATGCCATAATTCATAAGGTGTTTTCTTTAAAATAGGTCTTAAGGCTCTATTTAGGATGTAACATGCTGTGTTAATAGCTTCCGCCCAAAAGTATTTCGGGAGTTTACTTTCACATAGCATGGTACGGGCCATGTCTTCTAAAGTCCTATTTTTCCTTTCAACTACACCATTTTGTTGTGGGGTCCTAGGTGCAGAAAAATTATGATTAATACCATTTTCATTGCAAAAACTTTCAAATAAGTGATTTTCAAATTCAGTTCCATGATCACTTCTTAGAGACACTATGGTAGTGTTTTTCTCATTTGTGACTTTCTTGAAGAATTTCAGGAATATCGAGAAAGTCTCATCTTTGTGAGCTAAAAACATTACCCAAGTGAATCTAGAGTAATCATCTACTATCACAAGACCATATTTCTTTCCTCCTAGACTTGTGGTTCTAGTTGGTCCAAAAAGGTCCATGTGAAGTAGCTCTAATGGCCTAGAAGTTGAAACAACATTTTTAGATTTGAAAGAACTTCTTGTTTGTTTTCCAAACTGACATGCATCACATATTTTGTTATTTTCAAAATCTATTTTAGGTAACCTTTTACTAAATCCATTCTAATTAGTTTTGAAATAGGTGTGTGCTTGCATGACCTAATCTTCGATGCCACAACCAACCAATCTCATTCATATTAGCATTATTAGCAACTAAGCAATGATTATTAGTAGACAATTTGTCTAAGTCAATCAAGTATACATTGCCATTTCTATTTCCAATAAAAACAATGCTATTATCAATGGATTAGCTACTGTGCATAAGAAGATTCAAATGATACTTTAAAACCTTTGTCACATAATTGGCTTATACTAATTAAGTTATGCTTTAAACCATCAACATAAAGTACATTTTCAATATATGTGGAGGGAGTTATTTGAATGTTACCAAACCCCAAGATTTGGCCTTTGCCATTGTCGCCAAATGTAACAACTCCTCCTTTCTTTTCTTCAAGGGTGATGAATTCTTCTTTGTCACCCGTCATATGTCTTGAGCAGCCACTATCAAGATACCACTTTCTCTTTGATCTCTTGGCCACAAGACATTCCTGCAATGAAATCAAACTTTATGTTTAGGTACCCAAGCTTTCTTGGGTCCTTCATGGTTAGTAGCAACAAATATTGTTCCTTTCGGAACCCATATTTTCTTTCCTTTAAATTTAAGTTTTTATTAGGTTTTAGAATTTTACATTCATAAGATTTATGTCCTTTTTGATTACATTTAAAGCATGTAAAATTACTTTGGCCAGCACGCACAAAAATATTTTTCAAGTGATTTTTGTTTTCTTAAAGTGTTATATCCTAATCCGGCTTTGTCAAAAACTGCTTTTTGACTATTTAATAACATGTCTAGTTTAGTTGAACTTAAGGTAAACTTATCAACTATGTTCTTATGTTTTTCAACCTCTTTCCTTAGTTTATCATTTTCATTAGAAATTAATTCTTTTTCTTTTAAAAATTTTATTTTCAGATTTAAGTTTCTTAACTTCATTATTAAGATCTTCCTTTTCTTTAATGAAAGTTAATTTTCATTTTTCAAAATCTTGTATTTCTTTTTCAAAACCTTGAAATCCCACAAGTTCATTAAAAGCATCAAATAATTCATCAAAAGCAAATTCATCGCAAGGGTTTCGGAACTTACCTCATCGTTGTCGTCCGCCATAAAACATACATTTGCGACTTCCTTTTGTTCTTCTTCTTCGGAAGAAGATTCTCGCTGTCACTCCAAGTCGCCACATAAGCCTTCTTTTTCTTTTTGTAGGCTTTCTTCAATTTAGGACATTCATTCCTAAAGTGCCCCGGTTTATTACACTCATAGCAAGTCAAGGGGTCTTTCTCTTTTTCTTTGTCCTTGTCCTTGTTCTTATCCTTTTCTCCTTCCCACTTTGCTCCAAATTTCTTCTTGTGGAAGGGTTTCTTTCTCCTCATGAATCTTTTAAATTTTTTGCTAAGAGAGCAGTCTCTTCATCATCATCATCATCATCGCTGCTGCTCTCTTCTTCTTTTGCAGCTTTGAGGGCAATACTTTCTTCTTCTTTGTGTCCTCCTCTACATGCTGCTTCATTGTCAGCTCATGGGTCATAAGGATCCTAGAAGCTCCTCTAAGGGTAAAGTGTTGAGGTCCTTTGCTTCTTGGATTGCTGTCATTTTTGCTTCCCATGATCTTGGTAGTGACCTAAGAATTTTTCGAACAAGTTCAGAGTTAGTATATGTCTTACCAAGACTTTTCAAACCATTTACAATATCTGTAAATCTAGTATACATGCATGCAATGGTTTCAGATTGTTCCATGCTAAACAATTCATATTTATGAACAAGAATATTAATTTTAGATTCTTTTACTTGTTGGTACCCTCATGGGTAACCTCTAATCTATCCCAAATCTCCTTTGCGGAATTACATGTGAGATTCTATTAAATTCATTAGCATCTAAAGAGCAATATAAAACATTCATGGCTTTAGCGTTAAGCTGTGCCATCTTCCTATCATTATCATTCCAGTCCCTTTCGGGCTTAGGAACAATAGTGCCATCAATAACATGTGTGGGTGTACTAGGTCCATTAATTATAACACCCCATAATTCATAATCAGAAGCTTGAATGAATATCCTCATTCTTGCTTTCCAATATGAATAATTTGAACCATTAAACAGTGGAGGTCTATTCGTAGAATGACCTTCAGCAAATGATCCAACTTGTGTTGCCATTTGGATCTTTAGCTCTTGATCGTGTGATCAAAATCTAATGAGCACTAGCTCTGATACCAATTGTTGGCCCAGATGACAACCCAAGAGGGGGGGGTGAATTGGGTTCTTTAAAAATTTAGCCTTTTTAAAATGTTTGCTTAAGAAGAATGAAAGCAAATGCAATGTAAATACAAAGTGCAGTGAATAAAACAGAGATAGAGATAGAGTCAATGGAAGCACGGCAAACACAAAGATTTTATAGTGGTTCGGTGTATCCAACACCTACGTCCACTCCCAAGATTCACTTGGGTCCACACTATAATTCCTTGATTACAGCCGAGTTGTTTTACAAGCTCACAACTCAAACTTGTTGTTTTCCCGGGATCACAACGAACCCAGCTGGTTTTCCGGGCTCACCAGCACAAAAACCCTAACACAAGCTATACCAAGCTTGTACCGAGGTAAGACTACCTCCACTAGTTCAATCCCCCAGATTGAACTAGACACAAAAATAAAATATTGTTTTTAATTACAAAGCTCCTCAATGAGCAGATAATCAAATAAAAGAACAAAGTTTAGAAAAGCCTGATTTGAAGTTGGTTGGCTTTTGAGCTTTTCTTCTTTTCTTCTTTTCCTCAACTCCTTTGAAGTGTAGAATCGGGCCTCAGCTCAGATTCTTCACGGATGAATGTTGGAGTTGATTTGAGCTTTTTCTTCCTTTCTTTATTGAAAATCTCTTGATTTGCTCTTGAATAGCTCTTGGATTTTCTTCTGAAGCTTTCTTGGATTGTTGAACTTGAGCACAGACGAAGCTTCCTTTGATTTCACACTTTTCTTTCACTCTATTTTTGAATCTCGGATTTTTTCAAATGATGCTCTGTTTTTTTCGATTTTTTTCTTTTTCTCTCTTGATGTATATCTCTCTATTTGTATATCTTTGATTTGAAAACGGCTCTCTATTTATAGATTCTGCAAAAATATAGCCGTTAGAAACAAAGAAATATAGCCGTTAATTAAAAATCTTACCGTTGACGCTGAGTTGGCATTCAGAAAAATCTCGCCCAGATTTGTTGGAGTCGACTCCTGCTTTCCGCGAGTCGGCTCGAAGACGCGATACCAAAAATAGAAATATTCAGAAAGTAAAGGGTCGACTCATCAAAAATAAGGTGTCGACTCCTGACAGTCGGGGGTCGACTCATGAAAAGTTAGGGGTCGACTCGCGAAGTGCTCAGAAAATAACCTTCTGGTGTCTGAGCGGAGTCGACTCACACAGTCATGGAGTCGGCTCGACAAATCGGGGGTCGACTCTTGAAATCACAGGGGTCGACTCGAAAATCAGGAATCTCTGTATACTGAGTGGAGTCGACTCTGAAACTCTAGAGTCGGCTCCGGAACGTATCAAAAATCAGAGAATTTTCTGATTGACTTTGAAATTCGTTCCAGATTCATTTTAAATCAATTTTTTGACTTGAATACAATAAAATTGACATTAGGAATCAATTCAAGAAATGTTCCAAAAACTCATTGATTGAATATGAAGTATAAAAATTTCTTTTTGAAAGCTTAAACATGGAGCTTGAAGTTACTTTCAAATTGATTAAAGTCATACTTAACATACTCATTGATTGTTCTAAATAAATTCATTGCTCATGTAAATAAACTCATTGCATCTTTTAATATACTCATGGCTTTTGGTAATCATCAAAATCAATAAGATTGGGGCAATAATTTCTCAACAATCTCCCTATATTGGTGATGTTCTATTTGTTTGTCTATATGTGGATGATTTGATATTCATAGGAAATAATCTTGCAATGATTAAAGTTTTCAAGACTTCAATGATCAAAGAATTTGAAATGACAGATTTTGGCTTAATGTCTTATTTTCTGGGTATTGAAGTAAATCAATAAGATGAAGGCATATTTATTTCACAAAGCAAATATGCAAAGAAAATTTTGGAGAAATTCAAGATGAAGAATTGCAATTCAAGCACCACCCCAATTGAATACAATACTAAATTAAGTAAAGATGGAGAAGGAGATCTTGTCAATCCAACATATTATAAAAGTTTGGTTGGAAGCTTAAGATATCTTACAAATACAAGGCCGGATATTGCTTATAGTGTTGGAGTTATAAGTCGTTACATGGAGAAGCTAAGAATGGATCATTTAATTGTTACAAAAAGAATCCTTCGATATATCAAAGGTACGCAAGATTATGGTATTTTCTATTCATCTACTAATCCAATAAAATTAGTTTGGTTTTTGTGATAGCAATTGGGCAGGAGATATTGATGATAAAAAAGTACGAGTGGATTTGCCTTTTATATTGGAAGTGCAGCATTTACATGGTCTTCAAAGAAACAACAAATTGTTACACTTTCATCATGTGAAGTAGAGTGTGTTGCTGCAGCAAATTGTGTTGTCATGCACTTTGGCTTCAAAGACTACTACAAGAAATAAAGATTTCACATGAAGAGCCAATCAATATTTTTGTTGATAACAAATCTGCTATACAACTTGCAAAAAATCCATCTTCCATGATCGAAGTAAGCATATTGATACAAGATTTCACTTCATTCGAGATTGTATCAAAATCAAGAAGTACAACTTCTCCACATTTCAACAAAAGATCAGGTAGCTGATATCTTCACAAAAGCCCTCAAGGAAGAAGAGTTCAAGAAGTTAAGAAGCATGCTTGGAGTCATGAAGAATCAAGTTTAAAGGGGGGTGTTGGAAACTAAACTTGATTGTTGAAATTGCTGCATAGGAAGTTGTTGTTATTAATTGCTGCATAGGAAGTTGCTGTTATTTAATTACTGCATAGGAAGTTGCTATTTTGAATTAAGTATTGTGGAAGACCAAGAGTCATTTTGTAATTATAAAAGGCCATGTATCCTTTCACGTTTTAGTATGAAAAAATAAAAAGAATCCAGAAATTTACCCAAAAAAAAAAAATCTTCTCCTCTTCCAACAAGGAAGAAGGTATATTTAGATAGAGGGTTGTTTTGGTGTCTTGGACTTGGTATTTTACTTTGTTTGATTATTGATACTATATATTGCTTTGGTATTGATATATGTAGAACTAATGTTTTATATCGAGAAAGTGAAATATTAAGATTGTAAATGGATTTCAAGTTGTAACAATTTGTTTGTTTCAATAATTTTCACTACATTTTAATATGTTTTATTATATGTTATTATTTATTAGTATGTTTCGGTGTGTTACGGGAAGTTTTAGCGTATTGGGTTAGGATGTTTCAGTAGTTTCAGCAAGATGTTTTAGGATGTTTCAATGTATTAGGTTAAGATGTTTTAGTGTTTTTGGATATTTATTAGAATGTTTCACTACATTGGGTCAAGATGTTTCACTTAAAATTGCATAGCTGTCATTGAAATTGCATTTGAAATTGTATTGTATTATGTAAGAAGTTTACATTACCTTTAGTAGTCTACATTGTCCTACATTTTGTAGGCAAACTATGAATTCCAAATGAAAATAAAGTATAAAAGAAAATAAGACTACTACATTCTCCAAAACAAAAAATTGCCACCAATAATAGCAAACAACAACCAAGACTTAAGTAATACAGACTTGTACACTTTCTTCCTTTCTTGAGCTAGTCTTTCTCTTTCCATAAATATCTTCTCCTCAATATAAGTAATTTTTTTTCTTTCCATTAGGCAACTGGGCTTCTTGCTGAAGATTTGCAAATTTATTCATAATTTTTGCAGTCAACTTAGTCCCACGCATGCCAATGAGAGGATCAACTCACTCAAAATATTTGCAGAGCTCAGTCACTTTTAACTCAATATTCCAAGCACTCAAAATATAATCAGAAAATGCAAGGTAAAAAAAATTCTAAACCTTTACCCCATATTTCGAGGAGCCATGGAATCTTCTAAAATTTCCTATTCTCCACGAGGTCCTTAGCACTGGCCTTTCTTCACACAAAATTATCTTGCAATTGCCACTACTTCAACTTGACAGGGTTAAAGACATAATTCAAAAGGAACCTACAACAAATTTATATAATCCTCAAAAAAATCAAAAAAACCCTAAAGCATAAACACAACTTGTGAAATACTCTACTAAATATCTTTACTATAGCGAAAGGAGCCTCCATGAGACAGCAATAGCTTCAAAAGTGGGGAAAAAAGGAAGAAAAATCCCTCAATAGCTCAAGGGAAAGGGTTTTATCATCCGGGTGTTTTGGTCGTCGAAATCGGATGAGATAAGATATTTTTTAAACCATAATGGATAAAGTAAAATTGGGTTATGCCTTAGGTGGTAATGTGTAATTATCCCTAATATTCTTTACATATTTAATATTAAATTTAATATTAAATTAATTATAATATTATATTATATTATAATTTTATATAGCATTATAATGAAAAGCCATTATATTAATTTTTTGGTAATGATGAGTATAACATTAAGTTTAATATTATAACATTAAACCATAACAACTTTCATATTAAAATATTAATTACTATAATATTATAATAATTTATAATAATATTTATTATATATTAATACCATTCAATTCAACTCAACTCATCTAAGCCTTTTTCCAACTACATGGGGTCAGCTACATGAATCTGCTTCCTTCACTCTACTTTATTCAAGACTAAGTTGACATTCAAATTATAAATAGTTATATTTTTTTAATTATTTCTGTCATGTTAGTTTAGGTTTACCTCTTCCTCTATCTTTATCATGAATTATTAAAAGATCACTCTTTTTAACTGAAGCATCTAAAGATCTTTGTTGTATATGTCCAAACATAGTAATCGATTTTCTCTCATTTTATCTTTAATTGGGGCTACTTCTATCATTTCTGTTATATGTTTATTTCAATTTCTATCTTTTAAAGTTTTACCACATATCCATCTTAACATGTGCATTTCTGTTACACTTAATTTATTCATATATAATATATATTATGCATTATTTATAAATATATATTTTAACTATGATTAATAATATTATAATATATATTTCATACATATATAATATATAATATATTAAATATTAAAATTATAACATTAAATATTGTAAAAATTTTAATATTATAATATCATAATATTATAATAAATTTATTAATTTATATTATTATAATATTATAAAAAGTTGTTATATAATTTTTGTAATATTATAACATTAAATTTAATATCACATTAATTACAATATAATATAATATACTGATACGAACCCAACTAACTTGTGATGGAATCCGATACCAAATCGGGAAATGTAACCTAAGAATGTTCAAGTTTGAGTAAAAACTGTGACCATTGCTTAGTGAAGTAAGAACCTTGGTATGCGAAGACACCACAAACGGGGATAAAAGATCCATTTGATAAGTCAGTTTTTAAATGCCACAAGAAATTCCTTGATAAGTTTATAAAGTTTCTTCAAGAACTAAAAAAGAAAAAAAATTAACTCACAAAAATTGTGAGCAAACCTCAAAAACTCTATTATCTTTATTATGTCTCCATGTTGGCTTTTATAGCTGAGTTACAATAAGTGTTTAATGATAAAGTTTCTAACATGAAAACCATACCTAACAAACCATAATCACACCTAACCACCCTAGGAAAGAATCAATTGACTCAATGATTTCATTCCTCTTAAAATATGCCTAATATGGAAACCATGCCTAAAATATGATTACTGAGAAATCAAATCATGCCTAATATAAAAACCATGCCTCAAATATGATTATAAAAAAACCAAATCTTGACCAGCTCTTCTAAACTTCTTGAATTACGCGATCATAATCTTGACTTGATTCTTTACTAAAGAAAATGCTCTTGCACATGTATCTCCGATTGGACGTGCTAAAAAAGGCCGTGTTATGCCTCAATGGATGTGTTTGGCCGATTGGTTCTATTCTGACTCAACTTTCATGAGTAGAATTAGCCTTTGTTCTTCTTCAATGGTGAACATGCTCTCTTCTTATTGTAGAACTCTCTGAACTAAGTTATTTAGTTCTTCTTTGAATCTTTTAGCTCGAGCTCTCATCACTAGACCAATCAAAACTTGAATTGGATCTCTAGCACGCCTTGTATCCTTGATGTCCTCATCATTCTTCCCCTCTTGAGAAGAATTTTCCCTTCAAATCATCACCTACATCAAAAGGACTCAAATCAGAAACATTAAAAGTAGCACTAACATTGTACTCATCTAGTAAATCAAGTCGGTAGGCATTATCGTTGATCCGCTCTAGCACTTGAAAAGGTCCATCTCCTCGAGGTAGCAACTTCAAACGTCTTTATGCCGAAAACCTTTCTTTCCTTATTTGTAACCAAACCCAATCACTGGGCTCAAAAACCTGCTTGTGGCATCCTTTGTTTGCTTGCTTGATGTATTGTTCCATCATCTTTTCGATGTTGAGTCGTGTTCTCTCATGGATTTGCTTTATAAAAGCTGTCTTCTTTTTGCAATCTAAGTTTACATACTCAAAAATGGGTAAAGGTAATAAATCCAAAGGGGTTAAAGGATTAAAACCATAAATAATTTTAAACGATAAAAAATTAGTGGCAGAATGAATGGAACGATTATATGCGAACCCAACATATGGTAAACAATCCTCCGAAGTCTTAATGTTCTTACTAATGATAGTCCTCAACAAGGTAGATAAAGTCTTATTAACTACTTTAGTTTGACCATCGGTTTGGGGATGACAAATAGCATAAAACAAAAGTTTCATTCCTAGTTTTTCCTATAATATATTCCAAAAGTAACTCAAGAACTTAGCATCCCTATCTGAAACAATTGTCCTAGGCATACCGTGCAACCTCACAATTTTTCTAAAGAACAAATCCGCAACATGGGAAGCATTGTCAGTCTTATGACAAGGGATAAAATAGCCATCTTAGAAAATCGGTCTATAACCATAAAGATTGAATCTCTTCCACGCCTACTCCAAGGTAATCCCAAAACAAAATCCATTGAAATATCAATCCAAGAAGAACTAGGAATGGGTAGGGGGTGTAAAGACCATTTAGGTAAACCCTCAACTTTGCTTGCCTACAAGTAACAAACCTAACATAAATTCTCTCAACATCCTGTTTCATATGTGGTCAATAGAAGTGCTCCTACAACATCGTTCAGGTTTTAATGACCCCATAATGTCCCATTAACCCTCCACCATGGGATTGCCAAACTGACAAGTCCCTTATTGAATAATTAGGCACATACAACTTATTCTCTTTGAACAAAAATCTCTCATGCCTAAAGAACTTGCCCTCTATAGATTTTTCGCATGCACTATAAACTTCACCAAAGTCATGGTCATCATTATAGAGTTCCTTAATATGCTCAAAACTAATGAACTTAGCATCAAGAGTAGAGATTAAGGAATACCTGCGTGAGAGTGCATCCGCGACTATATTTTTCTTACCTTGTTTATACCGAATGATATAGGAAAATATCTCAATGAACTCAACCCATCGAGCATGTCTCTTGTTTAGCTTGTGTTGGCTTTTCAAATGTTTTAGGGATTCATGATCCATGGGAATCAAAAACTCCTTCAGCCACAAGTAATGCTACCATGTTTCCAAAGCTCGAACCAATACGTACAATTCTTTGTCATAAGTAGGGTAGTTAAGTGCAGCCCTGCTAAGCTTCTCACTAAAGTACGCAAGTGATCTTCCATCCTGCATAAGAATAGTGCCTCTTCTCTTGCTTTTCACCCCATTTCAATGCAATGTTCTTCTTGATAACTTTGGTAAGCGATGGAACAATGGTGCTAAAATCTTTCATGAACTTCTGTAAAAACTAGCAAGTCCATTAAAACTTCTCACATTACCTACACTGAAGAGGGTCGGCCAATCTTGAATGGCCTTGATCTTCTCGTCATCAACCACAATTCCTTTTGCACTCACAACAAAACTTAGAAAAACAAGCTTATTGGTGTGGAAAGTACACTTTTTGAGGTTAGCATACAAATTTTCTTTTCAAAGCACATCTAAAACTGAATGCAAATGTAAGATATGGTCATGTAGATTCTTGCTATAGATCAGAATATTATCAAAATAAACAACAATGAATTTACCAATAAAAGCACACAAAACATGGTTCATTAAATGCATAAACGTACTGAGTGCATTAGTTAATCCAAATGGTATGACTAACCACTCATACAATCCATATTTTGTTTTGAACGTTGTCTTCCACTTGTCTCCCTCTTTCATTCGTATTTGATGATACCCGCTTTTGAGATCAATCTTTGAAAAAACACAAGAATCATGCAGCTCATCTAACATGTCATTTAAGTGAGGAATGGGGTGTCGATACTTTACCGTTATATTATTGATGGCTCTGCAATCCACACATTCTCTATGTCCCATCCTTCTTAGGCACTAGAATTACCGAAACTGAGTAAGGACTCATGCTTTCCCTCACATGTCCCTTTTCCATCAACTCCTCGGCTTGTCTTTGCAGCTCCTTTGTCTCCTTCGGATTACTTTGATATGCTAGTCAATTTGGAATTGATGCACTGGGAACAAAATCGATTTAGTGTTCAATCCCTCGAATTAGTGGTAATCCATGCGGTACTTCCTCGAAAACACATCCTCGAACTCTTGCAAAAGAGAAACAACAACTCTAGGCAAAGAAGAATCATGTTGGTTAGTGTTTAAAAGAGCTTTCTTATACATGAGTACAATCATTGGCCATTTTAAAATCAAAGCTCGCTTAACCTCACGTATTCTTGCATAGAAAGTTCTTTATTTTCTCTCTAATTTTACCCCCTTAGCCGATCCTTTCTCTCTTTTTTCTTCCTCACTAGATTCGGCCTTGCTCTCACTCTCATTCTCTTTCTTTTGCTTATTCATTTTCTTTTGATCACTCAAATTCTTTTGAACACTCAAATTCCCTTTAGCACTCAATTTTTGTAATCTCACTTGGTCTTCATAGACTTATTGGGGTGTCATTGGAACAAGAGTAATTGTTCGTTGATTTAGCACAAATGAGTACTTGTTGGTGAAGATGTCGTGTTGCACACGTTGATCAAATTGCCATAATCTTTCTAGTAAAAGGTGTTCTGCTTGCATTGATACCACATCACACAACACTTCATCTTCATATTTTTTCTATGTGAAACGGTAACACAACCTTCTTTGTAACCCTTACTTCACCACTATCATTCAACCATTGTAGCTTAAATAGCCAAAGGTGTTTAAGCGTCATAAGCCCTAGCTTTTCAACCATGGAAGTGCCACATTAGTACAACTACCGCTATCAATAATAACAACACATGCTTTGTCTTCCACGTGGCAACAAGTGTGAAATATGTTCTTTTACTATACTTTCTCTTCCTTTTCTTTAGCTTGCAGACTCAAGGCTCGTCGTGCAACTAGTCCAAGTATCTCTCATACTCGGCCCCAAACTCTTTGTCTCCCTTTTGAACATCCTTCAATGATGGCATGTCATCTAAATCAGCCTCATTTTCGGATTGAATTCACCATTCTCTAAGATCACTATAGCTTGCTTGTTTGGACATTGACTAGCTATGTGTCCTCTTCCCTAACATTTAAAACATTTAATCTCACTATAATGAGTCGAAGTAGGGGCTGATTTACCTTCAGAGGCCATGGTAGTAATGGCTATCTTTGGCTCAAATTTGGCCTTGGGAGTGGACAGATTTTCTTCTATCTTTGGACAACTTGATCTTCAAGGTACTGCAATTGAATTTTGTATAGTTGGTTTGGATCGAGTGCTATTTTCCTCTTGAGCTGTTGCTAAACTTTGATAGCCATGTGCACCATATCCTCCAACTCCACATAGTGTTGCAAATCCATCTTATCATGAATCTCTTTATTTAACCCCATCAAAAATCTGGCCATCGTAGCTTCTCGATCCTCCTCTATTTACATTAGCCTAAATCATTGTAATCTCCATCTTCTTGTAATATTCTTCCCACTTAAACTCCCTTATCTAAGTCCTTGTAATTTCTTATACAACTCCTTATAGTAGTGCTTGGAACGAACTGCTTCCTCATCACCACTTTAATCTTCCCCAATGTCTCCCCCAATGTCTCTATTGCACATTCCCTATTCCACCTCCTACTTATAACAAGCTGATCGCACCAAGTAACAGTATAACTAGAAAATTCAATCACAACAAATTTTACCTTCCTTGCTTCGGAATAGTTGTGGCAATCAAAAATGAACTCCATCTTCTTCTCCCACTCAAGGTATGCTGACGAATCTGACCTGCCTTGAAAAGACAGAATCTTCATTTTAATACTACCCAAATTATTATCTTTCTGGTTCCTAGCTCCTCTATTCTGCCTACTATACCTTCTATTATCATCAGTCGAATCCCTATCAACTTCATCATCAATATCATCCCCAAGGTACTCCTCTTCTTCAACTCTAACTCCCCTTGGCTAAACTCTTACCTTCTATGCACCTTAGGAGCGTTTTGTGGCTGCCCTCGCTGTATTCCCTCTTCTACCCTATCCAACCTCTCATGTATGTGCTCTAATTCTACCCTCATCATCCGCCTCATTTTCTCAAACAATGCTCGTATTTGTAAGTTTGGAATGGTTGGTGGTTGAATGCTTTCGTTTGAGTTTTCTTCAAGATTGTGTGACATATTTGAATCTGCAAAATTAGGTTAGAAAGAATATGGAAAGGACACTCTTTTGCCTTTTTTTTGGTTACTCAAATTCTTCTTTGAGTTCTTTCAAAACTAGCCAAACAATAATGAAAAGGAATTTAAGTAGCAAATCCAGAGACTAAACAAATCGGACAAACCAAATTTGTAGCGAAATTGATGATTTTTTTTTTGACACTCAAATGTGGGGTTTTGGCAAAAACAGGGTTTAAGACGCAATGAAAAGTTTAGAAAAAAAAAATTAAGGACTTCCAGACTTTTTTTTTTCGATGAATCCACTTTTTTTTTTTTTTTTTTTTGATAAGTTCACATTGCCCACTTTTTAACACGAACAACAATGCTTATTTAGACGAAGGTGTCCGGTTACTCGGTAAGAAACCAATATTTAAACTCTTTTTTTTTACAACTCTAATAATGCAAATTCAAAAGGATGCCAAACAAAAAAATTGAAATTAAGACTCAATCAAGAAGGACGATAGGCAAACATGATGACCTTAGGCTCTTATACCAACTGATACAAACCCCGCCAACTTGTGATGGAATTCGATACCAAATCTAGAAACATAACCCAAGAATGCTCAAGTTTGAGTGAAAACCATGACCCGTTGCTCAGTGAAGCAAGAACCTTGGTATGCAAAGATGCCACAAATGGGGATAAAAGATCCATTTGATAAGTTAGTTTTTGAATACTATAAGGAATTCCTTGATAAGTTAGAAAGTTTCTTCAAAAACTCAAGAAAAAAAATTTAACTCACAAAAATTGTGAACAAACCTCAAAAACTATGTTATCTTTATTTTGTCTTCACATTGGCTTTTATAGCTGAGTTACAAAGAGTGTTTAATGGTAAAGTTCCTAATATGGAAACCATATCTAACAAACCATAATCATGCCTAGCCACCTTAGGAAAGAATCAAATTTGGCTCAATGATTTCATTTCTCTTAAAAATATACCTAATATGAAAACCACACCTAAAATATAATTATCAGGAAATCAAATCACACCTAATATGGAAACCACACCTAAAATATAATTACAAAGAAATCAAATCTTGATCAGCTTTTCTAAACATCTTGAATTACATGATCATAATCTTGACTTGATTCTTTGCTAAAGAAAATATCTTGCACATGTATCTCAGTTGGATGAGCCAAAAAAGACTATGTTATACCTCAATGAATGTGTTTGGCTGATTGGTTCTCTTTCGAGTCAACTTTGATGATTGAAACCAGTCTTTGTTCTTCCTAAGTGGTGAACATGTTCTTTTCTTGTTGTAGAACTCTCCGGACTAAGTTATTTAGTTCTTCTTTGAATCTTTTAGCTTGAGCCTTTGTCACTGGACCAGTCGAAACTTGAAATGAATCTCTAGCATGCCTTGTATCATTGATGTCCTCATCATATACTATTTAATATAATATATTATAATTTAATATTATATTATAATGAAAGTTGTTATATTAAATTTTTTGATGACGATGAATATGAAATTAAATCTAATATTATAACATTATAGTATAACAACTTTCATATTATAATATTAACCGCTCTAATATTATAATATTCTAATAACTAATATTACAATTATAATATGATAACAATTTTGACATTATTATAAATGTTACTATATTATAATATTAAAATACAATATAATTATTATAATTTCTTAATGAAAGTTGTTATATTTCTATAATATTATAATATTAAATTTATTGTAATATTATACATTAAAGTTGTTATAATAAAAGTTATCATATAATTTTTATAATATTATATCCTAATTTAATATTATATTATAATAAAGTTATATTAACTTTTTAGTGAAGTTATATTAAATTTAATATAAAAAATAATAGGGTCCTTAATTTTGGTATAACATAAGGACAAAGTTAGAATAATAAAAGATAAAGGTAGTGAGGCTATGAAATGGAATTGTTTTTTTTTTGAGTAGTGGTAGTGGAATGCTCATCTCTTGAGGTTAAGGAATTCATGCTTTAAAGGATGATAATTCTTGTTTTATTTTATGCAATTAAACTATAAAAATAAAATAGAATAAAGATTGGGCTCGCCATTTGATTTGAATGTTAATTCTATCCCACCAGATATGATGAATTAAATCAACCAAACTATGGAGTGGAAGTAAGATGTGGAATCACTATTCTATTCCAACGTTGATACGATCCAACATTCCAACAAAAGATGGCATGAATTGAAATAAAAGCAAAACCAAAAAAAATAGAGATAAGGCGACGATCGATCGAAACGGCAACAATCGACAAAAGCTGCCCATGCCTTGCATGCCCTCCGGTACCCTGCACCTGAACCACGCGACATCGACATCTATTGGTCGCAATTGACGGGCCTCACAGCACAATTTCTCGTCACACGCTGAGAAGCGTTTGCACGGCCGCATTGCAAACGAGAGTAGCACAAAGGGGAAGCACCCCGACCAAGAAGGGATAGGACGACGCCAGGAGAGGCAGCGAGAGGGACCGCAGGATATAAGAAAGAAGGAAGAGAAGCGAAGAGAGGCGGAGATGGGTTCCCACGCCGTCTTGCGAGCTGCGATCCCGCAGCCTCTCATAGCCCCCAGTACCCTCTCCCTGCCCCCAAACACTGATCCTCACCACCATCGCCGCCACCGCCCCCTCCTCCTCGCCGGCCGGCGGAAGCCCCGCCTTGCCATCAGGGCCGCCGCCGCCGCCGCCCCTGAGGCCATGCCGGAGGCCGTGGGGTCCGGCCACCGGGACGCCTTCGAGCGCTGCTTCCTCGTCTCCCCGGATTCCGAGCCGCCCTCCTGCTCCCCCTCGTCGTCGTTTTTGTTGGCGTCCGCCGCGATGGCGCCGGTGATGAAGGGGCAGTATGGAGCGTTTGGGGCGGTGACGCTGGAGAAGTCCAAGCTCGATCTTTCCCAGAAGACTTCGAAGTCGAGCCCTGAGGTGAGAGGAGAATGGTTTTGCGGTTATGATTTTTATATATCTATCTCTTTTCTTCTTTCCTGAGTTTGTTATTTAGATTTTTGTTCGTTTCTGAATGATGGGTAGGAGATGAAGGAATTTTGGGTAGTTGTGGATTGATTTTTGTTTTTTTCCCCAATAATATGATAATTATTTTGTATATCTATTAATTAGCGAAACAAGAATTAGTGAACTTTGCTAGCTTTTTGCTCTCTCCAATTATCTTTCTGTTGGACTTAAGAGTTCTATAGTTTCTTACTGAGTTTTCTAAGTTTAAAATATGATTTTGAGCTTTTGGGTTTACCAAGGGTTCAGGATACTCTACTTCATACATTTAATGTTGAAGAAATTATCATTAGGGGAATAAGAAATGCATCAGGAAAGGTTGTAATTTTGGTTGTGGTTTTGTTTTGTCAAGTGGATATTTGAAGTGTTCAACCCTTGTGAATTACTAGAGTAGGAATTTGAAATTATGAATAAAAATAATTGGATGCTAGTATAACTTTTCTTTGAAGGAAAATCCCAGGACCTGGTATTAGAAGGAAATTTACTATCAAGGATTTTGTTCTTGTCTGGTGTGTTTATTGCTAGATGTTTATTAACTCAGAGGTTCAACTCTTGGCGGAGGAAGAATATTTGCTAAGGAAGTTTTATTTTGTTCTCTTTGATTATGAGTTGGGAGTGAGAAGTTGGTTGTTGAGAGTGAGCTTACCCACTAATGGGGGAACTTGTATGATGTGTAGAAGTAGAGGAGATGAATTTTGTTTCATAGTTGACGTTGTTGTGGATGGCAAGGCCTTTTGCACATGAAAAAAGGTGCATGACCTATTCATTCCTTTTAAATTCAAGACATATATTCTGAGTCCAGTTTTACAGGATATATATGCGAATATCATTTAGAAGTGTCTATACTTGGATGGTGTGTGCATGTGGTGTAATAGGATTATTCTGCACTGTATTACAAGTTCTCATGAACTGTTTGGGAGAATTATTCTGTTTGCACTGAACTGAGAGTGTAGGGAGTAGTTGATTGCTTGTGATGAGTTAATAAAGGTCTGTAGATAAAGTGAATTGCAATATACATGAGTGAGGCTGAAAACAGCAGACAAGCGTTGGATATTTGGCTATATCTTGTATGCTGCTTTTATGTCTTTTCAGAGGCCTAGCATATGCCAAGGAATTATTAGGTTCTCTTTAAGATTTGATGGTTTAATTGGTACATATATTGCTTTATCCGTTCTCCCCTTTCTCTTTAAGTTACCTGTGCCCTTATCACCTAAATAGATAAGTTTCCTTTTCTCGCTGTTTTGTAACACTTCTAATGAGTAGAATAGGGACTCCTTATGTGCTGGGCTTTAACAGTTTTACTCAATAATCTCTTATGTCTGAATGTTTTTATCAATCTTTTGTATTTTTCGTTTCTTTTTTTTTAAAAAATGGTGCAGACAGCAATTGGTGGAGGTGGTGGAGATATTGGAAAGAAAAACTTCCATGGTGGGGGTGACGGTGGTGATGATGGTGGTGATGATGATGATTACTTTGATGACTTTGATGAAGATGATGAAGGAGATGAAGGTGGATTATTTAGAAGGCGCCTTGTCTTTCAAGAGGTTGGTGGTTTATTCTATGGTCCAGAAATTGAAAAAAAAAAAGAAGGTGAAAACATATACTTCTATTTGCAGTAATCGTTTCTGTACTTTTGGCAGCTCTTTGATAGGAAGTTTGTGGATGCGGTGCTTCAAGAGTGGTACAAGACCATGATGAATTTGCCTTCTGGGCTGCGCCAAGCTTATGAAATGGTATCCTCATTCTTATCCTGTTAAATTAGAACGGTATATTTCTAGGCCACTAAACAAATATGACCTACATTATAGGGTTTGGTGAGCTCTGCACAAATGGTACGCTTCTTGTCAATTAATGCAAGGCCAACAACATCTAGGTTCATTTCTCGAACTCTTCCACAATCCCTATCTAGGGCTTTCATTGGAAGGTAAGTAATAGAAAGTTTGATATTTTTCGAGAAAGATATTTAAATTATCTGTCCAGGAATAATTGATTCTTTCACATATTTCAGGCTTGCAGACTTATTGTCAATTTTGATTCTTGTATTCCCTTAATTAATATTAGCAATCCGAGCATGCAATCTTTTAGATTCCTGGCAGTAATGTGGTTGGGATGCAAATGCTGGTAGCTGCTGATTTTTCATAATGCTCAGTGTATTGATTTGATGTCACATGTCTATCTGCTATCTTTTCTAAAATGCTTAGTTGGGATGAAAGTGAATTACCCCAAAGCACTCACTTTGGCCTTCACCGCTTAGCTCACATACATTGAAATTTATATTATTTTCTCTTCATGCTTTAATGGTACAAAGCAATATATTATATGTGTGTGTGTGTGTATGTGACACCATATGAGGAAAGGGTTGCCTGTAGAGAGTGGTTTGTGGTTTGTTGAGTTAGATTTATATGCTTTTCATTCCATATGCCTATAACATTTTTTCTTTCTACTTTCTAAGTTAGTATCAAGAGGGGAAGCATGGTGGATTGCGGTGATGGACACATCAGTTGGAGCATCTTATCACCCAAAGAAGTGTTGTGACTCTTATCATTATAGTTAGGACTTGTGATAAGTCTCTGCCAGCCTAGGTCCACTCAGTTTTCCATGATTTTGCAAGCAAGGTCCAGGCCTATCCCATACACTGTTGGGCTTATAAGTCAAACCTTGACTTTCCTTTGATAACCTTTCTACCCCTCCACTTTCTTCTCTTCCCCATTTCTGATGTCCCTACTGATTACTTGCTATTTACTGCCATAGTCCTTCGTCACTGCCTTCTGTCACCATTGATCCATTGTCTATTAACGCAGTCCTTTGTTGCTGCCTTCAGTCACTACCACTGTTTGCCAACCATTACCTCTCCCCTTCACTGCCATTATTGATCGTCATGTCTCTGATGTTAGGGAGTGGATGGATGAAATGGCAGGCGGTGAAGTTCAGATGAGAGTTGCTAAGAAAACATGATGAATGTCAAGTGGTTAAGAGCACTAGAGAGAACAGTGTTGTTAAAAACACTAGGCGCACTTAAGTACGGAGAACTCTTGGCTCAAAGCGTAGGTGTGTCTGAACGAAATGAGCACACATTTTTGAAATAAATATAAACTAATTTATACAAGTAAGATTTATATCACATAATATAAAACCTAAAATAATTATATTAGTAATATATTTAGCCTATTAGTTCCATGGAAAGCCTCCTCTTTCTTATTTGAAATCTTTAGTCTGCAAATATCTTTCCTTCTCTTTTACAAATGATAATATAATTTGGTTTTCCATCTCTTTGTCTTCCAATTTTTAGCTTTTTTTAAAAGTAAAAAAATAATTATGTATAAGATATGCGTCATGAAGTCAACACAATCTAATTGATATGATAGACTTCAAAAAATATTACAAATATAGCTTATAAAGAAAGACACGCCTTTCTTGCATTTTAAATCAGATTAAAAGCATACTATTTTTGCCCCATGTGTGCTTAGATGAAAACTTTTTGAGATGCACCAAACCCTTAGCACCTTATGCTAAGGACACATTAGAGTATGAGAAGCACCAAACCTTTGGCGCCTTGTGTGCTTAGATGAAAATTCCTCACCTAGAGTATGAGAAGCACCAAATGTTTGGCTTCTTACACTAAGGCACGCATTAGGGAATAAGAAGCACCTAACTCTTGGTGCTATGTGTTTCACACCTTAGGCATGCCTTTGACAACACAAGGAGAGAACTTAGTTTGTGGTGGCAACTGGGGGTGAGTGGCGAAGGAAGCACACGTAGTAGCATTAGAGGCTGGATTTGATGCCAGGATTTGGGTTAGGGTTTGTTGTAGTTGCTCAGGATTTTCATTTTTTTGCTTTTTTCCTTCTCAATCTTATGAATGGAAATGTATTCTTATTTAGAGTGGCATTTGAGCCTTAGGCCAAATTTTTGTTGGGACTGCTAGCTGGACCTAAAGAAAATTTTAAGTTTTGGGCCTATGCTAGGCCAGGCCTGATTTTATTTATTCCAGTCAGTTATGATGAACTAGCCTAAGCTCGGTCTATCAGTAGTTCTAAATATAGCACTTACACACACACACACAAACACAGGCTGGCTATGTGTGGCTGGACTCTAATTCATTTGCACTATGTATAGAGTTTGGTTCAGGCCATGTGTATTTTGTGTAGATGAAGCATAGCTGTTTGAATAGTAGGCAATGCTTCTATTCATAATTCCTGGTTGGCTTAAGGGCAATCTGGTCTTATAACATTTGAGACAGGTCAATAATGTAGAATTTATTTAAATTAGGTGTATCTTTGAGCACCAGTTGTATGCTATACTCAATTATGAAATATGCTGAGGAATTACTAATACCCCTGCTTCCTCTGCTCTTTTATTATGCAACTTGATTTTCATGTTTTACCATGCTAGCATCTAAACAAAACCTTTATTTATGTGTGTCTATTATTTAGAATGATTCTACAATTCATCTAATATAACTTTACTTGTGTAGATGATGCTCATAGCTTCTTTTCATTTGCTATATGATCTCAACCTACTTCAACTGCCATTAATTGTAACCTTGATATGCAGGATGCTTGCAGATCCCTCTTTCTTGTATAAACTAATCCTTGAACAGGCAGCTACCATCGGCTGTGCTGTTTGGTGGGAGTTGAAAAATCGCAAAGAAAGGTGCTTATTCCATCAAAATGGAGATAGAAGCTTTATGTGCATTATTTTGTTTTATTATATTCATTTGATTTGTTGCTGACCCTATGTAGTTGGGAAAAGGCTTAAATGAGTTGAGTTGAGTTGAGTATATTCATTTGATTTGTTGTGTACAGGATTAAACAAGAATGGGATTTGGCATTCATAAATGTTCTGACAGCATCAGCTTGCAATGCTTTTATTGTCTGGTCGCTTGCACCATGCCGTTCCTATGGGAATACGTTCCGTTTTGACTTGCAAAATACAATCCAGAAACTTCCAAATAATGTATTTGAAAAGAGCTATCCTCTGAGAGAGTTTGACTTACAGAAAAGAATTCAATCTTTCTTCCTTTACAAGGTTCCAGAGTTATGTCTAATTGGTGTAATTGCTGGATCAGCTCAAGGTATTTTGTCAAAAGTCTCCTCCACGAAAAAGGAGGGCAGGTTAGTGTACACTGCTTTTTGCCTCCTTATTTAATATTATTCTTGTGCTAGTTACTTCAAGTTTCTCCTTTGGCATTTGCATCAACTGATTACATTGTGTGATAGGTTGTCGGTGACCATACCATCTGTCAGTACCAGTGCTCTTGGCTATGGTTCTTTTCTGGGACTTTATGCAAATCTGCGGTATCAGCTGTTATGTGGAACTGATAGATTCATGTTTAACCACTTTGATGTTCTAGGAGTACCGATGTTTTTCAGCACAGCACTGAGGTAGGTGCCGTGTTGTTGGTTTAACTTCTGTATAGTGTTAGTACCTTTTTATTATTATTTTCTTTGCATAGCCCTATTGAATCTTAACTTATGCTAATGCATTAAGTGTGGTCTTCCATTATTGCTATGAGACTCTAAATCACCTTCTTGTCTTCTGTCATGTGAATATTTACAATATCTTTGGTCCTAGTTCACCGCTGTGGTGTTAACTTCAATGATTCAGAGACTGGCAAGTGCCTTTGCTTATTTTCCAAGAGTCTTTTTAGTTGAAAACTTTGCCTCAAAAGCTTCAGTATTCAATTGACTGCTTCTGAGGGAGAAACCTAATGATGTCCCTTTGTGATCAGCCTAATAATTATTCTAATCAACCAAAATATTTTTTTCAAAATTTTGAATGATGCTGCTAAAAGATAAGTCTGCATAACTTTTTGACTATGAAGATGCATGGTTAGGATACTTATTGTGCAACCAATGGCTAGATACATCTATTTTCCATCTTGGAAAGATCCTAAGCTTGCGTTTCTGTGCACGGGGAAGTAGATTCTTTAATGTCTCCTTGACCTAAAGGCATATACTTATTTTAAAGATGTGAAGGTCTTGTGAAAGGTGTCTATATGTCAGAACTTTCAAATGTTGTACTGCAAGGGTATGCTAACTTTCTGAGTCAAACATTTTCTCCCTCTGCTAAATAGGTTGGCTTTTACCTCTGAAATATCCTATAATGTGTCAAATTCTCTCCTACTCTGCCATCACCATGTCCTTGTTTAACCTGTCTTTTGTTATATTGTTTCTTTTTCTATTATCCTGATAATGCATGCAATAGGTAATTCAAATACTTAGCTTTATGCTCAATTTTTTGGCTTGATGTGTGCTTCATGAAACTTTAAATCAACCATTTGAAGAATCCACATTCCATTGTTTAAATCTGAATATTATATGGTACAAAAATTGTCATGTTTGGGTGCATGAAAAGTGAATTGTCATATTCATCAAAGAAATTTCCATTCTGATTTTGCAAATTGCCTGATATCTCCCGAAAAGTGAAAGCAACACTTCTATTTCATTTGGGTTCTTGATTTAAAAACTGAGTTTTGTATTCCGAAGAATATTGTTGTCAAATTTGCCAAAATCAGTTGTAAAATATAAACCTGTTCAAACACAAATCGTGTGCAGGATGGCAGTAATTTTGGGAGAAAGCAAGCTGCATTTTTTGTTTCTCTGACAAACAATTGCACATTTTGATGGTTGCATACTATGAAAGATGCATTTTTTGTTTCTCTGATAAACAAGTTGCACATTTTGATGGTTGCATACTATGACATGTAGTATGTACCCCTGCATTTTGCATAAATTTTTGTTGTTTGATGTTATTTCTTCCTGTGGAATTAGTTTTCTGTTCAGTAGCTGAATTGGCTAATATGTTCCTTGCTTTACATTTGTGTGCAGAATCTTGAATGTTCAACTTGGGGAGATATCAAGACGTGCTTGGCTCGGGGTGGAAGCTGATCCACTACTACAGTCAGACAATCTGTTGAAAGCATACAACAGACCCTCAGAGGCTACTGACAGTCCATCTTCAAAGTGGTTCATATCCAAGAACACCATTATCTCTGGCCTTGGGTTACTTGGTATCAAGCAGGGCAGAGGGGAACCAGAGGCCAACCTTCAAAGGCACGCCGAAAGAGAATTGTAAGGAAAAAAGTTGGCACAGCTTCAGTGTAGTTGCGGTTCTAATCAGTTTGGAGCAATTTTGTATGTGAGGAAATTCTGAGCTTGGATTACTGCCATGCAAGTGAACAGTGGAGATTCATTCTGTTGGCAACTTTGGCCGTGCTACCAAGAGAAACAATCTTGGAATTGCAAGGTGTTTGCTTAGTTGTCTGATGGAGTTTAAAGATCTAGATTAATTTAATTTTGAGCAATGATTTTTTCTTCTTTTGGGCTTAACGATTGTATTATCTTGTATGCATCTATTTTTTTGAGAAATAATGAGATTGAAATTTGTTCTGATTACTGATAGTCTAGCTAGCAGATTGCAGGAAACTATGGAAATGTGACTGCTTTGGAGAGTTGCAGAGTAGCTTTGAGATTGCATTTATGGAATACAAAGAAACATGAAACATTTCTAGAATACAGGCTTAAATTCAATCTTTTGAATCGTGCTTCCTTGATTTTGAGACCATTTGCAGGTCATGTAAATTTGGAGGCAATTAGGCTGCCTACAAGGCGCGTAGATGATGTTATTATGTTATTATTTGGTTTTCAATGAGAATAGTTATGTACATTTGTTTAGTATCAGGCTATATGATGCAGTGTTAATTTCCAGGTAACGGTTAGACCAAGACGGTGACTGTTTAGAATCAGAGTTTTGAATCATTTTCTTGTATTTGCAAAGATTTGGATGCTGGGAGTTAATGTTGATAAACGGGTATAGCCTCGGAAAAGAGTATTTCTGCTGAGTCTTCAGTGATGTACACAGCCAATTGTTACAATGGATGGCCATAGTATTCAATTCTAAATCGAAAATGATCCTTGAAAAGTCCGAGTCGAGGTCAATTGATTGTGGCTGGACAACTTTACTTTGCTGGAATGGGGGCTAAACTTTCAAGAGACAGAAAACTCAGATCCAACCTGTGCCAGCATGGAGATGGCTCTCGGACCTCCCATTAGAATATTGGGAGAAGGATTTGATCATGCAAATTATTCGATGACAGGACCTCTTTGGTTAGATAATTACATGAAAATCAAGATCTTGGAAACTTTGCTAGAATATGCATACTAATCAATTTACTGGAAATTTTAGTTGGCGGTGACAGTTTAATAATGAAGACCAAACATAGAGGAACATGGAGTTTAGAGGCTTACTGTCAATAGAGTGGAGATAAGAGAGAAAAGAGAAAAGAAGCTCTTGTGCCTTTGGATAGGTTCTCCTTTTATAGGTGGGCTAAGGATAGAATGATGGGGCCACCCATATGGTGATGATGTGCCTTATTATGGTAGAGTTAGTCAATAGATAGAACTGCTCTGGCTGCAATGGGCCATGTCTTTTAGTTTCATTGCAACTTTGTCGTGCTTGTATTGTGTATGCATCTTTGATGAACGGAATGATAAGGAATTTGTAGGATACACATTTCTGATACTATCCAATTGCACAGGTGTTGGTTTTGTAGGATACACATTTCTGATACTATCCAATTGCACAAGTGTTGGTCATGTGGCCAGGCCACATGTTCCTTGATGGGATGCCAATTAGTTTCTAGCACAATTTGGCTTTACCATTTACCTTATTATTGGCAACTTTAATCATTTATCAAATTGAATTATACTCATTGCTACCCAAATGACGAAATAAATGTGAAGACCTAAGGGCATCCCAAAAGGGAGGGGGTTGAATTGGATTTCTAAAAAATTAAACTAACTTCTAATCTAAGCTGATGTAATAAGAAATTTAAACTTGTAAGCTATGCAATGAGAGATCTTATTAAGAGCAAATGAAAATAAGTGTAAGAAAATTAAATGCAATGTTATAAGGGGCACAAGAATTTTTATAGTAGTTCAACACTTTTTGCCTAATAATACTTCTACTTGGGTATTCCACTATCAAATCTTATTCTTTAAGCGAAGACCAAATTTTTCACTCTCCTTTTGTCCAAACTAGGGAGCAACCCTTACAAAATTTCTCATGGATTAGAACACTCTTCTCTTGAATAGAATACTCAAAAGTACATCTCAATGAATGTGGATTTCCTAATGAAAAGCTAAACTTGGAATTAGGAGTAAGTGCATTAAAGGTTCAAAATGTTATTTTTAAATGTTTTCTCAATGAAATCCAACCCAAAAAAATCATGCTTTGATCAACAAAAAAATCCTTCATCTTTTAGGCAAGAGAAAACATATCTGTTGGGGTTTAAGGATAGCTCCAACAGTCATCTAAAAGTATGACTACTGAGCTATTAGAGTTTTAGTGATCAACCACTCAAGCTAAGACCCATGGACCATCCTAGCATGTAGAGCTTGACCACTAGGCCTTCTAAAGATTTGTTGTAAAGTAGTTCTCTAGTGTGATCCAGTTTGGTAGACCACACATTCCTTGTTTGAGATCTTTTTATTATTTCTCATTAATTTTGATCCAAAACCTAATCTAAATAATTTTTAATAAGTTTTGAGCATCATGCACTTACTTTCCTACTAAATTTTATAGTGGGTCCTTAGGCAAAAATAAAGTTTATCCGACGTTCTTTGAATTTGCTAATTGACCTTTTCCAACTTCCATCCATAACTAAAATTTAAGCTTTTACTAAATAATATGTTCTTGACATAATTTTGCCATTTTAACTTGAATAGACTTGCACACCTATCTTAGTCATCATAAACTCAAATATACTATCTATCTTTTAATCATTATCTTATTATCATCAAAACATACATATGTTATTAAACCTTAAGGTTCAACAATCTTTCCCTTTTTGATGATGCAAACTATTGATTATTAAATAAGAAATGCATAATGAGATAAGCTAATGCATTCATTTTGATACTTTAATTGTGTGAAATAATTTTAGTGCATGTATCAAGTATGCTAAATTTTAATATCAAGCTCACTTGCAAATCTTGTTTTTCCCCTATCTAGGTATTTTTAATCAAAATTTAAGTTTCAATTAATTAATTAGTTATCCATAAAAACATATCAAAAGCCTATCTCAAAATAACAGTTAAAACCTAGAGTTTCGATGGAGTATAGATTAGGTCATCAAAAACAAGGAAAAGTTTAGATTTTTCATATAGTTTTAAAAAAATTAATGCATACTCAATCTCTATTGACATGCTCATGAATATATCACTTTCCCTTTCAGCAACATCAAATGGGTCCCAAGCATTCTATGAAGATAACAAATGTCCATGTACTTGTAAAAGTTATGCTAATATATATAACCAAACGATAAAGTCATACAAACATTGACAACCATGATACAAATATAGTCATAGTCTGATCAACATAAAGTAATCCACAAAAGGCAATAGACACATACAAAAGTGATCCATAGTCAGTATATCAACACTAAGAGACATGCACGAAAAGGATCCATAGATAGACACATCAGCATAAAAGAGAAACTTATGAAAAATGTTACCAAAGAAAGTCCACACAGAGTCGAATTGTACAATACTATCTTGATACAACTCAGCCATAGAGAGCTGCATCTCCTACCATAGGGTTTGTACATCCTCTCTCAACTCTATATTTTGTTAACTGAACCTCTCATCCTATTAACTCTCTAAAATCTTAGCTAGATTCAGCTCAGCAACTAATGCAAATGATGGTCCCTATGCTGAAGATGAAACTCATGGAGGCTCATTAGCTGGGACATTATCTCCCTCACTCTCATCTTCCTCTCCTTTGCTCTTAAGATGCACCCCCTCATCCAATGATAACCCTTAGTAGTAAGAAAATTACCCATCTTCTCAAAGGACATAGAGGTATAGAAATCATAGGAGGTCCTAAACCACTTGCCCTCCTCATTAATAAGTTCTATGTTAAAGAATTAAAAGATTTTAGTGAAGGCACAAGGTCATAGGATAGAGAGGTCCTCCTAATGACATCTATAATATGCCAAATCATTGAATGAGGAAAATTAAAAGAAACATTTACTAGGAGATGTGAGAGAACATAAGTATCTATAAAGGATACATGGTCCCTATACCCATCCCTAAAAACAATGTTATACGAGATGATATAGCATAATATCTTAGATAAGGTGTAACGCTCCAAGTCCACATGGAGGTTCAATTAACTTGCTAATGATTGAGACTATGTGGCCTTAAAAACATAAGTGTAAGTTAATTGATAGCAGATGAACTTGAGTTATTAGCTCTTTAAACTTTTCTTTTCCATTCAATATAGGACTACTTTGGGTATTACATTCTCCCCCTTATTAATAGACATCTTCATCACATGCAATAAGTTAGCTAAAATCTACCTAAAGTTGGATTATTGGTATTGCAAAAGTGGCTCCACGCCATGGTGGGATCCCTTATTACATCCCATGGATAGCCCTTTCCTCCTTGCCCACTAACTTCTGCACATTCGGATAACTTTGATACATTTGTAACACCCCAAACCTACCTGTTGATTCAATTAATCTACTAGTAGGTTGAGATCCTGTAGCCATAGAAACTTGAGCGCAAGTTAATCTGTAGAAGGTGAACTTGAGTTATACGCTCTTTAAACTTTTCTTTCTTATTTGATGTGAGACTATTTTTGGGTATTCCATAGAAAAGGTATCCTCTTAGCAAATGGTTTACAAGCTTCATCAATGGTATCATCTATTAGAACTACATGGTTTAAACTAACTACGATATAGTCCCACTATTCTAATAGGAACTATGGATGATATAAGCTCCATTCTCTAGGATATCAACAATGGGGGCTAAGGTAAGGGGGCTAACTCTATTTCTTTGCCTTTTACATAAGAATAAAGCTTTATATCAAATTAGCAAAGAAAATTTCTTTAGGTTAGGGTAATAAGCATGATTCATGATAAGAAAATTTCTTCAACCCAATTGTTCAAAAGGAGTAACTAAACCATGTTCTCAATAGCAGGCTTTATCTACAATACATTTACTCGAGATAATATTTTTTTGTTTCAAAAACATATCTAAAGAGATGTTTAGACTCCTTTGATTTGAACATTGGACCATCAAAAGTGGATTTTCTTCTAATTTTAAAGTCTTAAGAAGAGGATTGATTCCTTTTTCTCTTAGATGATTCCCTATGGATGGATTTTCTTGATTTAGGTGCCATTTAGATTGTAGGAAGGAAAAAACCTAGGGATTTTATGAAAGGAAAGCTTAGGTTTGAAGAGGGGATGAAGCCCTAACTAGATTTTAGGGAAAACATAAGGATTTGATGCTCTAATCATAAGCCCAAGGAAAGGGTTAATCTAGAGAGAAAAAACTTGAAGATATGTAAGAAAAATCTCAAGCCCTAGAAGAGAGTTTAAGTGAACAAGAGAAGAGAAGACCTACGGTTTCAAAGGAAATGACTAACTAGAGGATGAAAAACAAGTTTACAGCATAGAAATAGAGAAAATCCTTGAAGGTTTTAAGGATTTACGTAGAGAAGTTACATAGAGAAGTCTTATGGAGGAGATGAGCAACTGAACCCCATGCTTTCTTAACTCCCGAAAGTGCCCAAGGCAAGCAATGAGAAGTCCCTAAGGCAAGCAAAGAGGTCCTGATCATTCAATTGAGTCTTATTTAAAAATAGGTTATCAGGTTCAGTGCTCACCTGCAATGGTCAGTTGCTAGACCTAATCCAACGAAGCTTAAAGTCGACGCTTATAACCTAGTTGATAGGCTTTGATGCGGGATGTACCATGCAAGAGATTAACGTAGAGCAATGATTTATATTTTAATGTAATTTACTTTTCAAAATGAGTAATAATAAACTAAGGATGAATATACGAAGAGTTAAAGTAATTATCCACAGAACACGATTCACTAAGTAATAAAGAAACATAATCCTAGAGTGGAAACCACTACTTAGAACATGTTCTTTTTCAATAAAATAGAACTTATGAGAAGGGATGTATCTGATTACCAAGCAATGATGATCTTTATCCTAAAAGATTGAATCATACAGCTCTCGGGATGAGTGCCTTAAAGATGAAGCTATGCTACTACAGATATTTCGACTTTTCTTCAGATGGTTCTAGAGACAATGAGGACTTCATCTAAGAATCGTAGCACCTTGGCGTCTTAGGGCTGGGATGCTTGGAACATGTGTTAGAATGGATATTTGTTGGGCCTCTCACCCTCTTTCTCATGGAGTGTCAATGCTCAAGAGCATAGAAAAATAGAAGAAAAAGACTTTTTTCATTAATCATAAATTATTTTTTACAAAAAGAAAGGAGGGATTTTTATATAAACCCTAACCCTTGAATTACATAAAAAAAAGAAAATAAGAGTGCCATATTATTTCTAAATAAGAAGATAGGCGGCATCTTGAAACAAGAAAAAGAGATCAGAGGATAACTTTCGCAAATAAGGAGATAGGTGACATCTTGAAATCAGAAAAAGAGATTAGGGGATATCTTTCTCAAATAAAGCGATAGGCGGCATTTTGAAAAAAAAAAAAAGATCAGAGAATAGCTTTCCCAAATAAGAAGATAGGCAGCATCTTGAAACAAAGAAAAGATATCAGAAGATGGCACTATATTCTGCTTTCCATAAGGAATAAATGGCAAGTCACCTTCCATATGGGGCTTATTTGCTTTCTTTTATACTGATATGACTTTATAAAAATCTTAGGATGCCCTAATTGGTAGATGATGCCTACTTTAACTAAAATTCTATGTGGGGCTAAGGTAACACACTAAATGTGGTCCTTCATGATCTTGGATCTTCAACTTCTTACACTTTGACTCAATAAATCTTGACTTGACTCAAATAAAATTAGTGCATGCTAATAATTGGCATGTTTTGTGCAAAGGTCAGAAGTAGTCTCCTTTTGAGCTGGTTAGCAAAGCAATCACTAGCACATGACTGCTATTGATATGTTTAGTCAAGGGCTAATCTTTATCGGCTTTCATGGGGTAGGTTATGGTTATAGTCTCAACGACTAAAGAGAGATGAATTTTAAAATTTAGAATAAAAAAGTTTTCCAAAGCAATGGTTAAACTAGTTTGGAAATTTATATTATACTTGGCTAGGCATGCTATTTGTGAAATTATATATTTTGAGTTTGGTAAATTACTTTATTATATGGCTAATAAATTTATTGCATATAAATTCACATCTTGCATACTTGATTGCTTGATCAAATTAGAGGTACTTCTTACTAATTTGTTAGCTTACATTATATTTATTTATATTTTCAAAGCCATAAGATATATTGAGTTAGGATGGAGCAGGGGTTCAAGTGAGAAGCGGAATAGTTAGATTATGAACCAAAAAAATTATAACTAAATACCTTTATAATTATTTTAAAAAATTCTTTGAATTTTTAATTAACAAGTAAATTATAAGTTTTTATAAAAATTGGTAAAAATAGGTCTTGCATGTTCTTTAGGACATACCCTAAAGGATGTATGGTTATGTCAGTTATTTGATCGAAGCTAGGATTAGAGTGTAGTAGAAGTGATATTAGAACCTAGATTTTATATCCTTAGGGTTTGGACCAGCTAGTGGTGAGATTGGTAGAAACAAGGTTGAATGAAATTTATATAGAACTATTGTAAAGATTTATGCCGAAGTTGCATAATAAAAGTGTTGTGGTGGACCTTATATCATGAATTCAAATATAAAGATTGGAAGAAGATATAAAGTAGGAGTGCCCTAAATTTTTGAAAATCCAAGTATGTGAATTTTGTGGATAAATTTAGGAGGGGCCAAAGAATGTAACACTCCAACCCCACACATATCAATTGAAAAGAAGATTCACTAAAACTAATATGATTAAATTTTCATGGTAAATCTATCTTCATGATGTCTAACATAGAGTTAATTTTTCAAAAGCATATTAAATCACATAATTAAGTAATTTAATGAACATAGGTTAAAGCTGATGTACTTTAGAAAAGTATAAAAATGTCATTTCATGGTCCATGATTTAAGGTCATTTCTCTAGTATTTTGAATTGAATTTTTACTTTTTATTCCTGTAGTAATTCATATAAGATGAGTTAGAAATTAAATGAGAGTAAAGAATCTACTTTTATATATTTGTTTGGTGTTTGTTACTTTTCTTTTTAAAAAATGTATCTTAATAAAAGTAGGAAATTTATTGACTTTAAAAATTTAGTATCCTATTAAAAGTAGGAAACTTATTAGCTTTAGGAGAATTATGTATAAATAATTAATTATTAAAACTTTTGATATGAAGTCTAAAGATGACTCCACTCCTATGAAAGTTGAAGTTGAAGATTGATAGAGTATATTCCTATGATTAGTGTGGTTGACCTAAGCATCAAGATTAAGCAGTTAACTATTCATTTATGAGTGAGTAGTTATTTTAAAGGACAATAAGTACCTCTAGCTTTAGCATTTTATTTTTAGATACTTAAGTTTTATTAGAGGCTTATATTGTTCAACTTTATTTATTTTTTATATAGAAAAATAACATGAATATTCGATATCAAAGTTATAAAAATTAATCATACATAGGAATGAAAACTTATGTTTTCATATTGTGTTCGTGCCATGTTGAAGCTAAGGTATAATTATATATGAGTTGACTTGAACACATCATAATTAATTAATTATATCAAAAATCTAAATACAAGGATGCACGATTATTATTAATAAATAATAATAAATAAATTTTATTTAATTGATATAATTCAACTCGCTCAATACGAATAGACACCATCACTTAATATGAATAGATATGACCCAACTTACTTAATAGTCTTACTTATATTGTGATCAACTAAATAGATCCTAATGGATTACTTTTGAGTTAATGGGTTAACCCATGATACGACATAATTATTTCATATAATAATCATGCCAACACATTTATAATACAAACCCGCTTAAGGTTAACCCAAATCCACTTATTTTATATTTGGATTGACCTATGTTTGCATCGTATTCAATTTTGCCACACCTAGTAATATATGATCTCAATTATACAAATTATTATGCTATTATTTCTTAGATAAAAAGTTGTTTTAAAAACTATGGATCAAGCATGTCATGTTTTGCTTAGATATGCATGGTAATGAATTACAATGCATCATAGTGATTGACTAGATATGAATATAATATATTCTAAATAGATGTATTCAAATCTTATGTATAAAAGTTTATGATTTTTAAAATTATTATATTACTAAAATATTGGTTAGAAATCACTGTTGTATTTACTCTTTATTATCTGATTGTGTTCCAAGCTGTCATGGTAGACTATTAGTGAAAAGTATTCAATAATGAGCTCCTTTTGGGCTAGTAGTTGGCATATGCTACGTTTTTTGGCATGTTTTTATAGGTATTCAAGAGGATGCTTCTTTTCAAGCCGAGCTACCATAGGGTGATTATCTCTATATTTTATATGCACTTATATTTACATGTTATTTATATAATATCATATTTTCTTTCAAATCGAGCTAATGGAGCAACTATTAGAACATATGATGTATAATGGTATATCTTGTATATAAGAAAAGGTTATCTTTCAGACTTAGTTAATGGGACAACCATTGATACTTGTTTCCAATGGTATGTTTTGCAAGTGAGCCAGAGCTAAACTCCTCCAGGTCTAACTAGTGAGGTGATCAATGGCATATGATTATTATCGATATACTTAGTTAGAAGCTAATATCTATTAGCCTGTCATGGTATCATTTGTTATTATAGTTGCAACAACTAGAAAGATATAGATATAAAAATTAAAAAGAAAAAAATATTGAATCCATACCTTAACTAATTTGAAAATTGATATTATGTTTTGATAAGCATGCTATTTTTGAAATTATATCATGAGCTTGATAAATTATTCTATTGTATGATTGGTAAATCTATTACATGCAAATTTATATATTATACACTTGATTGCTTTATCTAATTAAAAGTAGAAAATTAATTATTAAGCTATTAGCTTACAATATATTTTACATCTTATTAGAGCAACGGGATGCATCGAGTAGGATTGTCATGAGATTCAAGTCTAACATTATATTCCACTTCTCTTTAGAGTAACAAGATGCACCGAGTAGGATGTATTGGAATTCATGTATTGGATTTCATGTAAAAAGTAAAACAGTTAAATTATTCTAATCTATATGAATTAAAAAAATAAATTAATAGCTTTATAATTATTTTAAAAGAAACTCCCTACTTTCTAATTAAAGAAAAACTATGATTTATTATCAAAATTATTAAAAATAAGCCGTGTATATTGTTTTAGAAGATGTGGTCACACCGGATCAGATTGTTGTGCGACACTCTCCTTTCTATAAGCTTAAACTAGCATTAAAGCGGACTTCGCTTGCCAGTCTCTAGAGGTAGGCACATGGGCCGTGCCGCCCATGGCAGGGCATGGCCCAAGCCCACATGGGCCGTGCCAGGCACGGCCCAGTAAACCATGCCGTGCTGGGCTCGAAAATTTTTTTCGTTGGCCCAGCATGGCATGGCCCATGATGGGCCTAAGCCGGCACCGTCGGGCCGGCACGGCACGGCCCGCCGTGCCATATGAGCCTGGGCCGTGCCAGGCACAACCTAGATAAAAAAATTTTATAAAAAAATATTTTTTTGATAAATTAAAAAATTATTAAGAATAAAAAATTTATTAATATAAAGCCACCTTAATGGTGGGGGTTTGGCATAGACCCCTACCAGTTTATTAATTTAAAATCAAAATGGTACAGAAGGGAGGGGGGCTAGGTCTGACCTCCAAAACAAAATACAATAAGTAAGGAGAAAAAAATAGAAAGAAAAAATAAAGATGACTCACTTTAAGTTTTTAACAATTTTAAAAATAAAAATATATAATTATAAAAATAGAAATGACTCACTCATCAGTCATCAGTAGTATTTGTGTCATCATCATCTTTGCTGGATAAGTCATGTCCACCTTTATCTTGAAACTTTGCCTCAGCATTCAACCAATCTTTGAAGCAGATAAGCATCTCAACTATCTCACCAGTCATCCTACTTCTCTTTTTGTCCAAAATACGTTGACCTGCACTGAAAGCGGATTCCGATGCTACTGTGGACATCAGCACAGCTAAAATATCTCGTGCAATGACAAACATAACAGGATATTAATTTCTAACACTCTTCTACTAGGCTAATACATCTAGACTTTCTATTTGATCTTCATCATATGCAGAATGAAGATTGTTTCATAAATAAAATTTCAATTCATTACTTAAAGATGAAGAAGATGAAGCATGTGTGTGTCTTCTAATGAATGAAAAAATAGACGACGAATAAGATCTAGAAGAAGAAGAGCAGGTATCTAGATCCATAAATTTTATCATTATATAAACCATAAATATCATTAAGAAATCATGTTACCTCATCTTTAGCAGGTTCAAGATTTTGATTTATGTTTTCACAATATTGATCAATTTAAAAAATTACACCATTTAATTTAACTCTAAGATCAAAAATAGCAGCTAAGTTATGCAATGGATATATCTTATCCAATATTCATTTCATTTAGTTTCCATATTACGTATAATAGGCATTAAAACTTCATGATATCTATATTCTTTAAATTTTTCACTAATTACATATGGTTTTTGTAAAAATGAACAAGAAGTTGGATAATAAATACCTAAAAGAACATTTGTAGCATTATAAAAATTAACAAAAAAATCTTCTAAAATTTTACCTTGATGCCAATTAGCTTCAGTCAATGTAAATCCTAATCCACGCTCATTAATATAAGCACTTAATAAGTTCTTATATGGATATGCATCATGTATCATGGTATATGTACTATTCCAATGAATTATTACATCAAGTTTAAATTTTTTAAAATGTTTACCATGATCTACACATAATTGTTTAAATTCTTGAAGTCTTGACTTGAAGTATGAATAAAAGAAATTGCATTTCTAATTTTTGAAATAATTTCTTGAATTATGTTCATGCCAGATTAAGCATAAAGATTTAATATATGACATGCACATCTAATATGAAATAATTGTCCATCTAAAATGGAATGCAAAGAGTCGTTTAATAATGCAATAGTAGAATTATTATAGATGCATTATCAAAAGTAATTGATATTATTTTATTATTAATATTATATGAGCATGCGATTTGATAAATAATATTTGAAATTTGTTGTCCTGAATGCGGAAAATCAAAAGCATGAAAAGCAATAATTTGTTTATTTAATTGCCAATATTATCAATATAATGAGCAGTAATAGCAATAAAACAATTACTACCTACAGATGCGATCAAATATCAGAAGTTCAAGAAATTCTAGCATTTAAATTTGAGAGGCTTTCAGTTAAACTTTGTTTCATTGATAAAAAGTTTGTCATAGTCACTCTTCTAAAGGTACGGCTACTAGTTCTTCTATAAGCAGATTGTAGGCCTAATTGAACACATCTTTTAAAATTATAAGATTCAGATAAACTAAAAGGTAATTCATCTTGAACTATCCATCTTACCAGTAATTTTTCTGATTTTCGTGGTTATATGCAAAATTACCTACAAGTGATCCCTCTTTATATTAAGGATACATTGTTGATGGGAATCATGCATCCTATGACTCTCTTGATGTCTTTTTAAATGCCATGTTCCCCCAGTACTATAACAGCTGTAAAGTTTTGCACATTTTTTACATTTTTCTTTATTCCATCAACCATATTCTATCAAAATCAATCCAAACATTACTAGTCCTCTTACGAGAAGAGGTTTGACATTCACTGACACTGGCTATAGATGAAACTTGGAGTTGGGATTGGGGTTGTGGTCCTTGAGGATTAGTTTCCTCACCCTCAGAAAAAGGGTGCATGTTAAAATTACTTTCGTTAAAAGATGTCATATCTAAAAATTTTAATTAATAAATATAAAAAAATAAAAACTAACCCACAAAAAGGAATTGAGAAAAGATCAGAGGTGGAGGCGTGGAGCCGAGATTTGTGAGCTTTCTCTTACGCTCTCGCCTCTCAACAAGAAGTGACCTTGTAGCACTTGACTACTTGCTTGAGCATTTGCCACTTGTAAGAATACTTGCAAACTAAAAATTAAATTGCTAATCTACTAGAGCACTTGCTAGAATAGAGAATAGTAGTAATAGAGAAGAGTTGGTTTGGTGTGGTAAGAATGAGGAAGAAATGGGCAATTTATAGAAGTCCCAATTTTTTTAAACTACCCTTTGATATAGCTGTTATGACGGTTGGGAGGGGTAAAATGGTCTAAATCCCTCCCTAAACAGCTATATACTTGTCATAAGAGTCACAGTTCCGGTCCGCAGATTAAAAACTGCAGTAATATATTTAGCATAAACCTGCAACATCCGTGACTTTTTTCTCCCTTTCTTTTTTCATGACCAGAGAAAAACTTATAATATAAATATAAAACTGAAAGAGTCCGCGACGAGTTGTTGACAAGAATTGGTGTGGTAGAGTGACAACCAGATTTATTCTTAGATATTAATCTTCACCGAACCAGAGATTTTTATCCTTACTCTTTTAGGTAGTATTTGAAATAGGGATAAGAGGGGATATCCCCTATTTCCAAAAGCTATAACTATAAGGGATAGCTAGAAATAAAGTTAACCAAAGGGATAATCTATGGTTAACCATGGTTAACCATGTGATATCCTCTTAATTTATTCCTAGGAAATGTAGGAATAGCTGGTTATCCCTTCAAATAAGGTAAAAAAAAGTTAACCTTTTTGCATTTGATATGATCAATGTGATAGCTAAAGGATATCCCTAGGGATAACCAGAGGACAAACTCTATCTCGTACACTTATATATGGATAATATTTTTTTATCAAACACTACCTTAAGAAAATTACTAATAACCAAAAAGAACGGATCGACGAGCCTAAACCTAATTCGCGAACCCGGGGCGATGCAAACTTAGTTGCGGCATTAGTTGTTGTTAAGGCCCCATCCACCAGCAGGTTGAGCCCACTCACGTACCTGACCTCATCGCTCCCCAGAAACACCACCGCCTCCGCCACGTCCTCCGCCTTGAGCGTCTTCCCCTTGAGAATGGCTTGCTCTTCCATGAACTCCTCTACCTCCTCCCTTCCCACCGCGAACATCTCGCACGTCAGCTGCTACACGCAGTTGACGCCTTGAGCGTCTTCCCACTCGCACCGCCGCTGATCAACGCCACCTTGCCTTCAAGCCTGCGTGCATTCTAAATCACAAGGTCAGCTAATTAACGAATCATTGTAACCTCTATGATCTAAGAGAAACAATTTTTGTCCACCGATCGACCAGGTACCCTCTACCTTTTCGCGAATGAAGAGAGCACAGAAGCGCTTCCCATCGCGGTGGCGTTTGGTGGAAGATCGAAGAGGTGGTACGTCGCAATGGGTAGTATCCTCTCAACGGCAGGCCTGGTTGAGCTCCAGAGCGGCCGGGTGCTGGCCACTGCTTCATATTGAACGAGAAAAAAATAAAATAAAAATAAGAGACAGATTCCGTCAAAGAAGAAGAAGAAGAAAAAAAAAAAAAGAGTGCAGAACGACTCACAATGGTCATCTACTTAATTTCAAAGCACGAGTGCACGACCATCTTGGCTACTCGAAAGCAATCTTAACCTACCACTCGAAAACAAGAATGTCGCAACCTACCGCTCGAAAAGCAGCAACGGATAGCATCATACACTAATTTAAGTTTATGGTAAAAAATCCAAAAAAAAAAAATATTCATCAAAAATGAAAGGCAGTGGCAAACTTAGAGCAACTATATAGATATTTAACATCAATAATTCAGCTTCCATAACTTCTTAGTTCACACACAATATTTTACATTACATTATTGAGATCAAAATAAAAAGTTCAATCTAAAATTTTGGCTCTTCAGCACTCAACTTATTACCCATTCCGTGCTGCACTTTAGCATTTGAAAAGGGATGATAAAAAAAATAAGGAACTTATAGTCGTGTAAGATGATGCATCTATGTTGGGAAGAGATAATCTTTTTTTGGATTGGATAAGATTGAAAATTTTAGGAATAAGAGAAGGCTTGAAACACGTATGTATACGCTTTTCTTAAAGCGTTATTTTCCTTCCCCCTCTCTTTAGAGTTGCTTGTGGGATTAAATCTTGCAAATAGCTTTTAGGATATAACAAGCCTTGAGAGAATTTGCACCGAAGCAACAGCGAAAAATCTCTAAGGAATTAGAACACAGTATTTCTGGAGAAGAGATAAGATAACAAATATTCAAGTACTCTTAGTTCTATTTGTCGTTAGTTTTATAGACACAAAGGCACCTTTTCATAAAAGGACATATCCCTTTCAAGTGATCTATCCGTTTGAATCATAACATATATCCTTTTAAGTGATATATCCGTTTGAATTATAACAGTTGATTTGAAAGGCACCTTTTCATGAAAGGATGTATCCCTTTCGAGTGATATATCCTTTTGAATCATCCTTTCGAGTGATATATCCTTTTGAATCATAACATATCCTTTCAAACAATATATCCTTTAAAACTTATTTAAATATATGTCACATGCACATGCCTCGTGCCCACTTTTATTATTTATCTTCTTTCTTTATAATTGAACAATAAATCCAACAATCCCCCACTTGTTCAAATATAAAGAAATATTTTAGAAAAGAAACGATTTATATTAATACGTTTGTTTGAACTTTACCTTAGTGTATGTACCACAAGACTTTGTCAAAATCCTAGGTAGCATAAAAGCTTTGAACCTATTATTTTTAGTGACAAAAATGGTGATATATACACACATAAAAACTCTTGTGTTCATAAATTCCACACCAAACTCACTTAGCACTGTTATGGCCATGTGCTCATCCTGATTCATGAACTTTTCAAAGAGAGAAAAACTCCAAATCTCCTTGAGACGACACCATCTCTAAGTTCATATAGGTGAATTTCTTCTAGTATCTTTGTTACATTTAAGATACTTGTCTTAAATAGACTGAAATTCATTAAGAGTTTTTGATTAACTAACCCTCAATCTGTAACATTACTTCAGCACTTTACATCTTAGATAGGGCTTATTTATTAGTGCTGATATTTTCTATTTATCAATAATTTATTTTTCTCATTGAACTTAATAACTAGTGATTGACTAATATTAGGTTGAGTTGCCATCATCGATAATATATATTTTTTAACTTAGGAGTTTTAGCCCCATCTCTCTAGATGTTGATTTCACTAAGTCTCTGGCCAAAGGATTCGTAAACGGATCCACTAAGTCTCTTACTTGATTTTACAAAAGTAAGGGAGATAATTCCATCTTTAATTAGATTCCTTATATAATCATGTCTTAGACTAATTGTCTAGACTTTCCATTGTATGTATCACTATATGCTCTAGCTAAAGTGGCTTGACTATCACAATGTATAGATATAGAAGATAAGTTCTTTGATGTCAAAGGAATTTCTAAAAGAAAATCCCTTAGCCATTCAGCTTCTTTCCCTGTTTCTGCCAAAGCTACAAACTCAGATTCCATAGTTGAATGTGTAACTAAAGTTTGTTTCTTGGATTTCCAAGATATAGCACCTCCTCCTAGGGTAAACACCCAACCGGTAGTAGATTTATTGTCTCCTACACTTGATATCCAACTGGCGTCAGTATATCCTTCTATGACAGCAGGGAATTTTGAGTATAATAGACCAAGATTCTTGTTTTTCTTAAGATAACCAAGAACTCTCTCAATGGCCTTCCAATGCTCATAGCTTGGGTTGCTAGTAAATCTACTTAATTTACTAACAACAAATGCTATATCTGGTCTTGTACATTGAGCCGCATACATAAGACTACCAATAGCACTGGCATATTCAATTTGAGCTACAACTCTTCCATCATTCTTTAGAAGCTTGATACTTGGATCAATCGGGGTACTAGCTTCCTTAATTTTTAAGTGGTTGAATTTGTTCAACACTTTCTCTATATAATGTGTTTGGCTTAAAAAATAACCCCCACTATCTTTAGTTATTTTGATACCTAGAATGGTATCTACATGTCCAAGATCCTTCATTTTGAATATGGAAGATAGAAACCTCTTTGTTTCTATGACACCTCTCATGTCATTGCTCACTATTAACATATCATCAACATATAAACAAACAAATATCATATTCATCACATACTTTTGTATAAAATATTTATCTGCAATGTTATGAACAAAACCATTTGAAAGAATAGCAAATTCAAATTTTTTATGCCACTGTTTGGGTGCTTGTTTTAAACCATATAGTGATTTAACAAGCTTACACACTTTATGTTCATTTCCAGGCAAGATGAAGCCTTCTGGCTGTTCCATGTAAACCTCTTCATTAAGATCACCATTTAAGAATATAGTTTTAACATCCATTTGATGAACATGAAAATCATGGATTGATGCTAAAGCAAATAAAATTCTAATGGAAGTTATTCTTGCTACTGGAGCATATGTATCAACATAATCAATTCTTTCCTTTTGTCGAAACCCCTTTGCTACTAATCTAGCCTTAAAAGTATGAAGAGTTCATTAGAATGATACTTTCTTCTAAACACCCACTTACAACCAATGGGTTTAGAACCATGGGGTAAATCAACAAGTTCCCAAGTGTGGTTTGATATTGTTGCTACTAAAATCCGTCCTCCGACTCGGGCGCGATTGGACTCCCTCCTGGGCGGACCTGAAGACAGTCCTCACGCGAGAGGCGTTGGGGGTAGCCCTCCGCGGAAGACTCTCGATGCTCAAATCAGCGGGGATCGGCAATCAACAAACAAGAGGAGAAAGCCCTCGCTGAAGAGTCTCTCCAGGGGTGGCCTTTCGAGAGCTCTGAGCAGAGCGTTAATGGCGGAAAGAGGGTGAGCAGAAGCAGAAGGAGGGTAGGCCAGTAAGCCAGTGCGCATACCTGAGGAGCCGAGAGATAGCCCTACTTATAGAGGATCACCTGATTCCTTGGGGGTGTCGTGGGTCGAAAGTCGTTAGGATTCGAATCCAGTTTGTTATGAGGTCAGTAAGATTCGCATATTGTTGGTTAGAGAATCGACGGCTGGGAGAGCTGGTTGATGCCTCTAGATTTGGCGATTGCGTAGGCTCCAGGGCTCTAGGCCACTCTCGCGGGTCCTAGGCCACTCTCGGGCGTGATTTCTGTTTGGAATCTTATGAATTTGAACTCTCCTATGCCGGATTCCGCGGAGATGCTTGAGCGCCTGAGTTTAGTCGAGGCATAACGGATAGCTCAGCCAGGACCGAGAGATAGGAATAGCTCAGCTGGGGCCGAGAGATGGGATGGCTCGGCTGAGGCCGAGAGATGGGATAGCTCGGCTGAGGCCGAGAGACAAGGATAGCTCGGTTGAGACCGAGAGATGGGATGGCTCGGCTGAGGCCGAGAGACAAGGATAGCTTGGCTGAGACCAAGAGATGGGATCCGCGTCTTGGGAATCCTTGGCTCGCTAAGGGGATTAAGGCACCCCGATCCACTGAGGCTGACTCATCCCTAGCGGGTATCGCACAGCAAGCGGGAGTCAGGGTTGATCTAACCCTTTGCACGATTATTGATGCAATGGCAATTTTGCCCCTCAACACATACCCTCCACTCCCTAGTTCGAAGCATAGGTTCGAGCGTAGGGAGTATAACTCCGAGTGGCATGATCTGAATGGGTTCGGATTTGACAGCCCATATAATGATGCCCTAATTAATGCTGTGCGGCCGCCTTGCCTTTACGGGATGGAACCATCGCTTCCTAGGGGCAACGGTTGTGGAAGTACCACGTAGCAAATTCTGGTTTTCACGGTGCCTACAACGGCGGTTCCGAGCATTCCGATCAAGACGCCTTATCTTCTCTTTGAGGCAGTTTCCTTCGGGGAGAAGCAAAGTCGAAACAACGCCATTCAATTTCGCAGTGCCCTTTTGTCCCTTCTTGGAGGATCCTGCTCCCCTTTTTCCTTTGCAGCGTCGCTCGGTGTTTCCTTCAACCAACACATGGTGAGGCTTAGCGACCTGATTTTAGAGATTGCTGCTAAAGATTTGGGGAAAATATGCCAGAAATATGGTATTCCCTCGGATGTCATTTTACAGCTGCCGGAGCCTGAACATAGGGTTTTGCAAGAGCTGAGGGTGGGATCTTTCTTTACGAAGATAGCCTGAAGGCAGGCCTTCGACTTCCCCTTTACCCCTTAGTAAAAGAGGTCATGAGGTTCTACAACATCTGCCCAACAATGATGGCTCCCAACAGCTGGCAGAGTATCATCGGATTTATCTCGATGTGCAACTAGGTTTAGGTAATAGCAACTCTGTCCCTGTTCCATGTTTATTACCACCTAATGTTCGGGAGGAGCTCGGAGTGGTCCTATATCGGACCCCGGAAGTCGTTCAGGATGATCATGGATAAACCGTCATCCATAAAGGAATGGAAGGTTCGATTCTTTATCGCCGAAGGGAACATCGGTTCCGACTTCCCGCGGGTATGGGAAACCCTGTTAGGGATATGGAAGCACATCCAGTTTTGTCTAAACAAGAAGAGGAGGACCTAGGAGTCCTTCTTAACGGTCAAGTGTTCTCGTCCCATGTTCTGCTATCGGAGGAGGCTCTTTTTACTGCTGGGCTTAGCCCCATTGACCCGCGAGGTAAGTCCCTCTCTTTCTCCCCTCCATTGATTTCATTCGAGCGAGTACGTCTCGGTCTGATTGTTTGCCTACTGTGCTTGCAGCCAAGAAATCTGTGCTGGAGGGCCGTATAAAGAAAGAGTTGGGCAAGCGTCCGAGAGAGGCTGGTAGTGCAGAAAGGCGTAAGTCTGAGAAGAAGGTTCATCTTTCTGGAGAGCACTCGCCGGAGGCTGGGAGAGTCAGGGCTAGTCTGCGCTCTTTACCATCAAAGAAAGAGGATGTGGGGGAGCCGACAGTAAGAGAGGGGTTCCCTCAGTTGGAGGAGGGAGTAATAGTCACGACGGAGGAGCAGAGGGCGGAGGAGGACTTAGAGAGGGTTGCCAAAATCCCTTGTCCTATGGTGGTGGAGATAATGGATAGCCTGGACAAGGCTCCGTCAGAAGTTCAGGGTGAGCCTGTCATTGAAGGGCTTCCTTCGGAGGGATTAGAGGGCGGTGATGTTGGGCCAAGGGCAACGGAGGCTCAGAAGGAGTTTCCTGCTGGAGAGCTTCCTCCTGAGTGAGTTAGAGGAGTCGGTGAACATATCGAGGCTTTGGTGGAGTTCGCGGGGGAGGAGCAAGCGCCGATGACTGAAGAAGGTCCTTTGGATGAGGTAAGAGGACAGGATGATGACCTTCCAGCCGAAGCCTCTCCCACTAGAGCCTCGGGAACATTGGGGCCTAGGCTGGCCGAGTTATCCGAAGAATCGTAGGCCAGACTCTTACTGAAGGAGGCCAGGAGATTGAAGGCTTCTCAGTCTGAGATTGCTCAGACTGGTCCCTCAGATGTGTAGCCTAGGAGTTTGAACCCGGCTATCGAGGAGGCATTCTCTGCTCTGATGAAATCGGCATTATATCGAGCGTCGGTTCCTCGATGAACGAGTTTGCAGATTTGGACCTTATCAACGCTGCATTTGGTCAATGGAACGTGGTGAAGGATGTTCATCTTCTCCCTGAGATCGGCAATTCCACCCTTATAGAGTTAGCTAGGTCTTACACCTCCCGGGTGAGTTGCTGTTCTAGAGTATCGGGTGTTTTCTGGCGAACTTGATCACGCTTTCTTATTCTTACTTGAGTTTTGTTTCGCAGAGTGCTCTGATCACTAGGGAATTGTGATGGCGTTTGAGCTTGGCGACAGGGGCCAGTGTCTAGGCCAAGAGAGTCAGTACCGAGCTCCGATTGCGAGCAGAAGCATCTGACAAATTTGAGCGAGTTCTGGACATTGCCAACAAGAACTTGGCGAGGGCGAGGAGATTTCATCAGGTCGCCCTCGACGACATATCCAGATTAAGGCTCGAAGTTAAGGAGCTGCATGGGCTTTGGGCGAGGTACGACGAAGTATGTTTGGAGTTATCATAGGTCACATCCAGACGCGCTGAAGAAATGGAAACTGCTAAGAAGCAGCTCGACGAAAGTCGAGACAGGCTGGGGAGAGAAGCTGCCGAGAAGAATCATCTGAATAGAATGCTTGGTGAGTTGGAGGAGAAAGTCCGGTAGCTGAATCATTGCATTGTTGCCAAGGATGACAGGATCAGATGGGATCAGGAGAAATTGGCCAAGCTTGATAATGAGCTCTCCCGATCCAGGGATGAAGCCAATAGTATGCAATCGAAGATCAACATCCTCAAGGACAGGATCAAGCTGGTTAAGGCCGATAAGCTGAGGGCCTTTGGCGAGGTCGAGGGGTTAACTAGGAGATTAGCCAGATAGGAGGAGGAGGTACGATATCATCTTTTTTAAACTTCCTATCGGCTCACCGTTGCATCGGCTAACCCTGCATTTGCATATGAAGAAGGAGAGGCTCGAAGGCCAAGGTCAATTAGAGAGTCTGCAAGAAGAATTGGCATCGAGTCATCGGAGGAGCTCGGAGCTCGAGGGGCGGGTAGCCGAGACTGAGGAGCAAATTGCCTCGCTTCGGAGCCAAGTTGTTGAGGCTGAAAGGCGATTCGCCATGCTTCGGGGCGAACAAGATGCGACTTGTGCCAAGGCTTTTCAGCTTGGCATGGAGGAGATCCGAACCAGGATATCTCGGGAGCATCCAGAATGGGACCTCTCCTTTTTGGATGTTGAACCCTTTGAGGCCTGCACCCCAGGGCTGAAGAAGTCGAGTACGAAGATATCTCAGACGTCGATCTTGATGATATTTTGGGTTCTAGTGAGGCTGCAGCTCCCGAAGGACACTCCAAGCCTGCTGCCGAAGGAACAATGACGACTTTTGAAGTGGGCGGAACGAACAAAGCCTCCCTGAATATTGTTGAGGACACTGTCGAGAATGATTCAGCCTCTAATCCTTGAGGGCTGTTTGTGTATTTTTTTTTCAGATATGCAATTTGGTTGAAATTCCCAATGAACGGGTCCTTGGCCTCACTTGTTTGTCTTTTTGGCCAGTCTTTTTGTCTCAGGCTTTTCTTTCGACTGTGAACAAGTTATGACTCGTTCGTGCTCTTTGGCCAATTTGGTTCGGACTCGAGTAAATGTCTCGGTCGAAACCGAGGTATAAGGATAGCTTGGTCTAGGACTGAGATATGAGGACAGGTTGGTTTGTCCAAAGATTGGCACGCTCGGCCAAGGCGCTGGATGGTCCGGCGCACAAGTTCGGACGTAAGGAATATAGCCTCAAGTAACATGATTCGAATGGAGGGGGTTTGGTCCCGAGAAAGGGGGCATCCCGAGAGCCACAAAGTTATTAATGATCCTCTTCGATGAGGGAGCGGAACTCTTTGTTTCCCACGAGCGCCCGCTGAGGCGATGACACGTGGAGTATCCCACGGTAGTAGTATTAGAATTAATGGTCCTGGCGATCGGGATACCCGTCAGAAGCAGTTTAAAAACGAGTGGGGGAGCGCCATCATTAATCATCTTTTCAGCTGATCTCGTTAGATTTTCAGATATTGAGATGGCTTCCAGAGGTGAGGAGCGATCGACCGAGACACCAAGCGGCGGCGTTAGTGGCCGCAGGGGGGCCCTTTGGGGCCGTACCATAATAACCATCGATGGGGAGGTTTTAGCCTCACTGTTCGCAGATCATGAACAACTCCAAAAGACGGCCAAGCAATATCTAGCCGTTACTACAAGAGAGATCGAGCTCCTCTGCCAAGACAACAGCTGGCTAGAGAGGCAGGTGGCGTCCCTCTGACGACAAGTGGCTGGGCCAGCTATGCAACACGGGGAAAGCTCAGTGGCGCCTGGAGAAGATGATAAGCCCCTGTGAGGGCTCATGTACTTTTTTTTCCTCTTGTTTCTCTTTTTGTGGTGAATGAAAAGGAGTTTTCACAATTTTTGTGTCTGCTACCACCTCCAGAACATTCTTTCTTACCGTTCGAGTCTTACAAAATGAACCACCCTCCTAGGGAATCTCTGGTAACCTTAGCGAGGTTAGAGCATGGCGTCTACGTTTTGATCGAGGTAAATGGAACTCGTAAATTTCCGCTGGAGCATTGCGTATACTCGGCCTTGCCGAAGCATAAGGAGCGTTTCGTAGTTGTTGAGGCAAGGGCAGCTATCACGATCTGGATCGAAGCATAACATAACGCTCGGTTGTATTGAACCGAGAAGAGATACCTCGGTTTAGCCCAAAGTATGGAGGTGATCTTGGCTTTGAGTTGAAGCACAAGACGATGTCTTGGTTTATGCCAAGACGTAATGGGCGGTTGGGCCGGAGCAGGGGATATCAATGTACTTTTTTGAGGAGTACTTGACTTCTATGCCTTTTTATTGCTCTGCCAGTGCCTTGTCTTTTCCAAGTCAAGTTGACCTTTTTTTTCCCGAAAGGGATAATACGGCTTTGCAAGCTGCAAAAGGATGCCTCGCTATTTTCTGGAGTCATCTATTCCATCGGCTCTTTCCAATGTAGGCCCTTTTAGCGTGTGACATAAGCACTCGTTTGTCATTGGAGCACGTTGTTTTCATCGGGCGATTTCCCAGGCCTGTCCATATCTCAAGGACCGGCGGTCAATTTCCTGCACTTAAGGCTTTTGATTCGAGATCAGAGGAAAATCTTCTAGCATGCGTCATGGCATGGGAAATGCGTTCGGCGTGCTTCGAGGAGCGCTCTTTTTATCCTGGGATGCCACGTGGTAGTGTGGCCAGGGTATTTTGAATCTCGGGGCTTTTCGCTCTAATAGCTGCTCCCGATTCGTTTGCCTATAAAATGGAGAAGGGGGCCGTGTCCGGCTATCTCCCAAGGCTTTTTTCTCTGTGAGTTGTAAAAGTTTTCATGATGTATGTGTCCCCTAGGTTGAAGGTGGAGAGAATGAGTTTTCCTTTTGTGAGTCGACTTCCCTCGGATAGCTGGGGTGATGAAGAAGTTGCTGAAGAGCAAACCGTCCTCCAGAGAGGAATTTCGGAGATCATATGGAGAGCGCACAGGAGGTCCGCAGAGATCACATGGAGAGCACACATATGCGCTTCCTGTGTGTCCTTTGTGGTTTGCTACGGGGGTCGCAGGGTAGGAAGTGCACATGCACCCCCGTAGTACGCACGGACTTTTCTTCTCCCTCGGGCTGGTTCCCTTAGCTCATCTGGCTGGAGGATCTTTTGCCTGTGAAGAGGGAGTTGAGAGCAGTGTCGGTCTGCTCGTACCCTATCTTTTCATGGTCGAGCAGTGTCCAGCAGCCCAGCATCCCACTTGGGGGGGGGACGCATCCTCAGCATCAGCATCCACGGGTCTTCCTTCTGTCCTTGGATCTCTTCGCCTATCCAGAGGACCCGTGGGAAGCTGGCTCGGCCTTAGCCGGTGGTTCAGGGCGAGCTGATTGGTTGTCTGATCTCTTGGGTCAGATGCCGAAACATCATTATTAACCGAAGTTGATTGAAGCAGCCCGACTGAGCTATTTACTCGTTTTTATTTCCTATGCCACGATGCACTTGTAATGCCTCTTAGGAGGTTGTAACTCTTTTCCATTGAATAAATAAAGAAAGTTTTATTCATTCTTCTTTTAGCATCTGCTTCTTTTTCGATGGGATTATGCTTGAGAGTCGCTACACCCGTATCATGCTTTTTATGTCATAGCATATTTCGACAGCATCCCTGCTACCTTGTTTTTGCTAAGATCGCTATTCGGTCCCAAGTGGAGAAAAGCGTTTATCCTGCTTGGGTCAGAGGTAGACCTGGGCGGTCTTGTGAACCCATGTGGTGAGCATGATCTCGTTTGTGAAACGAAGCAGATATTTCTTTGGAAAGAGACAGCTTGTGCGCCTTAACTGTTGAGCAGAAGAAGGTTGCTTGCTTCTGCCGAAGTATAATAGGACGTCTTAGTTGTGTCAGAGTGTTTGAGAGATTGCTCATCTAGGCCGGAGCTTCAGGTAATGCTTTGTGAGTACGTCATTTGACTTGACCGAGATTTCAGATAATACACTACTCGGTTGTAGTCAAGGTTTCAGAATATCGCTCGGTTGCCGCCGAGGTTTTAGAATATCGCTCGGTTGTTGCCGAGGTTTTTCGGTGTTTTACTTGGCCCTACAAGGTACGGTGATATCACTTGGTTTGGCCGAGGATTTTGGTAAGAGTCGTGCACCGGCTTTAGCCGAGGCTTCTGCGCCGTTTGACCCAGCCGGGGCTTGTAAGCTGCCCGAATCCGGTCGAAGTTTTCTTTACCATTTGGTCCGGTTGAGGCTTGTAAGCTGCCCAAATCCGGATGAAGTTTCTTTGCCATTTGGTCTGGCCAGGGCTTGTAAGCTGCCCGAATCCAGATGAAGTTTCTTTGCCATTTGGTCCGGCCGGGGCTTGTAAGCTGCCCAAATCCGGATGAAGTTTCTTTGCCATTTGGTCCGGTCGGGGCTTGTAAGCTGCCCGAATCCGGATGAAGTTTCTTTGCCATTTGGTTCGGCCGGGGCTTGTAAGCTACCCAAATCCAGATGAAGTTTCTTTGACATTTGGTCCGGCTGGGGCTTGTAAGCTGCCCGAATCTGGATGAAGTTTCTTTTCCATTTGGTCTGGTCAGGGCTTGTAAGTTTTCCAAATCCGGATGAAGTTTCTTTGCCATTTGGTCCGGCCAGGGCTTGTAAGCTGCCCAAATCTAGATGAAGTTTTGTTGTTTTTGGTTCGGCCGGGGCTTGTAAGCTGCCCGAATCCGAACGAAGTTTTTTGGCGATCACTCGGCCTGGTTTGGCCGCACTGGGGGTAGCCAGCCATAACAAGTTTTTGTGAAATAGGACTCGGCCCAGCCGAGGTACGGAGATAGCTCGGTTGTGCCGAGAATGGATGCGCAAGCAGCATCTATTTTCTATTACAAATTTTTTGAACAAACAGTTGTAGCGGTCATGCCGCAGATAATAGAAACAAGATATCAAAGCTGCGAATGGGGCAAGTCTATAGAAAGCGTACCCTACCGACGGTATATATGGAGATTGTCCGAATTTCACGTTTGGGGAATAGATTTCCGCCCAGATCCTGGAGCTTATAGGTGCCAGGTCCGATGACTTCCGCCACTTGATAGGGGCCTTCCCAATTTGGAGACAACTTTCCTTGCTCCAGCGGTTTGGAGATGGATGCTTTTCGGAGGACCATATCGCCGGGTGAGAAGGATTTTTCTTTGACTCTAGAGGCGTGATAATGAGCCACTCTTTGCTGGTATGCCGCAACCCTGATTCGAGCTTTCTCTCTGATTTCTTTCACCATGTCGAGATTGGTGTGCAGCTGCTCGTCGTTAGCTTCCTCCGAGTAGCTCTTCACTCGTGGAGAAGGAAGTCCTATCTCCACAGGGATGATGGCTTCCGTGCCGAAGGCCATCCGAAATGGGGTCTCGCTAGTGGGGATTCTCTGAGTGGTGCGGTAGGCCCATAGGACGTGGTGAAGCTCATCCGCCCATCTGCCTCGGGCTCTGGCAATCCGAGCCTTGATCCCTTGAAGCAGGGTCCGGTTAGTCACTTCGGCCTCTCCGTTGGCTTGTGGATGCCCTACCAACGTGGGGTGGTGGCAGATCCCATGCTCCTCGCAGAAATCTTGAAACTTTGGGTTGTCAAATTGCTTGCCATTGTCGATGATAATAGTGTGCGGAAGGCCGAAACGACATATAATGGATCTCCACACGAAGTCCCTGGCCCGAGCTTCGGCTATTTGGGCAATTGCCTCAGCCTCCACCTACATGGTGAAGTAGTCGATGGCGACAAATAGGAACTTTCTTTATCCAGTGGCGAGGGAAAAGGGCCAAGAATATCCATCCCCCACTTAGCAAAGGGCCAAGCAGATGAAATAGGGACCAAACTAGCGGAGGGGAACCTCTGGATGCTGGAATGTCTCTGACATGGGTCACAAGCTCGGACAAGGTCGTCATCATCTTTTTGCATGGTGGGCCAATAGTACCCTTGGCACAGCACCTTGTGGCATAAGGACCGGCTCCCCAGATGATTGCTGCAAATTCCTTCATGTACCTCTCGAAGAGCATAATCAGCTTCAGATGGGCGAAGGCACTTGAGCAGTAGCATGGAGAAGGACCGCTTATACAGCTGGTCGTCGATTAGCACATAGTGGGTGGCTTGCATTTTCAGCTTCCTTGCTTCCTTTCAGTTGGCTGGGAGTGACCCTTCTTTAAGATACCTTAGTATGGGGTCGAACTAGGATGGTTCAGCCTCGACCTGCATCACTCGGTCTGCCTCTACGATGCTAGGCCTCTCCAGGATCTCCAAGGAAAAATTCTGCTCGGAATCCATCGACTCTGCGGTTGCCAGCCGAGATAATAGGTTGGTGCAGGCATTCTCGGATCTTGGGATCTGGATAACATCAAATTCAGAGAAGTGGGAAAGCAAGTCCCGCACCTTTTGGAGATACCGAATCATATTTGGCTCCCGGGCCTCGAACTCGCCCCGCATGTGATCGGCCACCAATTGAGAGTCGGTAAAGGCATTCAGCTTTGTCACTTTAAGATTGCGGGCGATTCGGAGTCCAGCAAGCAGAGCTTCATATTCGGCTTTATTGTTGGAGGCTGAAAAGGAGAAGCGAACGCTGTACTCGAAGGTCGCCCCCTCTGGGCTGGTGAGGATCAAGCCAGCGCCGAAGCCATTAGCATTAGATGATCCATCAACATGGAGCAGCCATAGGGCACCAGGTCTTGGATGCTCAGAAGAGTCTGGAGCAAAGCCATCCTTCGGGATAGTGCATTTAAGGAGGAAATCAGCCAGAACATGCGCTTTGATGGCCGGGCGAGGTTGGTACCGGATATCATGTTCGCTTAATTCGACGGCCCATTTGGCCATTCTTCCTGATGTCTCTGGGTGATGCACCACCGTCTTGATAGGTTGATCGGTAAGGACCGTCACAGAGTGCGCCTGGAAATAAGGCTGCAGCCTCCGAACCGATGCTATCAGGGCTAACACCAACATCTCGATTTGGGTGTATCTTGTCTGGCGTCTCGGAGCAGCTTGCTAACATAGTAGATCAGCTTTTGGGTCTTGTTCTCTTCTCTGACCAGCACCGAGCCAACTGCGCCTTCTGAAACTGTTAAGTACAAAAATAACATTTCTCCTGGATTTGGACTGCTGAGGAGGGGTGGAGAGCCGAGATATCTCTTGAGGTCCTCGAATGACTTCTGACATTCAGCAGACCATTGGAAATTCTTGGCTGATCGGAGGGCTTTAAAGAATGGAAGGCACCTCTCAGCCGACTGAGCCACGAAGTGGTTGAGGGCCGCGATTCTTCTAGTCAGGTGCTGGACCTCTTTGACAGATGTTGGGGGTGCCATTTGTCGAAGGGCTTGAATCTTCTACGGGTTAGCCTCAATGCCTCGTTGAGAAACCATGAAGCCCAAGTACTTCCCAGAGTTGACACCGAAGGTGCACTTCATTGGGTTGAGCTTCATCCGGTATTTTCGGAGCATTGTGAAGCTCTCAGAGAGATCCTCAATATGCTGGGATGCTTCCCTGCTTTTGACCAGCATATCATCAACATACACCTCCATGTTCTGACCGATCTGCTCCTTGAAGACCTTGTTTACCAGCCTTTGGTAAGTAGCACCTGCATTTTTCAGACCGAAAGGCATAACACGATAGCAATAAATACCTCGGTTGGTTATGAAGACCGTCTTTTCTTCATCTTCGGGTGCCATTCAGATTTGGTTGTAGCCTGAATATACGTCCATGAAGGTCAACATCTGATGACCGGAAGTGGCATCCACAAGCTGGTCGATCAGAGGGAGAGGGAAGCAGTCCTTTGGGCATGCTTTATTAAGGTTGGTGAAGTCGATGCAGATCCACCATTTACCGTTCGACTTCTTCACCATGACAACATTGGACACCCAGCTCGGGTAATTTACCTCCCGAATGAAGTTTGCCTTGATGAGCTTGTCAACTTCTTCCTCAATTGCCCTTTGCTGGTCGGGGGCGAAGCTTCTTTTCTTCTGCTTCACGGGCCGGGACATTTTGTCTGCATTAAGACGATGGACGAGAACGTCTGGGCTGATCCCTGGCATGTCAGAGGCTGACCAGGCAAAGACATCAACATTCCTTCAGAGAAAGTCTATCAGCTCCAACTGGAGCTTCCCTTTCAGTAGCGACCTGATCCTTATGGTTTGGTCGGGCCGAGCTTCGTCCAGTGGTACCTCCTCCAACTCTTCGGCTAGTTCTCCTTGTTGCTCGGCAAAGTCCTCCCAAGCGTCCAGCCCGTCAACCTCGGGCAGCTTGGATTGAAGGCTAGTGACGAAGCACTGCCGAGCTACAGCTTGATTTCCCCGAACTACTCCCACTCCCCATCAAGTAGGGAACTTCATTGCTAGGTGCGGGATGGAGACAACGGCCTTCAGGGACATCAGGCTGGGTCTCCCAAAAATTGCATTATAGGGCGACCGAAGCTTGGTCACCAAAAAATCTGTATGAACAGTGGGAACACTGGGCCAAGCTCCCGCGCGGACCGTCAAGGTCATGACCCCCTATGGGGTGATAACATCGCCGGTGAACCCCATGAGGGTGGAGTCCACGGCTCAGAGATTCTCCATAAGCAGTTTCATCTTCACAAACACATCAAGATACAAAACGTTGATTGAGTTCCCACTATCAACAAGGATTCGGTCTACATCATAATTGTTCAGATTAAGGGATACAACCAACGCATCATCATGTGGGAACTGATCTCCTAGAGGTCACTGTCAGAGAAGGAGAGCTCATTGGTCCGCGCTTTCTTTGGCGCTGAGATTCTTCATCGTCCCGCCAGCTCGACGGACTACCAACCGCCTCGATCACATTAATGTGGCCGGCGACCGAAGGATTCGGAGGAGGAGGCTGCTGAGGCTCAGGCTAACGGTTGCCCCCGTTCCTTGGCTCGGGTGCTCTTCTGAATTGATCGAGCCTTCCCTGATGGATGAGCCTCTCAATTTCGTTCTTCAACTGCTAGCACTCCTCAGTGTCATGGCCATGATCCCGGTGGTAGCAGCAATACTTGGCGGGGTCTCTCAGGGCCGCATTCCCTCGGAGAGGAGGTGGTCGGGGAAGCTGGCGCTCTATTGCAATGAGGATCTCCGCCCTTGGGGCAGTGAGCGGAGTGAACCAGTTGAATCTCCTAGATGGGCTTCGGGTGTGGTTTCTTGGCGGTGGCAGAGGAACCCTTTGGCAGCGAGGCGGGCTTGGCTGGCGGGTGGATCGGTGCTTATCTGAGCCCTTGGGCTCCTTCTTCCTTGTCAACTCGGTGCGGGCAGCTCTCCGTGATTCCTCAACTCTGGCATATTTGTCCGCCAGAGCCATCATGTTGGAGGGTTCGGAGGGTAGCTGACCTCCAATGCTAGGTAAAAGTCACTCTCCTTCAACACTCCGCCTGCTAGGACGGACATGGCCACCTCATGATTAAGGTGGTCCACCTCCAGCATAGCCGTATTGAAACGGTCGAGATATTTCTTTAAGGACTCCCCTCTCTCTGCTTAACCTCAAAGAGGGAGTCAGATCTCCGCCGATGACGATGGCTGCTGACGAACTGGATGATGAAGAGGCGGCTCAGCTCGTCAAATGAACCAACAGAACCTGGTTTCAAGACATTGAACCAGGTTCTAACAGATCCCTTGAGGGTGGATGGGAAGGTGCGGCAGAGGATCGCATCTGATGCCCCATGGAACATCATGATCGATTAGAAGCTGCTGAGATGGTCATCGGGATCGAAGGATCCATGGTAGGGCTCGATGGCGGGCAGCTTGACATGGGAGGGAATCACTTCCTCCATGATCTCTTTGGAGAAGGGAATGTCCTGCTCCGCCTTATGCTGGAGCGGGTGAGCCTGCTTGGCGGCATCCAACTCCTGGCGCATCTCCTGGAGCTATTGGCGGATCTCCTCAGGTATGGTGGGAGGAGCTGGGTGAGGAGAGAAATGAGACGGTGTCGAGTCATGACGAGAGATCACCGGAGAGAGGGATCGGGCCCGCCGAGATCGAGGAAGATCCTTGCCACAGACCCCTTGGGGGGCTGGCTCAGCTTCCCTAGGGCGGCGAGGGGGGTCTGCCACCCCACGTGGGCCAGAAGAAGAGATCGCTGGATGAGCGGGGGCTGCATTCTCCTCAGGAAGATGTAGGGTAGGTGCAGCTGGATGGGGGGCTTCGAAGCGCCCCTGGATCAGGTGGGCCAGAGCTTGGACTTGCTGGACCAGCGAGGCAAACTGGTCCTGGATCACTGGGGCCGCCGGTGGCAATGGGGTTTCCACTGGTGGTAGTGGCGGCGCTACGCTGCTCACCGGATCAGGTCTTTGGGAGGCGATTTGATCCCGAACTTCAGAGATAGCCTTTCTTCGATTGGCCATGGGAGAGGTTCTCTTTCAGATCGAGACCCTTATCTCCTGGATCGCAAGTTTATGGGACTTGAGGGCCCTTCCTCTAGCGCCAATTTGTTGCTGCTGAAATCCGTCCTCTAACTCGGGCGCGATTGGGCTCCCTCTGGGCGGACCTGCAAGACAGTCCTCACGCGAGAGGCATTGGGGGTGGCCCTCCGCGGAAGACCCTCCGACGTCAAGTCAGCGGGGATCAACAATCAACAAACGAGAGGAGAAAGCTCTCGCTGAAGAGTCTCTCTAGGGGTGGCCTTTCGAGAGCTCTGAGCAGAGCGTTAATGGCGGAAAGAGGGAAGCAGAAGCAGAAGGAGGGTAGGCCAGTAAGCCAGTGCGCATACCTGAGGAGTCGGGAGATGGCCCTACTTATAGAGGATCACCTGATTCCTTGGGGACATCGTGGGTCCGAAAGTCGTTAGAATTCGAATCAGTTTGTTATGAGGTCAGTAAGATTCGCATCTTGTTGGTTAGAGGATCGATGTCTGGGAGAGCTGGTTGATGCCTCGAGATTTGGCGATTGCGTAGGCTCCAGGGCTCTAGGCCACTCTCGCGGGTCCTAGGCCACTCTCGGACGTGATTTCTGTTTGGAATCTTACAAATTTGAACTCTTCCGCATCGGATTCCGTGGAGGTGCTTGAGCGCCTGAGTTTGGCCGAGGCATAATGGATAGCTCGGCCAGGACCGAGAGATAGGAATAGCTCGGCTGAGGCCGAGAGATGGGATGGCTCGGCTGAGGCCGAGAGACAAGGATAGCTCGGCTGAGACTGAGAGATGGGATCCGCGTCTTGGGAATTCTTGGCTCGCTAAGGGGATTAAGGTGCCCCGATCCACTGAGGCTGACTCATCCCTAGCGGGTATCGCACAGCAAGCGGGAGTCAGGGTTGATCCTAACCCTTTGTATGATTATTGATGCAACGACGATTTTGCCCCTCAACAGATAAATAGAATCCATTTCATCATTTATAGCATCTTTCCAAAAAAGCAACATCTCTAGAATACATAGCTTCCTTGTAAGTTTTAGGATCATCTTCAACTTGAAGAACAAAATGAGTTGTTCTCAAGACTTTTTTTTTAATTTCCTTCTACTAAGTAAAAGGAGATAAGTTGAGAGTCAATCTCATCATGTCCTAATTCTGTTGCTTTCCGTATTCTTTTGCTTTTACGAGGTTCACTAGGTTGTTGATCTTCAGTCTTAGAATATGTCTTCAATTGTGATCCTCCACTAATAAGAGTTTGAGATTATTTTCTGAAATTAATAAATGCTCAAAAATTCCACATCTCTAGATTCTATTATTACATTAGACTCTAAATTTAAGAGTCTATATGCCTTGCTATTTATAGAATAACCTACAAAAGCACATCTAATTCCTCTTGGATCCAACTTGGTCCGTTTGGGATCATTATTTAATATGCAAGACACCCCCACACTTTGAAATACCCTATATTGGGGTTTTTCTTCCTTTCCATAATTGATAAGGAGAAATTTTATTTCTTTTTAAAGGAATTCTATTAAGAATATGACAAGCAGCAAGGAGAGCTTCACCCCATAAATTGAATGACAATTTAGCATTTAATAATACATTAATTATTTTAAGAAAAGTTCAGGTGCAGAACATTCATGAATAATACCATTTTCTTCACAAAATATATTAAAATCGTTTGAAAAATATTCTCCTCCTCTATCACTTCTAAGAACTTTGATTTTTCTTTTTAATTGATTTTCTACTTCAGCTTTATAAACTTTAAATATTTTAAAAGCCTTGTCTTTATGTTTCAATAAATAAACATAAGTAAATCTTGAGCAATTATCTATAAATGTGATAAAATATCTATTACCATCTCTAGTTAACATACCGTTTAGTTCGCATATATCTGAATGTATGAGATCTAATAATTGATAATTTCTTTCAACATTACTAAAAGGTCTCTTTACCATCTTTGATTTAACACATTTTTCACATTTTTCAAATTTATCAACATTATCACAGGAAATTAAACCACATTTAATCATTCTCTTTATAGTGCTAATTCCTACATATGCTAATCTACCATGCCATAAAGAAACAGAATCAACTATATAAGCAGAAGCATCATTATTATTAATATCATTGTCAGCAATACATAATTTGACCATTCCATCACATGAATAACCTTTTTCAACAAAAACACCATTACGGGATAAAATTAGTTTTTCTGCTTCATACACAGATTTATTCCAGGTTTTCCCAAAAGATCCCCACTAGCTAGATTCCTATTCATATCAGGGACATGAAGAACATTAGTTAAGGTAACTTTCTTTCCAGAAGTGAAGAAAAGTTCCACTGTTCCTTTGCCTAATACCTTGGATCGGCCTTCATTTCCCATTTGAATCTCATGTCCATCAGTTTCTTCATGATAGGTTTTAAACAGTGACCTATCATAACAAACATGGACTATGGCACACGTATCATACCACCAGCCAGGAATCTTGCCTTGAACAATGTTGATCTCACTCACAGCAGCAATAATCTCTTCACTATCCTTCACGGAGTTCACCTTTGCATCTTGGTTAGCTTTCTTCTTAAACCTGCAATTACGAGCATAATGCCCAGATTTGCCATAGACAAAGCATGCTCCCTTGGTCACCTTTTGGTTTTTAAATTTCTTAAACTTTCCTTGATCCTTTTTAGGACCCAAAAAATTTCCTTTATTTTTGGTTGCCTTTATTGGCCTGTGAGAGCTTACTCACTGCATTTGCCTTAGTAAGGCCTTCATAAGAATTTTCATTCTTATCTCTTTCCCCCGATTCCTTTTCGATTCGTAGGTGTTTCTGAATATTTTCTAAAGAAAAATATTCAGAATTATGAAGTAACTTTTTTTGTAGCCTTTCCAGGAAGATGGTAATTTTGCTATAATGGCACCAACTTGGAAAGATTCAAGAAGTTCAATCTTCACAACCCTCAGTTTGTTCACAATCACTTGCAATTCATGTACTTAAGGAAAAATAGGTTTATCATCAAGCATTTTAAAATCAAAATATTTAGAGATAAAAAATTTCTTTGTACCTTCCTCCTCAGCCTTATATTTGAATTCTAGTGCTTTCCAGATATCTCTTGCAGATGGATTATCAATGTATAGATCATAGAGACGATCTGATAGGGCATTCAAAATATGACCACGACATATGAGTTCATCCTCTTGTCATTTCTTACGTGCTGCCTTTCTCTCTTCAGAGTCCTTGTCAGAAGGTTCTGGAATTGCTTCAAGATCAGGATCAAGAACATAGAAAATCTTCAGGGCTATCAATAGAAACTTCAATTTATCTTGCCAGCGAGTAAAATTAGTCCCATCAAAATGATCTAAACGAACAAGGTCTTGATTCATCACTTTGATGGTGGCGTTTGCAGTATCAATCTCCATAACCGCAGATAACGCTTTAAGAATGTTGGAAAGAGATAATCTTTTTTTGGATTGGATAAGACTGAAAATTTTAGGGATAAGAGAAGACTTGAAACAGGTATGTATACGCTTTCCTTAAAGCGTTATTTGCCCTTCCCCTCTCTTCAGAGTTGCTTGTGGGATTAAATCTTGCAAATAGCTTTTAGGATATGACAAGCCTTGAGAGAATTTGCACTGAAGCAATAGTGAAAAATCTCTAAGGAATTAGAATACAGTATTTCTAGAGAAGAGATAAGATAACAGATATTCAAGTACTCTCAGTTCTATTTGTCGTTAGTTTTATAGACACAAAGGCACCTTTTCATGAAAGGACGTATCCCTTTCAAGTGATCTATCCGTTTGAATCATAACATATATATCCTTTTAAGTGATATATCCGTTTGAATTATAATGGTTGATTTTGAAAGGCAGCTTTTCATGAAAGGACGTATCCCTTTCGAGTGATATATCCTTTTAAATCATGACATATCCTTTCAAAAATATATCCGTTTGAAACTTATTTAAATATATGTCACATGCACGTGCCTCGTACCCACTTTCATTATTTATCTTCTTTCTTTATAATTGAACAATAAATCCAACAATCTATGCCTTTAATTAGGTCAAGCATATAATATTAAAATACTTGAAAAATGCAATTTTTCCTATAAAGTAATTTTACAAATTCAAGATATATATGAGTTCCACATTAAGCTTATTGGTTAAATAGTCAACCATTCAAAATATTAATAAAAAGCTAGATTTAATAGAACTATTTAAAAAGCACATTGAGAATATTTTTGTAATAATCAAGGACTTTAACTTAAAAAAAAAAGGATAGTCGAGAAGGTATTACTTGAAATCTTTGGTCTTATCTAAATATTCAAAATTTATCTATTACATAACTAATATAAGATTAAAAATATATGCCAACATAGGTGTTGTAAGTCTAGCATCTTTAACAGATGTTCTAGAGTTTGTGGACAATCTCAACCTAGTTGGTAAAGGAGAGCAGAATAGCAACAACCATGTACACACGATTACTTGGTTATATAATTTTCTAAAATTATTTTATTGACATGATCATTGTTATCAAAATAAAAATTTGCATATGTTTTACAAGGTCATCAGAATTATCAGTATCTATCAAGCTAGTGAAAGAAACTGTGATGCCCCTCCCAATAGTCCCATATTGGATAATTAGGAGTTGGTTAAGTAGTTTATATGTAGTAAAGCAAGAAGGACAAGACACCAATTGGATCCCTTTTTGGGCTGTGGTGGCCCAAGTTGGTGTGGACCTTGTCCGTCTTACTTTCTTGTAACGAAACGGGCCCGTAGGCCCGGGTCGTTACAATATGGTATCAGAGCCATGCACCAGCCGAAAGTGCAGGAGCTAAGTGCCACATAGGGCAAAGTGCTACATCCATGGGGGATGGAAGCCACCTCTTGAACTTGTAGGGGCCACCTCTAGAATCCTATAATTGAGAGTTGGTTAAGTGGTTTATATGTAGTAAAGCAAGAAGGATAAGACACCAATTGGATCCCTTTTTGGGCTGTGGTGGCCCAAGTTGGTGTGGATCTTGTCCGTCTTGCTTTCTTGTAACGAAACGGGCCCGTGGGCCCAGATCGTTACAGAAACAATCAATTAATTTGCACCAATAGGTTGATATTCACAAATTCCTGGTTAAAAGTCTTGCCTGCGACATGACAAAGGAACTAAGACACCAGCAGCTAAACCAATAATTAAGGTGTAATATTTTAGATCACAATCAAGAAATTGACCTTGGCACCTTTTTAAAAGATCAGCCAAATTACAAGCTAAACCGAAAAGGTATCAATGACATCCTTCTGTTAATTTTGTCTTCTCCAACAGCTGAAGGTCTGCAAAGGCCATGTGCTCCAATTTCTAATTGAAGTTCACGGCCTAACCAATATGGACCATGTATTTTTTTTTTCCTTAATGAAAATGGCAACGCTGTAGAGACATGAAAGGTATCTAATAAGGACATATAACCACCACTTTGACAATGTTACGCTTCCAACATGACGTTAAATAACATAATTCAACTTCTGCCACAAACCAGAAAGGAATAACATGAGCAAGCAAAACTTCAATTAAAGCCATAAAATCTACCAAATCTGTGAAATTTGTAAAGAATTTTACCTCGGTGCTTTTACTCACAAACAATGAGCAGACTAAATATTTACTATAGGTATAGACTCAAAATATATCTAGTTTCTCAAGCGACTGCAGTCAGCAAAAATAACTTGCCAAACAAACTTGTAAAAGTTGGAGTCATCAACCAAGCATCAATAGAATAGTGCCTATATCATCAACAAAGATATACAAGTTGACAAACTGAGTCATAAATTGATTCTAATGTCACTGATGAGGCTGATGAAAAAGTAGCTTATGAGATTAATAGGCTTGGATTTTTATTGCTCTCTAAAGGCTGACCCAACCCAGAAAAGCTGAGCCAACCAAATCCTTTTTCGGCCAGGTTTTGTTTGAGGATCGATTTTTAGTTTGGCGAGGTACGAATCTTTTGTTTTTCTGATCTAATAGTTCAAGAGGATCATACATGGATCGGAGTTTTGACCCAACTCAGGTCACGAAAATAGAGTATTATTTGGGTCAGCCGTATGGGTCAGGATACTTTGGTTTCTTTTTTAATAATTTTTGTCTGGTTCACCTTGGGACTCGAGGCATCCAAAATTCTAAGGTCTGGGTTGGACAAGTTGAAATTGGTTTGGGTTTGGATCATGCTAGATAGAAAAGATAATGGATCAGTCAGGTCAAGTTGGCTCAGGCATGTATATATGGGTCAAAGGTTCCCAACCGAACATGACCATAAACATCAAGCGAACACCAGAAAAAACTATAACCAGTATTTACATGATCATCTACTCAACAAAATTTATTAGGTGATACCCATAATGTTTTCTCTACTATCAAATTACACTACAAGAAAATACTGAAATAGCGACGCAAGTTTAGCGACGCAATTATGCGTCGCTAAATTGTGACCACTTTGCGACGCCTATATGACAACAAAATATTGCGACAATTAGCGACGCGTTAGCGACTCAATTAACCAAAAAATTAAAAAAAATTAATATTTTAATATTGCGACGCAAATAATGCGTTGCAATATTTTTAAATTAATTTTTTTATAAAATTTAAATATCGAAAAAAAATATTGCGACGCAATTCAGTGCGTCGCAATTTTTTGTAACAGAATTAAATATGTTAAATAGCGACGCATTAGCGACGTAATAAAACAAAAGAGAAATTATTTTTAATTTAGCGACGCATCAGTTGCGTCGCAAATAATTTAAATGAAATTAATTTTTATAAAATTTAAATATCGAAAAAAATATTGCGACGCAACACAGTGCGTCGCAATGTATTTAAAAGAATTAAATATATTAAATAGCGACGCATTAGCGACGCAACAAACCAGAAAATCAGAAAATTATTTTTAATTTAGCGACGCACCAATTGCATCGCAAATAATTTAAATAAAATTAAATTTTTTAAAGTATAAATATTTAAAAAAATATTGCGACGCATTTAGTGCGTCGCAATGTTTTGAAAAAAATTAAATATTTTAAATAGCGACGCATTAGCGACGCAATAAACCAGAAAATAAATTAAAATTATTTTTAATTTAGCGACGCAATAAATGCATCGCAATTATTTTAAATAAAATTAAATTTTATAAAATATAAATATGAGAAAAAATAATTGCGACATAACACAGTGCGTTACAATGTTTTTAAAAATTAATTATGTTAAATAGCGACGCATTAGCGACGTAATGAATCAAAAAATTAATTAAGAAAATTATGTTTTTTTATAGTGACGCACTTGTTGTGTCATAATTATTATAATTAAAATTAATTTTTTATATAATATAATTATCATATTAAAAAATTATCACGCTACCCTTTGCGTCGTAATATATTTAAAAAAATTAATTATGTTAAATAGCGATCGGTCCAAAATCGATCGTACGTGACCGATCGGAATAAGGGCTTGGATCGATCGCAACCCTCGGATCGTCGCCGATCGGATCGATCGCCACGGTTCGAGATCGGTCGTGGTCGATCGGGATCACGGCTTGGATCGATTGGAACCTGTCGGATCGCCAGCGATGTCGACCGATCGCATCGGTCTGGAATCGGTCATGGCCGATCGGGATGAGGGCTTGGATCTATCGCAACCGTTGGATCGTCACCGATCGGACCGATCGCCACGGTCCGAGATCAGTCGTGGCCGATCGGATCACGGCTTGGATCGATCGCAACCGTCGGATCGTCGCCGATCTTGGACCGATCGCAACGGTCCGGGATCGGTCGTGGCCGATCGGGATCAGGGCTTGGATCGATCGCAACCGTCGGATCGTCGCCGATCGGACCGATCGCCACGGTCGAGATCGGTCGTGGCCGATCGGGATCACGGCTTGGATCGATCGCAACCGTCGGATCGTCGCCAATCTTGGACCGATCGCAACGGTCCGGGATCATGGCCGATCGGGATCAGGGCTTGGATCGATCGCAACCGTCGGATCTTTGCCGATCGGACCGATTGCCACGGTTCGAGATCGGTCGTGGCCGATCGGGTAGGCTTGGATCGATTGCAACCGTCAGATCGCCAGCGATCTTGGACCGATCGCAACGGTCCAGGATCGGTCGTGGCCGATCGGGATCAGGGCTTGGATCGATCACAACCGTCGGATCTTTGCCGATCGGACCGATTGCCACGGTCCGAGATCGGTCGTGGCCGATCGGGATGAGGGCTTGGATTGATCGCAACCATTGGATCGTCATCGATCGGACCGATCGCCACGGTCCGAGATCGGTCGTGGCCGATCGGGATCATGGCTTCGATCGATCGCAACCGTCGGATCGCCGCCGATCTTGGACCGATCGCAACGGTCGGGATCGGTCGTGGCCGATCGGGATCAGGGCTTGGATCGATCGCAACTCTCGGATCGTCGCCGATCGGACCGATCGCCACGGTCCGAGATCGGTCGTGGCCGATCGGGATCACGGCTTGGATCGATCGCAACCGTCGGATCGTCGCCGATCTTGGACCGATCGCAATGGTCCGGGATCGGTCGTGGCCGATCGGGATCAGGGCTTGGATCGATCGCAACCGTCGGATCATCGCCGATCGGACCGATCGCCACGGTCCGAGATCGGTTGTGGCCGATCGGGATCATGGCTTGGATCGATCGCAACCGTCGAATCATCGCCGATCTTGGACGATCGCAACGGTCCAGGATCGGTCGTGGCCGATCAGGATCAGGGCTTGGATCGATCGCAACCATCGGATCTTTGCCGATCGGACCGATTGCCACGGTCCGAGATCGGTCGTGGCCGATCGGGATCAGGGCTTGGATCAATTGCAACCGTCAGATCACCAGTGATCTTGGACCGATCGCAACGGTCCGGGATCGGTCGTGGCCGATCGGGATCAGGGCTTGGATCGATCACAACCGTCGGATCTTTGCCGATCGGACCGATTGCCACGGTTCGAGATCGGTCGTGGCCGATCGGGATGAGGGCTTGGATCGATCGCAACCGTTGGATCGTCACCGATCGAACCGATCGCCACGGTGCGAGATCGGCCGTGGCCGATCGGGATCAGGGCTTCGATCGATTGAAAACGTCGGATCACTTATAATTACTCAAAAAAAAAAGTTATGAAAAAGTTTTAAAAAATATTTTAAAATAATTGCGTTGCAATGTTTTTAAAATAAATTTATGTAATTAAAAATTTTATAAATATATTGCGACGTAATTTTTCATCGCAATTATTAACATTAATTATAAATATTATCATTTATAAATATTAAAAAATTATTGCGATGCCTTAGCGACATTTTTTTTTAAAAAAAAATAAATATTGCGATGAAATATATGCATCGCAATTATATTATGAAAATACATATAGCTGATTAAAAATATTAAAAAAATTATGCGACGCATATTTGCGTCGCAATTATTATCATAAATTTTAAATATTATCATTTAAAAATATTTAAAATTATTGCGATGCACTGATTGCGTCGCAATTATTGTAATAAGTTATTATTTTAATCAATTTAAAATATTAAAAAATTATTGCGATGCCTTAGCGACGTAATTCTTAGAAAATAAAAATAAATTTCCCACCGGATGTTGGCGCCAGGTTAGCGACGCATTAGCGACGCAACTATTGGCGTCGCTATATTTTCATAAATTAATAATAAAATATATTAACGATGGATTAGCGACGCACTAATGCGTCGCCATAATAAATTAAAAAAAAATATTGCGACCATATAGCGACGCAACTAATTGCGTCGCTAAGTAGTTATATATAAGCCAGCCTTCTCTTCTTCTTCTTCCCGTCTTGACCTAGCCGCCGCCGTGCTCTAAAGATTTCCGGCTCCCACCTCGCTGCTCCGGCGCCTCCCCTGTGGTCCTCCGGCTCCCCGGCGTTCTCATCCGACTCCGGCTTCTTCTCTCGACCAAGGTAAGCCCCTACACTCTAAAAAAAAAAATTTTTTTTTTATGATTTCCCTCCGCCACGGCCGCTGCCGTGGCCGGCAGTGGCCTGGCCACGGTGGCCAGGCCACTGTCAAAAAATTTTTTTTTTTTTCTTAAAGGGGGGGGGGAAACCCCCCGCCCCCCTTTTTTCTTGTCCGGCCACGGCCGTGGCCGCGGCCGGACCGGCCACGGCCGCTGCCGTGGCCGGCAGTGGCCTGGCCACGGTGGCCAGGCCACTGTCACAAAAAAAAAAAATTTTTTTCTTAACAGGGGGAAACCCCCCCCCCCCCCCCCCTTGTCCGGCCACGGCCGCTGCCGTGGCCGGCAGTGGCCTGGCCACGGTGGCCAGGCCACTATCACAAAATTTTTTTTTTTCTTAACAGGGGGGGGGGGAACCCCCCCGCCCCCGCCTTTTTTTCTTGTCCGGCCATGTGGCCGCGGCCGGACAAGGCGGCCACGACTGTCGTGGCCGCCTTCTCGGCCACGCCGCTGCCGTGGCCGGCAGTGGCCTGGCCACGGTGGCCAGGCCACTGTCACAAATTTTTTTTTCTTAACAGGGGGGAAACCCCCCCCCCCCCCCCCCCCCTTTTTTCTTGGGCCACGGCCGTGGCCGCAGCCGACAAGGCGGCCACGCCCTTTTTGTCTTGTCTGGCCGCGGCCGCGGGCGGCCACCGCCGCTGCCGTGGCTGGCCAGACCACTGTCACTCAAAAAAAAAAAAATTGGCCACTGTCACAAAAAAAAAAATTAGTTAGGGGGGCCACGGAGCTGTTTGGATAGACTGATTGTTATGTCTTGATTATTCAATAATATTTGTAATGCTAGATAGGAAGTCTTGTTGTATTATTATTAATTTGTATAATGTTTATGCAATAATTAATTTAAGCAGAATGTTTATGCAATAGTATTTGTGCATTTGTAATTATTTACATTTGTTATGTCTTGATTATTTATATTCTGCTGCAAACTAAATGATGCATTAAATTATATAATGCTAAATAAAAAGTCTTCTTGTATTATTATTTAATTTCCAGCAACAAATTAGTAGTTTCAATGATTTACATTTTAGTATTCGTAAACATTTGTATTTGACACAATAATCTTAAAAAGTTAGTGATTACATATAATTCACAAGAAGTTAAGAATAACAAGCATAAGTTCGATTGTCTTCGGACTTCCATAATCACAGCACTTTAACCTTTAGACCCGTTTGAGAATTTGTAAGCCTTAGTCTTGCAAATTCTCAAATTGTCCTGGTGGACAGTTTGGAATATTTCTTGTGACATGTTAGTCTGCTAGTAATCATCGTGGGTGAGATTTCGGTTTGTATTTGCTCATACGTTCTCCTAGTGTGGCTTATATACCACACATTTAGGAGAACATATGGGGAAATGCTGCCGAAATTTCAATGTAACCGATCGATGATAATTAATAGCAGAATAACATATCACAAAAATATTCTTGAATGGGATAGGGCCTTACCTTATAGACATGGAGTGAAGGTAGAATTATTTAAGACACTTGAATTCTTGTGAAGTCTCATGATTAAACGCATCGCCTTGCGGCCCGACCCAAACTCAAGCCCTCCCATTAGCCATGAACCTGTGCATCGGTCCTTGCTAGCACGCCAAGGATCGTAGCCGTGGCTCGCCCTTGCATGGTAGGGTCCTTAGTTGCCTTAAAAAAATTGGTGTACTTATAAATGATTTAAATGGTTGTTATTAACCTTAGTTGTGACAAGAAATAATTTATATATTTATTAATACTAATATAGTTTTATTTTGTGGTTTCATTTAATGATTTACCAGACTTTGTATAAATCGGTCAAAAATGAGCGGGGCTCGCTCGTGGATGTATGCAAGGATAAAAGATGGCTTGCTGAATCCAGATTTTCTGAATGGATTGGAAGAATTTATCGCATTTGCATGTAGCCAACCTGGCTGGATGGATGGCCCTAGGATTAGGTGCCCATGCAACTTCCACAGGTGTCAGAATAAAGCCTACAGAGATGTGGAAACTGTTAAGGTGCATTTGTGTAAGAAGGGGTTTGTTCCTGATTACTATGTTTGGTACTGTCATGGTGAACCAGAGGATATTCCAGCATCTGTTATAGGCCAACAAGAGTCAAATCCCGTAGATGAACCATTTGTGAATTTAAACACATATGAACAAATGGTGATGAATGCATCGGGTAATGACTTCAATCAAAATACATTTATGGAAGAACCAAATCCAGAAGCACATCAATTTTATGATATGTTGCGTGCTGCAAATCAAGAGTTGTATCCTGGGTGTGAGGGTCATTCCCAGTTCTCTACAGCTGCTCGAATGTTGAATATTAAGGCAGAACATCGATTATCAGAAAAGGCGTTCAATTCTGTAGCTGGGTTAATCAAAGAAATTTTGCCAAATGACAATGTTGCCGCAGACAGTTTTTACGCAACAAAGAAGTTGTTGCGTGGGCTTGGGCTCCAGTTAATAAGATCGATTGTTGCTTGAACAATTGTATGATATTTTGGGGTGAAGACTCAGAGCTGAGATGGTGTAAGATTTGTGGGCAATCGAGGTTCAAAAACACCGAAGGAGGAGCCGGTACAAGTAGGAGGAAAAGTGTGCCTTACAAGAGGATGCATTACTTTCCTCTTACCCCACGCCTGCAGAGATTATACAGATCTGAGGCAACAGCTGCTGATATGAGATGGCATGCCGAACATGAATCTAAAGAGGATGAAATGCGGCATCCATCAGATTCAAAGGCTTGGAAGCATTTCAATGAAAATCATCCTGATTTCGCTGAAGATATAAGGAATGTGAGATTAGGTCTTTGTACCGATGGTTTCCAACCATTTGGTCAAGCGGGGCAACAGTATTCATGTTGGCCTGTGATACTGACTGTATATAACCTTCCTCCGTGGAAGTGCATGAAAGATACTGCAATGTTTTTAACCATTTTGGTTCCAGGACCATCAAATCCAAAGGAAAAGATTGATGTCTTTCTGCAACCGTTGGTGGCCGAATTGAAAATGTTGTGGGAAACAGGAGTCGTAGCTACGACATTTCTATGAAACATAATTTCTTAATGAGAGCTGCTTTGATGTGGACAATAAGTGATTTTTTGGCATATGCAATGTTGTCTGGTTGGAGCACTGCTGGACGTCTAGCATGCCCTCATTGCATGTATGATTCGGATGCATTTACATTGCAGAAGAGTGGTAAGCAGTCATGGTTTGATAACCATAGGAAGTTCTTGCCCCCAAATCATCCTTACAGGCGTAACTTGATCGCCTTCCGGAAGAACAAAGCAGTCACAAAATTTGCCGAACCGGTTAGGTCTGGCACGGATCTATTTGATTCTATAGAGCATTTTGGGTTGATGTATGCATGGGAACCGGATGCAGATAGAATAAATGGCCGTATATGTAAAGAACATAACTGGAAGAAGCGAAGTATATTTTGGGATTTGCCTTATTGGAGCACAAATCTCATCCGGCACAACTTGGATGTTATGCATATCGAGAAAAATTTCTTTGATAACATATTTAACACGGTGCTAAACATCCCGGGAAAAACAAAAGATACTGCAAAGTCAAGAGAAGAACTTAATCAGTACTGCAGAAGAGGTGATTTGAGAAGGAGTGCCGATGGGACCTATCCTAAAGCATGTTACACTCTTGACAGAAATTCACGAGAAGTTTTATGTAACTGGCTTAGAGGGTTAAAATTTCCAGATGGTTATGCCTCAAATATCGGTAGGTGTGTGGACATGCATAAGCTCAAGTTGTTCGGCATGAAGAGTCACGACTGCCATGTTTTCATGCAACGGTTATTACCTATAGCTTTTCGTGAGTTGCTTCCGCAACATGTCTGGAAGGCAATTACGGAGCTCAGCTTATTCTTCAAGGAGTTATCTGCCGCAGTCATTACTTCTGCATCCATGGCAAGGCTTGAGGAGGAAATTTCAATTATTTTATGCAAGCTTGAGCGAATATTTCCTCCCAGTTTTTTTGACTCAATGGAGCATTTACCGGTTCACTTGCCATACGAAGCGAGCATAGCTGGTCCCGTGCAGTATCGCTGGATGTATCCTTTCGAGAGGTAAATATATATCATTAAGATATGTTGACATTTCAAATATTATTTCATTTCTTAAAAAATTCGTTAATTTTTTGTTGCAACTTTACATATAGGTATCTTAAGAAGTTAAAAAATAATGTGCGTAATAAGGCAAGGGTTGAAGGTTCTATATGCAATGCACACTTGGTCGAAGAAGTTTCAGCTTTTGCCTCACATTACTTTGAGGGTCACGTCCACACGAGGAGCCAAAATCATGGTCGTAACGATGACGTATGTGTGGACGAAGCAGAAGCTAATGACGGTAGAATATCAATTTTTAAAGCTATCGGCCATTCATTTGGTGGGCAGAAGTCAAGAAATCTTAGCGATATGGAGTATAATGCAGCACATTATTACATCCTAATGAACTGTCGAGAAGTCGATCCATATATTGAGTAAGTGTATACTTCAATGCTAAATTGGAAATTTAAATTTAAATAACAATATACCATAATATTTAATTTCTAACATTAGTTTTCATCCTTTTCATCCCATAAGGATGTTTTGTGATAGACAATGACAGATGAATCCCGACATCAGTCAAGTTGCAATTGGGCAGAAATTAGAAACGGAGTTTGCTTACTGGTTTTATGAATTTGTGAGTAGTATCACTCAATCAATTTCGATAATGGCTATTATTTTTTGAATTGGATGTCAATAGCTTATTAATTTATAGGTCAATGGTCCATGGTCCACAACCGACAATATTTTCATTAAATGTCTATCGCAATGGCCATTGAAGACCGTAACAACCTCTACTGGCTATTTTGTAAATGGGTACAAATTTCAGATTGAACGATTAGCAGCTTCAAGAGGCACGCAGAACTGGGGTGTGTGTGTGAAAGGAGAAAGTGTTGGAGCAAATATGCAGGATTATTATGGAAAGTTAGTAGAGGTGGTTGAAGTTGAATATCCCGGTTGGCCTATGAAACGAACCGTATTGTTTCGTTGTGATTGGTTCGATCCGATAGTTCCTGTGGGCAAAAGGGTTCATAACGACTACAATTTGGTTAAAGTGAACCATCGACGAAGATTGCAGAAATATGACCCATTCATCCTTGCATCCCAAGCTCAGCAAGTCTTTTACTGCGGATATCCAAGTTTGCGCAACGACAAGCGAGATTGGTGGGCCGTTTCTAAAATCGTCCCACGTTCAACAATCGTATTAGAGGAGAGTTCATCAAGTCAATCAGCCGAGTGCCCTGCATTTCAAGAGGATGAGATGGAAATGCATGCAATTGAGGACGACACAAGGGCTCCTGAAACATCACTTAGAGATCCAAATGGTGATGTCCAAGAAATTGCGGATGCAAATGTTCGGTTTCCTTCCGATGATAATGAAACTGATTCGCAATCCGATACGGCATCGGATGTTGAACCAACATTTCATGAAACAAATGACACCGATTAAACATAGAGGTTTTTTAAAATTTAACTTTTTTTATAAGTGTTAAATTCTTATATAGTCAATCATTAATCGTAATTTAATTGTGTGAATCTTTAGTATTTTCAGTATGACGGGCAGAGGTAGATCTACCGATGACAGACGGAGTGAGCAGAGATGTAGCCCTGCTACATCAGATCACATGAGCGTCGGAGATGGAGAGTTTGGATCTCCAGCAGAGGCGCAGCCTTCGATCTCTCCAGCAGTATTACCATCCAGCCGATCGGCACAGACCTCCGAGAGTTCTTCCACCATCGGCCGCACTGTACTTCGACTTGATGCTCAGGGGATGTAAGTATATACTAATTAAAAATATATGTTTATGTTTTTAAGTCAATTACTTATAAACATGCATTTTTTTAACAGATTCATTGCAGCATCATGTATCCAGCCACATCAGCGCCGTATTTCAGAGGCGTGCAGATCCCAGTGGCTACGATTGGCGCCACGTATCTCCAGCCACGAGGGAGTTTTATTTTTCTGAGTTTCAGGTAAACTTATTAAATACAATTTATCATGATAAAATTTCTTAAACTTAATAAATTCAGAAACTAACTGTTTATTTTAATGCAAAAAAGTTTACGTGGGATCCTGCCAGCCATGATGCCATTAGGGCAGCATGGGAGGCTCTGACGCGATGCCGATACTCGACATGCTTCATCGTTGGAGGTCATCGGGTCAGCGTCCTGCGCACGTGCCAGAGGGTATTTGGCATGAGTGGCAGCAGGCTTGGGAGTCCGATGGCTGGCGCAGGAGGTCCGCATCAGCCAGCACGAACCGCCGATCTGAGAAGGGCGGTCCTGGCACGGGTCTCTCCCGCCATACTTCGGGCTCCATTTCGATTCAGGAGCACAGACAACGGATGGTAAGAAAACATAAATATTTTAATTACTATTTTAGTTATTTACAAATATTTGTATTAATATCATTTTTTTTATTGTTATAGTCTGAGCAGGAGGGCGGAGATCCTGGTGAGTTTCGTCTATTCAGGGCGACACACACCAGGAGGGATGGTTCCTGGGTCGACACGCGATCACGGGAGGTTGCGGTAAGAAATTAGATATATGTAGTATCTGTTTAATTTTTAAAATTTTATTTTGAGAAATTTATTAACTCATTTATTGTTGATTTCATAATTTCAAGACACGAGTCGAGGAGCTTCGCTCCCAGGCATGCAGGTCGACTCTACTGATGGGGAGACGCCCGTCGAACTCTCAGCAGAGGAGAGTCGGCGTGTGTTTTTGGAGGCTGTTGGTGCCCAGCCACGAGACCGTAGGGTCTATGGTCTGGGCACTAGAGCTTCTACATATTTTTTCCATCAGGCCTCCAGCTCGCGAGTTCCTGGTGATCTTCCTCCCGAGCGTTTACAGGACCTTCGCAGATCTATTGCAGAGGAGGTTCGCTAGGAGGTCGAGCAGGATTTTGATGATCGTATGCGAGGCCGGGATCAGGAGGTTGCAGACATGCGAGATGAGATGCATTATTTACGGGATATGGTTAGACGCTTGTCGCAGAGTCTTCAGCCTCCACAGCCTCCACGTGATCGCCCAGATTCTTGATGTATTTTTTTTTCTTTTTTTATGTTGTAAAAATTTCAAAATTTTAATATATAAATTATTTTTAGAAATTTATTATTGTTTGGATTGAGTGAAAAATGTTTGTATCAATATTTAGATTTAGCGAAATTGTATTAACCGTTTTAATTTTTAATCTTTTATATTTTTTAAAAACAAAATTTGCGACGCATTAGCGATTGAAATTGCATCGCTAATATTTTTAAAATATTATTATTAAATATTGCGACGCAATGACCTGGCATCGCAATAATTTAAAAATAAATTTAATAGCGACGCATTAGCGACTAAAATTGAGTCGCTATTTTATCTTAAAAATTTTTAATAAATATTGCGACGCAATGACCCTGCGTCGCAATATTTTAAAATATTTTTTATTTGCGACGCATTAGCGACTCAAATTGCGTCGCTATTATACCAAAAATATTATTATTAAATATTGCGACGCAGCTGGATGCGTCGCAATATTGCGATGCAATTTAGTGCGTCGCAATATTTAATAATAATTTTTTTTAAAAAAATTAATTTTAAATTTAGCGACGTATTTGCATGCGTCGCAGTTGCGTCGCAGAGAGTCGCAATATTGCGACGCAATTGCGACAAATGGGTATTGCGACGGAGAGTTGAGCGACGCCATCATTGCGTCGCTATTGCGTCGTAATATCATGTTTAGCGACGCAATTGCGACGCATTTGGGCGTCGTAATATTTTATTTCTCTTGTAGTGTTAAATAAATAAAATACAGAACCGGTTCTAGCCTTAGCCCTACTCCAGCTAGAAAAAAACCCTGCCATAGCTTCTCATAATCAGATATCAGTTTCCCAAAGAGATTCATTCTTATAATACATAGAAAAAAAAGAATAAGATCTCAAATAATGCAAAAGGTAAACCATCAAAAGCAATCTTCCCAGGTCATCGCTGGTTATCGTCATCACTACCACTTTTGGATTCATCCTCTTCTTCCCAATATATCATTCATCAATATCCTCCTCTTCATTGTCATGCATCTTCATCTTGCTCTTTAACTCGATCACCATGATGCTCAGCCAACAGTGCTTGAACCATATTCTTTCCAGCCTTATCAATCTGAAAAGTGAGGATTATATTTCAGCCATGTTACACAATGATAAGAAATTTACCCGAGGTTAGAAAAGAATTATCCATTATAACTTGTGCCATGATCAGCTGAAAATGACCAGATAACTTTAATGAAAGTTCTACCACTGCACATTTTGACCTTGTCATCTGCAGTAGAGAAGGATCAAAAATTTATCTTCCATTTCATGCAATACAGGACATCCACAAAACAAAAAAAAAAAATCTCCTCCATCACTGCTCTGTCAATGGCACGGTTCTGTTGCATCTCCTCCATCACTACTCTGTCGATGGCACGGCTCTGTCACATCTCCTCTATCTTCTGCTTAAGCCTGTGAACACATGTATCCTGAACACCATCTATAGCATCACGTGTATATCTACACACCGTAGATAAACTGAGTGGGGGTGACTCCAACTCCATAACCCATCACTCAATCATAGCCGGCCCCATCAGCTCCATAAACACCTCGGCCTCGATGCAACAACTCTACGTAGATGCTGTAAAGTCATCGACACGCTCAGCAATAAGAGCTGTAGCTCTTTCCTGTATTATTTTAGAAAAATTAGTTAGATCTTACTGACTAACAAAATCAAATTAAAATCATTGCATAAAATAAATTATAATAAATAATTACATATAAGTCTCTCGACTCATCTCTAACAAAAGTACCATCATGATGAACTGAGTCATCCAATAAAACTTCATCTCATCGGGTTCTCGCCCATGCTCATTCATTTACAAGAAAAATTATAATTTGTATATAATTTAAGTATCCGATACATATGTGTATTGCGATACATATTTCATCATATAATTTTACTAAAGTAAACATAAGTAAAAAGATTGATTTACATATTTTTAAATATTAATATGAAGACTATCATCTATTTCTATTTAGGTACAATGTGTACTTTCTTGAATGAGCCTTTTACCTTCTTTTGGTTTCTGACAGTACATATTTTAAATCAGCCCATCTTTCCTTATTTTCCCTCTTTTCCTATTTAATCTCTCTCTGTGTGTGTATCTGCTGCTGGGTGCTGCCAATAATTTTGAAGACAGATCCAAGCGACAGAATTGGTGCGAAGAACCCTAGCAGCCACCATCAGTTGGAACTACATTGCAAACCTCAGACTGTTGGAATACTCTGGTGAAACTAGCTTTACCATTTAGTCTTTGGGTTGCATTTTTCTTTGTCACTGCCTGTTGTCTACAGTAACAAATATGTTTCAGTTTTGAACAGCCCTTTAGATTCGTCTGCCCTTGTTCCTTTGTTACAGTCTCTCATGTTCACATAAGAGGAATATAATCCATTTTATTTTTCATATTTTTTCAAAAAAAAAAAGTCTAAATCATCTACATGTCAATGCACAACTGGTGGCGTTATGATCACACTATTGTACAGAACTAGGGAAATCTTAAAGGGAACTCCTGTTCAGGTTGGTGATGGAATTGCCTGATTGTGCTCGCCAAATACTCGATTCAGTATCAAGACCCTGAATTATGAAGAGGTTATGGGGGTGCTGAGATCAAACAAGAAAAGAGAAAAGATCTGCATGGGAAACTCTAACACAGAGGTACTTGCTGTGAATGAGAGGCAAGGAAGACCCTGGAAAAAGGTTAGAGGTAAGTCCAAAGGCAGATCTAAGTTTTGGGGCAAGCAGAAAGCATGGAAGTGTTACAAGTGTCATCAGATTGGTCACCTGAAGAGAAATTGCCCACTTCTGAAGAATGAGAAGGGAAAGGACATTTCCAAGGGAGGTTTAGCCAGTAATGATGGTGCAAATATATCTGAAGACAGTGAAGATGATGTACTGGTAGTTTCAGATGGGACCAAGAAGTTTGATAGTTGTTGGACACTTGACTCAGCCTGTTCTCACCATTATACTTTGCATAGGGAGTGGTTTGTAACTTATGAAGAATCTGATGGAGGGAGTGTATGCCTTGGTGATAATCATCATTGTAAGGTTGCTGGAGTTGGAAGCATAAGGGTGAGGATGTATGGTGGGGTTATAAGGACTTTGACCAATGTCAAACATGTCCCGGAGTTGAAGAAGAATCTAATTTCTTTGGGCTACCTGGAGAAGCATGGGTATGCTTTTGGAAGCCAGCCGGGGAGTGGATGTTTAAGGATAACCAAGGGTGCATTAGTGGTGATGAAAGGGAGAAGGTTGAAAATAATCTCTATCAGATGGAAGGCTCAGTGGTCATAGATGGTGCAGAGGTGCTAGCAGCGGCACAGGAGGAACAGTTGGTCTATAAACTATGGCACTATCGAATGGGACACATGAGTGATAAAGGGCTTATAGAACCCAGCAAAAGAGGTCTAATTCCAGCACTTAAGAAGGACGACAATGACATCTGTGAGCCCTGTATTTATGAAAATAACATAGGGTGAGATTTGCCAGCAGTTCCAAGCAGAGTGAAGGTATTCTGGAACTAGTTCACTCAGATGTATGGGGACAGGCCCCTGTGTCAGCCAGAGGTGGGGCTAAGTATTTTTTGACCTTCATTGATGATTACTCCAGGAAGGTATGGGTATATCTGATAAGAGAAAAATCAGAGGTATTTGCCCGGTTTAAAGCTTGGAGAGTTGGTGTTGAAAAGGAAACAGAAAAACTAGTGAAGTGTTTGAGACCTGACAATGGAGGAGAGTATACAAGCAATGAATTCAGAAGCTACTATGAGGAAAATGGGATCCAACGCCATTACACAGTGAGGATGACTCCCCAGCAGAATGGTGTGGCAGAGAGGATGAATCGTACATTGACAGAGAAGGCTAGGAGTTTGAGGCTGCAGGCATCAATGCCCAAGGTCTTTTGGGGTGATGCAATTATGTTCTCTGATTTTCTTGTTAACAGGTCCCCTAATAGAAAACTTGATGGAGGCATTCCAGAGGAGATCTGGAGTAGGAAGAAGGTGGAGCTTGGACACCTAAGGATTTTTGGTTGCCCAGCCTATGCACATGTGGAGGCAACTGAAAGGAGCAAGCTGGACCCAAAATCACAAAGGCTGATCTTCATCGGGTATCCACAGGGAGTTAAAGGCTATTTGCTATGGAGTTCAGATTCATAGAAGTGTATCATCAGTAGAGACATTATTTTTGATGAGAAGAGCATCTTGAAGAGGTCAGAGATTGCAGATGAAGCTCAAAAGGCTGAACAGGACAGCAGTGGACAACATTGGCTGACAGGTGATATACCTTCTACTTCTACTTCAAAACGTGCTTCTTTTGAGGTGAAGTTTGGTATGAATGTTCCAATACATATAAAGGATCAGCCAGGAGAGCCATCAATCCAGAAGGAGGTGCAGGTGGAGTCATATTTCAGTTTTGAAAGATGATCAAAGGGGTATGGCACTACACAAGGCAAAGCGTACCATCATCAAACCTGCTCGGTATCGCATTGATGACATGATTTACTATGCTCTAATCACTGCAAATGAAGATCCAGAGACCTTCCAAGAAGCCATGGAAAGTTCAGAAAGAGACTCATGAATGCAGGCATGATTGAGGAGATGGAGTTCCTGGAAAAGAACAAGACATGGCAACTAGTGGATCTACATAGAGATGCTCGGGCCATTGGTTCAAAATGGGTGTTCACAAAGAAGGAGGCACCTTCAGAGAAAGGTGGAGTCAGATACAAAGCAAGGCTTGTTGCTAAGGGGTTCTTACAGAGAGAGGGAGTGGACTACACAGTGGTATTCTCTCCAGTGGTACGTCATGCTTCAATTCGTATATTGTTTCTCTTGTAGCACAACATGGTATGGAGTTGCAGCAGATGGACGTGAAGATGGCTTTCTTACATGGGAGTCTAGAGGAGAGATATACATGAAGCAACCAGAGGGTTTCAAAGAATCTGGATTGGAAGAAAAAGTGTGTCTACTAAAGAAACCGCTCTATGGTTTGAAGCAGTCACCCCGTCAGTAGTACAAAAGGTTTGACACTTTTATTTTGGGCCTTGGATTTTCTAGATGTGAACATGATACTTGTGTCTATGTGAAAAATGTGGATGAGGATGATGCACTGTATCTCCTTCTGTATATGGATGATATGCTCATTGCCAGCAGGAGTGTTGAAGCAGTGAATGGACTGAAATGCATTATCAACAGAATTTGAAATGAAGGATTTGGGGTCAGTTAGGAAGATACTTGGGATGTAAATTTACAGAGATAGGACCAAGGGAATTCTACACTTGTCATTGGGTGGATATATTCAGAAGGTGTTGGAGAGGTTTGGGATGGATAAGGCCAAACCAGTTGGAACAACTTTGGCTAGTCATATGTCTCTTTCAAAGTTACAGAACCCCCAAACAGATGAAGAGAAAGAGTACATGGAGAGAGTTCCATATGCTAGTGCCGTGGGCAGCATTATGTATGCTATGGTGTGTTGCAGGCCTGACATAGCATATGCAGTGAGCCAGGTGAGTAGATTCATGGCGAACCTAGGGAAGGAGCATTGGAAGGCACTCAAGTGAATTTTAAGGTACCTTCAGGGAACTTATGGACTTGGTCTAATTTTTGGGCAGCAAGAAGGATCTAAGGAGAAATCTAATATCCCAAGTAAGTCATTAGGTCCATTGGAAGGGTTTGTAGATGCAAATTTTGCAGGTGATCTGGATACAAGAAGGTCTACCACAGGGTATGTGTTTAGCATGTATGGTGGATTAATTTCTTGGAGATCAATCCTTCAACCTATTATAGCTTTGTCTACAACATAAGCTGAGTATATAGGGATTATAGAGGCTTCCAAGGAGGCTCTTTGGTTGAAGAGACTCATCATGGAAATGGAGATGAAGCAGGGTACAGTATTGCTATACAGTGATAGTCAGAATGCCCTGCAGTTGGCTTAGAACCCAATCTATCATGCACACACAAAGCATATAGATGTGAGGTATCACAGGATCAGAGAATTGGTGGAAAAAGGTGAAGTAGAGCTGGTAAAAGTTCATACAAAGAAGAACCAGACAGATGCACTTACGAAGACTCTTCCACGGGATAGCTTTCTCTCATGTGTGACACTGATGGGTCTGAGGGAATGTGCAAATTTTTCAGCAACTTTGAAGCACCAAGGTGGAGATTGTAGAGCCTGGTGTGGTACTCCAAAGCTTAAATCATAGGGTGGAGATTTGTAGGCTCCACAGGGTTAAGGCTCAGGTTGTTGGGTCTTGAGGGGGCTAGTCTATCATTGGGCTGGGCTTGGGCCTAAGGTATGGGCTGGTCCAAGGGAGTTTTTTAGGGTTTATTATCCATATAATAAGGCACCGGTTCATGTGTGGTGCTGGTTTTATTTTGATGGCCATCATGGGGACGGGTTATATATAGTCATGTAACGATGATGATTATAGATGAATGAAAGAAACTCTTTTCTTCCAAGAATAAGCTATCCCTCTCCTTTTCTCTCTTATGTATGTCTTCCTCTCTTTCTCACACATAGATGCCCTAGATTTCTAGGGTTTTATTGCTGCAATCTCTTCCCTAGCCATCTTCTTGGAATCACCTCTCTCAAGGAAGGAGAAGGAAGAAACCCTAGCGGCACCTTCTTCTTGGGCAGCGTCTCTTGATTTTCTAGATCAGATCTGAAGGTTCACGTAAGGAAGAAGAGAGGCCACGACCCTCTCTTACAATCTTGGGGCGCAAGAAACCAAAGAAAATTTTAGTTGCTAATCAATCCGGGAAGATTACCAAGATCAAGATCCAAAATTCTGCTGCAGAATTTCAGCAGGGATATCATCTCGCTTCCGCATCTCCACACGACTTGGGGCTAGTTGAATGCATGCTATGCTCTAAGGGTAGAAAGAGGACGATCCACTCTTCATGATTACGGGGTTGTTCATGTTCGGGAGGAGTGATCTTTACCAAAGAAGGGTGATCTTGAGATAGTTGGGCCAAGAGGTGCCATTGCCCTTGGGAAATTCTGATGAATGCTCAACTCTGCTGTCATCCTTCTCAATGAATTCATATTGCAACCCAGCCTCCATGATCTTTCTAGGAACTTGTCCAGTGAATCACCTCTTTTAGGGCTGAGAAAAATAGCTTCAGATTTCACAAACGCACCCTTGGAGATGTTTCTACCAATGACCATACAAAAAGATTTCGCAATACCAAGACAAATGGTATTGTTGCCTACTAAAATGCTTGAAAATCCTAGATGTTTCTAGGTACTTTGAATGATGGTCATCATGATGGAAAATGCAGATTATTGATTACCCTGATACTTACAATGGTTATAGATTGTCCATGGTTATGCTTACAATGGCCATCGACTGACAAATTGAAACAGCAGGTGCAAACTAATTTTGTTAAATTGGGCCTGAATTGCCCGGCTGGATATCAGGATAGAAGGGGCCCAAAGGCCCAGTACTGATTGGGAATCTGAGAGCTATTCTTTTTCCCTTTTCATTATTTTAAGAATACGTGGACCTAGTGCCCACTTTCTATCCTATACCAACCCCATATGGGCCGATTCCAATAGGAAACATTCGAGCAAGTGAATGGAAGTCACTAGTAGGAAAATCATTCATTAGAAGCTAGAACATTGCTTCAATTGTTAATAGGATTTCAGACATATTCATTGTAAGATATCATGCAGAATGTATCATAGGAGTTCAGACATCACACAGAAATGACCAACAGAAAAGAAAATTTATGGAATTACAAGACGAAATATGGTAGAAATGAAGAAATATTTTGACTAATAGCATTACATTGATATTTTTAGTTTTTGCATATGTAATATCAGTTACTTATTCATTAAACATAGGCAATTCAAATAACTAGAATTCATAACATATGTATGAATCTGTGCAGGCAGACTCCACCACGGATAAAATGCCTTGGAATGAACATACATGATGACCCAACAAGCAATTGAAGGATAAAATATATTAGGGGAACTACATGGATTGCAAGTTTAACTAAGATGTTTATTTTCAGAGATCCCATACAAACTTTAGACCCCATGAAAATTAGAAGTAGAGAAAAGAATGTAAGAGTTACCCTGGGTAATTCTTTAATTAAATCTGAGCAATCAAACCAAGATGCCACTTAAAGCACCGGAAAAAACAGAAATAGATGGTGTTCGACGTTATATACCAGGGCGAGGAGAATGAGGGATTTGACTGCGCCAAGGTACTTGATGGTGAGGGGGATCAGGGCAGAGCGGAGATCGACGGGGAAGCGAGGAGATCTAGGGCAGAGCTTGGGGGGGGGGGGGGGGGGGGGGGGGCGTCAGGGGATAGGAGATCGAGATTGGGGGTTAGGGTTAGAGTTCGATCCCGACACTTATAAGCATCAGCCCCCTCAACTCTAAGCACTTTTAACAAGCATCAACACTTACTCATAGCATTGAAAAAAAAAGTATTGCAATTAAATTTTATTATAGTGTAAGCACTGATCCCAAATTAGTTAAGGTTACTAAATGAATCCTTTTTCTTCACTCCACTTGGTTTAGAATTTTATACTTTGGTAAGATACAAAAATATTAAGTTCTTTACCCAACTTCCTCTCATGGGAATTTTGTCAATCTTTATGTCTCTTCCATTCTGTATATATCAAAACACTATTTTATATTATAATATCTCTCAATCTATATTGTATATATTCAAACCATATGAACCATTTTTCATAATTTATCCTTAATTAATGTTACTTTCATCTTTTTTAAATGACTTTTTTCTTATCATATTTTTTTTATATTACCATATATATATATATATAATAAATTTTATAGAATATATAACTTTCAATAAATTGATTATAAGATCCTTGCCATGCTCATATGAATTTACTATCAAGATATTTCTAATGACATTATTCTTTTATAGGTAATATGTTACATGGGTTATTTTAAATCAAAGTTTTTAATATTTATTTTTTCTTATTATTTAGATTGGTTTTCTAGCATTCCAAAGTACTTCATATATGGTTCTTAATATTTTTTCTCCCGGTTTCTAGTTTTCTATAACTCAACCTAGTGTACTTGTAGATTGGCTTGTGATGGGACTAATTTACTCTATAGGTGTATCTCTAGTACGAAATAGAATGAGGAAGATAGACAAACTAAGATTCTATTGCCTAATATTTAAAAGCTTTTATTATTTTAAACTGATAATCTTAAAAAGAATGATTGATAGAAGTTACATCTACTTCTAACAATAAATTAAGTTAAATAAAATAAAGATAAAATGATGGTAATGATGATTCTTTGGGTGTGTAAACATAGGGTGCGTCTTTTATTTCATATCTTTTTGAACATGCGCCTTCCACTTCATATCAAGTAGGGGCACTTCCTCCATGTTATTAGAAATCACATTTTATATTTTCATAATCTACAATAATCAATGATGTTCTCAATAACCATAGAATTTAAATGAATTTAAGGCCAATTAACAAGGTCTCATTAGTTAATTTGGTATGATGATCGGTCTCCATGATTAATCTTCATCTAAATGAGCAGTAGTTGAGCAGCCTGGCCTTATAAGCTAGATATCACATGTCATGTCTTCAGGGCATACAATTGTCCACTTTATCTCCTTATAATCAAGATGCCAACAAATAAGTGATCAATTATCCTTTCTCCACTTAATGTAGCTAGTTATCTTGTCCATATCTCTCTACACATGATTCTCTCTTTTATTTTAAGATCTAAGGATTGTAAGATTTTTCAAAATAGTTTTACATTAGATAAAAAAATTATAATTTAAATTTATCAGTTACTAATTAATTTACACTTATATTTTTAAGATTGTTTGAATCTTGTTCATTAATAAATTAATTAGACTGATGAATTAATTAAAAACGTTACAAATGTTATCAGATCTGATTTGAATGTGCAAAAAATAATAGATAGAAAAAAAGATTATTTATAAAATAAAATAAAAAAATTATAATATTTTAAAATAATTTTACGTTGAATTTTACTTATTATCAATTTATAAAATGATGATAAAAAATAATTATAACACCTCAAAATAGTCCAACATTCAGCTGGGCTTTGAGCATTATGGACTGCAAGACAAGAGTCAAGTTGGCATCTTGGCAATTGGAGCTTATGCAAGTACATTTGTGTATGATTTATGGTGTACGATTCAATCTCTACCTCTTGGCCATGTACGCTCCCTATGGGCCCAAGTTAGTCTATCTCCTTCAGTTACCAAACGTCGTGTCTCCCATGTGGAATGGTAGATGTTTCCATACAGCATTAATTGCTTTTTTTTATTTTTTATTTTTTTTACAAACGATGATTCACACCGCCCTATATTGAGTTAGATCCGTTACATCAAAAACTAATAACTAGGACAAAATCAGAGGGCAGTGGTCTTTCGGTCTCCATCTCCAATAACCAGAGTGAGAGGCCACCCTGGCAGCAATCCAGTCCGTAACAACATTGACTTCACGATAGACATGACGAATATGGATTTTAGGAGCTTCCAAGATCATAGAGCGGTTGTCACATAATAATGGGATAGAAGGCAAGTGGGAACTATGCTGCTGACGGATCCATCGAATAACAATAATGGAGTCTTCTTCAATGATGAGGCTGTGGGCGCCCAGGGTAGCGTAGGATATACCCGCCCAAGCCGCATTAAGCTCGGTCAGAGGTATCGAAGAATCAAGAAGACCAAAACCCCCAGCCACCAGCATCATACCATCCGCATCACGAATAATATAAGCTGATCCAGCACTTCTACCTCGGACACTCCCATCAAAGTTAATTTTAACAAACCCTGGAGGAGGGGGCTCCCAAGAAATAAAATGGTATGCCGGTTCGCTGCCGCAGCAGCAGGGGAGACCCAGTGTCCAAGGTTCGCAAAATCAAAAGATCCCTGATGGAAGGAGTACTCAGCATAAAGGGATGTAGCCGCCCGAAGAACCCTGCGAGGAGGATGAACCATATACGAGAACAAAATCTGATTCCGGGAAAGCTATATCTGATAAGCAATATAAGCCCATAATGAACCCCGCTGGTGAGTACCCCGCCCCAATCCCTGCTTCAGCAATCTCAGGAAAGAAATACGATAGGAGACAGAACTGTCCCCCCAGGGATAAGCACCAGAGAGTTGCCAATCTATCTAGCCCTGACACAATAGAATATAGCATGATCAGTCGTTTCCTCCTCAGTACCACACACTAGGCAAGTGGGCAATATGCTCAAACCTCGACGCGAGAGAAGGGAGTAGGTAGGAAAAATTCCCTGAGCTAGCTTCCAAATGAAAAGTCTCACTCTAGGGTGAATAGGCAGATGCCAAATCCAATCCCAATCCCTCGAATCCTGAGGATAGTCTCTGAACATAGACAGGAGGTCCCTCATGGGAGCACGAGACAAGCAAAATCTTCTCCAGACCCTGGTATTTGTACTTGCATCTGGAGACAGAGGTATGAAAAGAATGCGCTGACAGAGCTCAGTCCCGAAAAAACTGGCCACCCGAGAATACGACCAGGTAGAGCAATCTAAGGAAATAAGGTCACTGACACGCATACCATGAGGAATATCAGGGAAAACAAAGGTGGGCCACCGAGACAGGGGGAGGTCAACAATCCACGCATCCTGAATGGCATCCATCGATGTACCGTCCCCAATCATCCAAGAGGTACAATCCAGGATAGTCGAAGCATATCGACAGACCTCTTTCCAATAAAAAGAATTCCCCCGATTTGACTAAGAAAGAGTGGAAGAGTTCCAGCTACTGTACTTGGCGTGCATGAAGGAACTCCATAGGCAATGCGGATCAAGAAGGAACCGGAAGGCATGCCTAGCTGTCAGAGCCTCTCTTCTGACTAACAGTGACTGGATACCAAGACCACCCTCAGCCAATGGCAAACAAATAATGTCCCAAGCCAGAAGATGAATACCGTGGCCATCCTGCCTCGAAGCCCAGAGAAAGTCTCGAAAGTAACTCTCAATCTTCCGCAAACATGCCAACGGAATAGCAGTGTTAGATAATAGATAGGCTGGCATCGAGGAGAGCATAGAACGGATCAGAGTAATCCATGCCATCATAGAAAGGCCAGACACCTGCCAGCCATCCAAGCGATCTCGGATCCGTCTCACCAGATAACTAAAATCCGAGCACTGTGGCCGTCTCCCAGTAATCGGGATCCCCAAGTAAGACATCCAATCGGACTAAGTAGGAATCTCCATAATATGAGATATAGACCTCTTCATGGAAGGGGACGTCCTCGGACTAAAGCAGATCAATGATTTGCTAAGATTGACACACTGACCCGAGGCAGACAGTAGGAGTGAAGAATGGATGCAAAGGTGGAGGCATTACAGGTAGAAGCCTTCCCGAGCAGGAGACAGTCATCAGCAAAAAGTAAATGGAACATCGAACGGCCAAGGGGGCTGCAGCATATGGGTCAATAGCTGAAGTCCGCGTCGGCAAAGAGAGCTCCTGGGATAGAGCATCAGCAGAGAGAATAAACAAGAATGGAGAAAGAGGACATCCCTATCTCAGATCAATCACCGAGTGGAAGAACTCCGTCCGACCCCCATTAATTAGGAGAGAGAAAGACGGCCTCTGGACACACTCCATCACCCAGTCAACAAAAACCTCATGGAAATCAAACTCATGTAGAGTGCTACAAAGAAAATCCCACCTCAGTCTGTCATAAGCTCTCTCCATGTCAAGCTTGATAGCTATGAGGCACTGACGTCCTGACGCTCTGTGAAGGTCATGCATAAACTCCTGAGCCAGCAGGGCGTTGTCCGTGATACTATGCCCCCTAAAAAAGCACCCTGCTCCTAAGAGATAAGACGAGGGATTACCGAAGCTATCCGAGTCACCAAAAGCCGAGCACATATTTTATAAAAAGTGGTGCACAGACTGATAGGCTGGTAATGCATAGGAGAGGAAGCATCATGACGTTTGGGCACCAAGGTGACAAGAGTCCGCTTCCAGTCAGAAGGCATATGAGTAGCCAAAAAGATAGACTGGATAGCCGAGACCACATCCGGACCAACTATGTCCCAATAATGACGAAAGAATACAGGCGGGTACCCATCAGGGCCCGGGGCCTTGTCAGGCCCCAGTTCCCATAAAGCAAGTCGAATCTCCTCAGTAGAGAAAGGCCTGATAAGAATATCATTCTCCACATCAGAGACCTTGCATGAAGGCAGAACAGGAGAAATCGGAAACCCAACCCCCAACATCTCAGTCCATCTGGTCTGAAAGAAGTTAATAAACTGATCCCTGATCGCCTGCGGATCCTCAACAGAATGGCCTCCTCATCATCTATACATCTGATGCGATTTACCGACCGGCGTCATAAAGTAGTTTGATGAAAGAATCTCATATTACGGTCTCCCTCCATAATCCACTGAATACGAGACCTTTGCCTCCAATAAGTTTCCTGCTGCAACATCAGAGAGTGGTGGATAGCTAAGGTGGATCTGAGAGTAGAGAGATCCGCATCGAGGAGAAATCCCTCCTGATCCTCCTCATCTTATAGAGAAGAGATAATAGACTATGCCTGTTCAACTTGCCTCAAAATATTCCCCACCTCCCTCTTGTTCCAGCTAGAGAGCCTGCGGCTGGCAAGAAGCAGACGTCTAGAAAGTCTGTATGCAGCACTCCCACGAACTGGCATCCGCCAGACCTGAGAAATGATATGCCTCGCAGAAGAATAAAAGGTCCAGAACTTTTCAAACTTAAACTGTCTAGACCGCTGAAGAGGCACATCAGTAGAAATAAGGATATGACAATGATCAGATCCAATTCATGGCAAATGAGTAACAGTAGCAGACGGAAAGAGCTAAAGCCAATTGGCAGTAGCCAAAGCCCTATCTAGTCTCTCCCAGACTCTAGCAGAGCCCTAACGATTATTGCACCAGGTAAACTGGGGTCCAGCAAACCCCCAATCCAAAAGACCTACCGAGGCAATAAAATTCCTGAACTCAACAATGTCCGAGGAATCAACAACCTATCTACCTCCTCTCTTCTCAGAGGCCCCCACAATACAGTTAAAATCACCAGCAATGAGGGAGGGAAAACCCCGGCCAAGGATCAAAAGGATCTCATCCCAAAGCACACGGTGAACCCTAAACTCATTGCTGGCATAAACTTCAGAAAGCAGCCAAGGTGCAGAGGACCCTTCCGAAACAACCAAAGCCACCTGCTGGCCACAACCATGGAAGGCATCCACACGGACTTTATCCGATCTCCAAAGCACCAAAATGCCTCCAGAAATACCAGATAAGTCAATAGCATAAGAATTTCACAGTCTAGAAATCTGCCTCCGGAGGCGATGCAGACTATCTCCCGATAGATGAGTTTTCGTCAAAATACAGATGTCAAGGTTATGAAGCTGCTGAAGCCTCCCAAAAGAGGACCGAAATGAGGGTTTCAAGGTCCCTCGAACATTCCAAACAAGAATCTTCATTTAGAAATTTGAGGAAGAGGGACCCCAGCAATGTCCCCAGTCGCCTGCTCGCTAAGGTGATCATTAAGCAGCATGGGACCCTAAGGTCCGTGGATAGTACACTCATCCACCCTAGAGGAATCCATATTCACGACAAGACAATCCTTCTGGATGGCTTCCTTAAGAAGGGCAACAGCCGCGTCATGGTCTGAGCCGACCGAACGAACCGGCTGGGCTGACTCTTCAGCAAAACCTGGGGCCAAACTATCTTTACGGCGGGACTTTTGCTTCCTCATCCCCACAAGACCGGGCATACCCATATGGGACTCAAGCGAAGCCGAGAAAGTAAAGGACCCATTCTCAATGGCCTTATCCCTGAGGGGTGCTTTCCCTTTGACTTTGGATTCCTTGGACACGACCCGCTGTGACAAAGGCTCAATAGGCCGAGCCCACTTCGAAAGGCCAGAAAGGCAACTGCCGCTAGGCTTAACCGGGCCCCCCGACTTAAAAGGATTAGAACTTAAATCTTCAGAATTCACTGAGAGCACCGGGACTGAGACCAAGCAATCTGACTTAAGCTCCTCAGCCCTCCCATTCACTCCAACCGACACGCATTGAAGAAACTGGCACGCTGGAGTATCAGGCAAAGCAGGAGGGCTCGGGGGACCAGAAGCAGCCTTCTCCAAGGGATAGATTATAGTAGACCCCGCAGACCCAACTCCCGGCACAACATGCATCTCGCCATCAACCGCTGGCACAGTGGGAGGAATCCGGCACGCAGGGACTCCAAATAGTGGGGTAGACCCTAGTGTTTGGGATGAGGGATCCAAGGAAATTGTAGAAGGGGAGGCAGACATACCATGCGACCCTTTCCTAAGATGCCTATGTGCTATTTTTTGGGAATTTGCCATTCTTCCGTCATAGCAGAGGAAGGGGAAGAAGATGTACCTGGAACAGAGGATTTCTGAGACATTGATTGCAGCTGCACAGGGGGCTTCCTCCGTCTCACCGCTGCCATCCAAGGACCGAACCGAGGATTCGAAGAGGAAGATGAGGAATCGGGCGCAGGTCCACAGGTCCCAGAGAAGTACAAGGATCCACAGAAGCCACAAATTCCTTCAATATGCTCAAATGAAAATTGCTGCCAAAAGGGATTTCCTGAACCTCTAATCCGAGCATCCGGACGAAGGGCCTTACCCAGGTTGACACTGACACATGCGCGAGCGAAGCCGCCCCACTTGCGGTCCTTGGTCGAAGCATCGGAGTACAGATAACTCCTTGCAGCAGATAGGACTGAGGCTAGAGCCTCATCCGACCAAAATTCAATGGGGAGCAGCGGCAATCGGACCCAAAGCAGAGCTTGAAGCAGCGAGCTCTCAGAAGGAATGAACTCCGGCTACCACTCGGACACTGCAAAAGCTTGGCCATTGACCACCCATGAACGACCGAGGACAAGCTTCGTAGCATGAGTGTCTTCAAGCCGGAACAGGTAATGGCGGTGCGCCAGAGCGATGGCTTCAATTTCCCCCGAGACACCGGCACGGTGAAATTCACGAACCAGAGCCTCCGGAGGAACCCAATTGCCAAGACTACGAGCAAGAATGGCAAGATTCTTCCACCTACCAACCTCCTCCTCCAGTGGCCCCATGAGAACTTGGATGATCTCAGGGAATAAGCGCTCCATCTCTGCCACCACCACCAGAGACGGAGAGGGAGAAACCCACTCAAAACAGCTCGATCGGGTGTGGCTCCAAGGCATGCCGGCGTTCTTTGGAACATCAGACCCCACTGGATTCTTGGCGGATGGAGAGCCCATCACCGGATTAAGCAGCGATGAAAACAGCAGCAGGAGGCGACAGAAATCAGGGAAGAAGAAGACGATGTCCGAATCTTAAAGCAAGCACTCTCAGACTCTCACAGAATTGAGGATTCAGTGTTTAAATTGCATCTTTCATCCAACCGCTTGTAATGGAAGGAATTCCACCGACATGGGGACATGGCATGGTTGAACCAAGGTAGGAATCATCCAGCCTTAGATCACGTCTGATAAATAAAACTGAAGCTTTCCATATAATTTTAGTAAATGATAAATAAAATGAGAATCTATTTGATAGAGCTTGAAATTTTTGGTGGAAAGCAAAGCAGTAATCTCATGATAGCAAAGCTAAGCAGTAATTTCGACAACGTGTATGTATGGGTGGTGATGATCCTGGTTTCCCTATCGTTCTCCTTCTTTCGGTACGCAACTTGCTAGAAGAAATCTCCCTCTTCTGGTGACAAGAAGTGGTATAGAAGCCACTGCCGTTTAAATTTAGCTCCACTAAGAAATTCCACGCTATAATATTGTACTTTTTTTTTATTCCAAAGACGTACGATCGTTCCAAAGAGTGGTGCTTTCAATACGTGCAGGAGCGAGTGAGGCCCGTTATTTATGGATGTTTAATTTTGTGGTTGGTACTGGATCACAGAGGGAAAGGGTAGGCTCTCCATGGGAAGAGCAAAGAGGATTAATCCTATATGTTCCCAAAACACATGGCCACGCCAGCAAACAAGTAAATTAGCATGTGTTCCAGAGATTCCTAGCTCTGGCTCCCTCTTATTAGGCTCAAGGCCTTGTCAGTTTGTAGTATTTGGCATGTGATAGTGTTTGGTACCTTGATTTCAATATGAGGGTAATTAATGTGTTGATGAAGGATCAGGCACAATGGATTGTGGATAATTTATTTATTACATTCATGAAGGATTCTAAACTAACATGGAATAAAAGAAAGAAGATAACTATGAGGAATCAGGGTAAGTACTTCTTTAGGGAGTAACCCACATGGCATGCCCTCTCACAAGTAAAATAAAAGTTAGATGTTAGTTGCAGCTCTGAGTTTGTGATCATTTAGTGTTTTTCCATTTCCTCAATTGTAAGCCCTCCTTTCACAGGCTTTGAAGAGAGAGAATTTTCATCTATGGTCGTTGGAATTATTAATTAAAAGCTAGGAGACAATTTTGAAAAAAAAATGATTTGTGATGACGCCCGTTCGCTAAACTTAAGCGCAGGGAAGATGAGTCTACTTGGCGATGGGATCCTTGCCGAGCTGGATAACCTGCAAGAAGTCTTAAGACCGGAGGTAGCTCCGGTGGGGACCCTCCGATGCCCAAGTTAGCAACCGAGGTCACAGCCCAAGGGGAGCTCGAGAGAGCTCCTGAGGGGCAGAAAGAACTTCGAGAGTTGAGGTCTTTCTGGGGTGGTAGTGTAAGTGAGCACTTGTGTTCACATACCTAGGTCTCGAGTTGACTTATCCTTTTATAGGCGTTTGACACTCATATTGGGATTAGCCACATGAAGTTCCGTGAGAGAGAGATGTCTGCGGAACACGTGGAAGTTACGTGAATTTGGGCTGGTCGGTAGGTTCTATCCCATCGGAGAGGGGGAGCCGGTAGTTGGTGGGTCAGGTCCCATCGATCGGCGGGGCCAGTTGGTAGGTGGGCTGGTCCCATCGACGGCATGGCCAGGCGGTAGGTGGGCCTAGCTGTGTCAGTCTGTGCGAGTCAGAAAGTTGATGGTCTTGGCGGTCGGGACCGACTTGGAGAAGTCAGGACCTCCTCGACTTGTCTGGAGAGGCCGGGGCCGACGAGGGCCGCCGAGGCCGACACGGAGGAGCCGGGGCAGACGCAGGGCCGACTTGGAGAAGTTGGGGCTGCCTCGGCTTAACTGAAGAGGCCGGGGCCGACGAAGGCTGCCGGGGCCAACATGGAGGAGCCGAGGCAGACGTGGGGCCGACTTGAAGAAGTTGGGGCCGCGTTGGCTTGCCTGGAGAGGCCGGGGCTGACGAGGGCCACCGGAGCCGACATGGAGGAGCCAGGGCAGACGCGGGGCCGACTTAGAGAAGTCGAGGCCGCCTCAGCTTATGTGGCCGTGCCACTTGGTTAATTTTTCCGTGATTACCCATGTGGCTTCATCAGCCACATCAGATGCCCCCCGCTCCTGAGCGTGAAGGGCCACGTGTCTGCCGTCCTTTGGGCGAAAGGAGCGCGACAATTCAAAAAATGATTGCTAGTTATTGGTGCCTTTAATAGTGGGTGAGCTGGCGCGCTCTCCCGAGATGGTGTTGCTTGAAAAATCTTCTGCAATCAAGCGGAGAGTGGGAGTTAACGTCGGCATCGGGCGTCCCGAGGGGCGCCTCTCGAAGGATTGGAAAAAGGCGGGCGCTATCATTGCTTCTCCGCTCTTCACGCTCCATTATTGGCTAGGGATCCCGCTCCTCAAGCCGAACTGAGGCGATGCGCCTCGGGCACCGACGAAATTGCCGGCGGCTGGGCACCTGGCGCAATGGTTGCGGGCCATGTGGCGAGATCTTGGGTGGCACGATCCGAAGCCGGGGTTTAAAGCTGCTCCGAGCGCTCGGGGAGAACCTTTACACTGCTACTGCTTCCTCTGCATCTTCTTCCCCTGAGTCCTGAGTTCCCTTGCAACCCGAGACCTTCAAACTTCATATTCTTCCTAAACTCCAGGTAAGTTTCCCCTTTTTGTCCTTCTCATGGATCGCCGGGCTATTAGGGAGGGTAAGAGGCCAGTCGTAGAGTCCCCCCATTCTTTCGATGAGGACCATACCTCCTTAGCTAGTCAAGTGCCCCGGCTGGTGGGCGGAATCATCATTCGCGGCTGGGCGTCTGTAGATGACCAATCGCCTGCTCAAGCGTCCCCGGTGAGAGCAATCCCCACCTCCTCCAATCGTCTGGTGCCTCCTCTGGCAGCCGGTCTTGACCCAGCGGGGCCGGGGGGGTGGCTATCACCATGACCCCCGAAGAAGTAGAGGCACTTAGGACCAGGTATAGGGTTCCGAGCTTCATCCACCTGTCTGTGCCAGGGCCCGAGGACAGAGTGAACTCCAACCTTCCTCATCGGGTTGCTCTGTACGAGAAATTCTTCCGATGCGGATTGTGGCTCCCATCCCACCCCTTTTTCTTAAACTTGTTGAATAGGTATAGGTTGGTGCCGGCACAGCTGACTCCGAACTCGATTCGGATCATCTGCACCTTCGTCGTCCTTTATTTTTTCCAGGGCTCGGAGGCCAGACTGTCTCTGTTACGAGCCTTTTATAAGCTCCACCGCCAAGGTGAGGGGTATTCACCACCAGGCCGGGTAGGGGATGGAAATCCCGATTCTTATTTGCCCATGTGGAGGGGGTGAGGGCAGACTGGAGAGAGCCTGATGTCAGCCCCAACGAGAATTCAACCATGGGCGAGAAGGACAGGAAGCTTTTCCGCTGCCATCCTCCTGTCAGATCCCCTCCTACAAGGAACTCCTGTTCGAGGAGAACTTGTATGAGGCTGAATTGGCCCCGACAGTTGGTGAGCATGAAAACATGTCCTTCTCGTCCCCGGCCCGGTGCTGTATTTATTCATTTTTACTAATACTTGGCTTTGTGCAGTGATGAAAATTCCCACCGAAAAGCTGGAAGCCGCCATGCGCCAGAAGAGGCAGGCGACCGGCAAGGAGGTGAGGCCGGCAAAAAGGGCACGAAGAAGGTTCAGGCCAAGCCAGCCCGATCCTCGGAAGTCCCCGCAACCCAGGCAGAAGCGGCGCCTGCGGAGGAGCCAGCCAGGGAGGCTCCAGCTGAAGAGGTGGTCCCGGGCTTGGCCGGGGCTGAGGTAGAAGAGGGGGAGATTCCAGCCACCACCGAACCAATCGTGGTGGACCTGGACCTCGAAGGGGAGATCCCTACCGCCACAGACCTAGCCAAGGCGGGGCAGGTTGAGGTTGCAGGTGACCCGCCACCAACTCCGTTTAGCCTGGTCTTTGGGTCCGAAGCTGTCATCCCGATGGAGATAGGCTCCCCGAGTCCTCGGATGGAGTCATATAATGAGGAAGACAACTCGGACCGGCTTCGGGCCAACCTTGACCTGGTGGAGGAGGTGTGAAACCGAGCGCTGCTGCGGATGGCGGTCTACCGACAATGAGATGCCAGGTACTACAACGCCTATGTGCGTCCCAAGACTTTCTTGCTGGGAGACCTGGTCCTTCGACGAGCTGAAGTCTCAAAGCCAACGGAAGGAGGCAAGCTAGCTCTGAATTGGGAGGGGCCTATCGGATCGCCGAGACACTCCGTCACGGGGCATACAAGATTGAAGAGTTGGATGGGAAGCCACTTCCTCAGATGTGGAATGCTGACAACCTTCGTCGGTATTATCAGTAGTGCATTTCTCTTCTCACATTAAATATCGTGCCTGTATTATTTTGGGCCTTCGCCCCTCATTCTATATTAACGAATTTGAATTTTAGCACTTTAGTTTTTCAGCCAAAAGCCCTGGGCTAGCCAGGCACAAAGACCGACCCCCGTCAGCACTTAAAGCCCTGAGCTTGCCAGGCACAAAGCCCGACCCCCGTCGGCAATTAAAGCCCTGGGCCAGCCAGGCACAAAGCCCGACCCCCGTCGGCACTTAAAGCCCTAGGCCAGCCAGGCACAAAGCCCGACCCCCGTCGGCACTTAAAGCCCTGGGCCAGCCAGGCACAAAGCCCGACTCCCATCGGCACTTAAAGCCCTGGGCCAGCCAGGCACAAAGCCCGACTCCCATCGGCACTTAAAGCCCTGGGCTAGCCAGGCACAAAGCCCGACCCCCATTGGCACTTAAAGCCCTGGGCTAGCCAGGCACAAAGCCCGACATAACTTTGGCAAAGTGGTGCGCCATCAGTCCTCAGGAGCCCGCCTGCCTCGACCTCCTGAGTCCAATGCCTCAACCCCAGGAAGCCCATCCTTCCTAGCCCCAAGGTTCGGTCCTATCTGGCCAAGTCAAAGTGATTCGCGAATGAATTAAAGTTTACCCCTCGGTGCTGATGAAGCCCCGAGAGGTCGCACATCATTAACCAATGAATTTGGGGTAGAGGTTGCAGATGGACAAAGACAATTCATCTTGGGGGAAAATAATATTTCATTAATTTAAAGTGATTACAAAGCGCCGACCTAGTCAGACTTGAAAAAATAAAATACAAGTGGAGGCTCACGGTTCGGCCGGTGCGAGCTCGTCATCGGATGAGGCCAACTCCAAGAGACGCTCTGGTTTGACCTTTAGGGCTTGAGGAAAGTTCATGTCCCGAGCGACTTTCTCTTTCCCATGCTGAAATCCTTGAAGAAATGCCCCCGCCGAAGCTTCCGCTAGTTCGTCTGTAAAGCGCTCGAACGCTTTGAATTCTTCTATGACCCTAGCGCCCTGGCCGCGACGGCTGCTTCCACCTCGGCTGCTCGAACTCCTTCCTCTGCAGCGAGAACTGCCGCCGCTGCCCTCTCGGCCTCCTGGGCGCGACTTGCCTCCTCTTCAGCTTTATCAGCCCTCTCCTCCGCCGCCCTTGCCCTCTCCTCCGCCGACCTTATCCTCACCTCGGTCGACCTTGCTCTCTCCTCGGCCTCGGTCGCTCGACTCTCAATTGTTTGGATGGCCGAGGTCAATTCAGAGATGTGCAGGTCTCTTGCTGCAACGGCGTTTTTGGTGTCCATCATCTGGAGGAGTGCCGCCCACAAGCGGTTGGCCTCAGCCTCCGCTCGGCTCTCAGCAGCCCTTATCTCATTGGACCGAGCAGTTCTGGCCGACTCCAGTGCCCCCTTGGCTGCCTCTGTGCGATTACGAGCTTCCTCGGCCTCCTTCTGGGCCTCCCGCAGAAGGGTCTTTCCTCCGTGAATGACCTCCCTTGTAGCCCTTAGGGAGTTTGCAAGCTGCATGCAGGTTTCATGTCAAAAAAAAGGAGAAGAAGAAAAGAAAAAGAGAAATATAGAGGCGAAGGGTTGCAGGACAACTTACTCTGACAGGGCCGCGTAGGACTCTCGGTAGAACATAGCCGCCTTCAAGTGGCTAAGCTCTTCCTGGACCTCGGGCACGAAGACTGGCGAGAGGATCCACTCTGCCCAACACCCATCGTTCAGAATGGAGTCCCGAGGCGGCCCTGGTCTGGCTCCATTCCCTTCGGCTGCCTCGGCTTTTTCAGACTCGATGCATGGGCTGATCATTGGCATCTGCTCGGGGGGTGGGCTTGCTGCCCCTGACGGCCCCTCGCCCCAGCTCTTGGCTGCCTCGGGGAGGGTCGGTCCACTGGGAGCAAAGAGCTCCTCCACTACCGTTGGCTCCTCTGCTATCGCCGGCTCCTCCGCAGCCAGCTCCTCCATTGGTGACCCCTCGGTCACCGCCCTTTCTGGCAAGGTGTCGGCTGTGAGGTCAATCTCCGGAGCGACCGGGGGCTCTTGCGTGTTGGTGGCTCGGGCACCTGCACTGTCGGGCATTTTGGAGCCGGTGCTCGTCAGTCTTCACTCGGTCCTTCCCGAGCCCTCTTCTTGGCGACGGCCTTCAAGAGTTTCTGGGTCGGGACCTTCATGGCTGTACAGCTTCGGTCAGGGTCAGTAAAAAAAAATGAAAAAACGATGAAATAGGAAGACTTTGACTAAGTGTAAGGGAGACTTACCGCGGTGGAAAATGAGACCCGCCGACTGGAGGTTTTCTTCCGTCAGGAGCAGGTTGTACCGAGGATGTCGGTAGCCAACAGCCGCCCTAACGCTTCCTTGCCTATGGGGTGGACAGTGGAATTCACGTTACCTCGGAGGTTGGGGTCCCCCCACTGGGCCTTAACTTGGTCAAGATTGGCAAAGAAAAACTGGGATTTCCACCCCTTGATGGAGGTGGAAAGAAGGAGTTTCATGACTCGGCCGGGTCGGGGCTGAAATAGCCACCAACCCTTCTGAGACCGGAGAATGTAGAATGAGCGAAAGAGAGAGACCCGAGGCATAATTTGGAGATGGTGGCAGAGGACAACGAAAGCACTAACGACCCTAATGGAGTTTGGGACCAACTATGAAGGGGTCAGGGAGTAATAGTCTAGGAGGTTTGCGAAAAAAGGGGGAAGGGGTAAACGGAGGCCCACCCTCAGGAAAATTTCGTAAATAGCCACTCGACCCGGTCGAGAGGAGATCACTATATCGTCGGGAGTTGGAAGATAAAGCCCGATATCCCGGGGGATTTGGTAACGGGCCCGGATGTTTGCTAAATCCTGGCCTGTTACCATGGAGGTGGCCCCTTCCGAGGATTCCGCCCCCACTCTCGAGGAGGTGCTAGCCTCCGCCTGGTGGCCTCTCGACGGAGCCCTACCAGCCGCCACTGGAGGCCTCCCTACGGGAGCCTCCCCGTCGACCCGCCGCTGGGCCAGAGGGATGCGGTCCTCCGGATCAGAGGACCACTCGAGAGAAGGAGAAGGAGAAGGGGGAGAAGAAGTAGAAGCTCGAGGCCTCTTGGACGAAGAACGATCCTCCGAATCGTCCTCCGCGGACCAGGATTGGGAACTCATGGCGAGAAGAAGGAACAGGGAAGCCTAGGAGGAGCGAAGAGCTGACCTAAGAAGGAAAGTGATGTGCGCGGACTCTCGGGATGCAGGGGGACCAGGGGCAGAAAATCAAGGAAGCAGAGGAAGAAGAGATGATAGCAGGAACAGAATGGTTGTTTTCGACCCTCCACCCAGGTTTTATTCAGTTTCAAATTGTCCCGCCGTGTCTTGTCCACCATGTGAACTCTCGCAATAGGATGGACTGCCTCGGAAATCGCTGAGCGCGAGATACGATTTGCTTCCGGCCAATGATGGGACATCGCTGACGTCGCCGCTATGATGGGTAATGATGGCACGACTTTCCTCACGGACTCCGACGGATCAACCGTACTTCAAGGACGATCGCCGCAAATCGGGTGGACAGTATTGGCCGCCTTTTCACATCCCCACACCGCCCGCATAAAATCATCGCAGCGCCCATAGGCACGTGTCCGGAGGCGATTCACGATAGTCAGGGATCAGCCACTTGGGGGTTGACACCCTTTCGCCTTATTAGGGTGGGCCCACTCCGTCTCAGGGGTGAGGGGGCATCTGATATGGCTGATCCAACGCTGTCGGAATAAATGATAACGATAACGGTGACTGACGGAGGCTCTCTCAGCACCACTGAGATCCCCTCTCGGTCTCGGGCCACATGAACAGTATCTCAACCCCCGGAACCCCCTCTCGGTCTCGGGCCACATGAACAGTATCTCAACCCCCGAGACCCCCTCTCGGTCTCGAGCCACATGAACAGTATCCCAACCCCGAGACCCCCTCTCTGTCTCGGGCCACATGAACAGTACTTCGACCCCCGGCGTACGATCCGGCCCACTCTGGGCCACCTGGCATGCCCACATGATCTGTCGCACATCTGTAGCAGGGTGTAACCATGCCTCATAACGGCGTATGGTCCGTTGTATGTCTGCCACTGTGCGCGACCATACCCCATTGCAGCGTATGGTCCACCACCTGCCTGCTACTGTGCGCGGTTATATCCAGCGGTGGCGCACACCAGATATAGCCCCAGATGCAAGACACCTGTGAGGACATGCTGACCAATGATGCGGGACACCTCCAGCGTGTACGGTGACAGTACGATCTGTCATTGTCAGCCTCATATTTTGTTCGTTATTGAACTGGGCTCTTGAAATCAGCAATCATCGGGAACAAAAGGGGGATCTTCGAACAGGTATAAAAGCATACGCCCATGCCGTAAGTAGGGATCCATGAACTCTGGTTTTTCTAGCTCTTTTCCACTAGTTAAGCCCTAACTGTTTAGTTCCCTTCGGCTAAATAGTTCTCATTTATTTCCAAGTGACTGACTTGAGCGTCGGAGGGTCCCCACTGGAGCATCCGGTCTCCGGAGACTTTTTTTACAGGAGTCCGGTGAAGAGGACGTTCGTTTCGTCGGCGCTTGAAGAAAGTGACTTGACGTCATCATCATCCATCTAGTTATGGTATTGCCACTTGATCTACTAATCTTCTCAAAGCCAACACTATAGAATTGTTTCTTGGTTAAACATTTTAATTTGCTCCATATTAATTCGGAAATATCATGATTCTTCTTGCAAGAAATCTACCAAGGGCATGACGGGAAAGCTTCAAGTAGGTAAAAGATACCTTCTGGATGCTACTATAATCATATGTAGTAAAATAAGTCTATAGCTAATTTAGCTAGTCGTCTAGTTTCTCAACTTCAACAACTCAATCTTTTATAGGAACCTCAACTGCATCTTCAACTTTAAACATTGAAGAGAAGGATGATTATGAGTACCCTTCTCACTGGACAATTATAATATTCATTTCCAGATGTTAAAAATAGCTTAGTAATAATAGTTATTTGTGCTTTAGTTCAAGGCATTGGTTGAGACATGAGTCTAATGTGTTGGAAAACCTGTTTCTCCAATTGAGAGAGGCCAGAGTCATCACATTGTCATATTTTGCAACCTTTGTTGTTCTTCAAGCACTGCTCAATTTGCTCCCATTTATTCGTACTACTTGCAAGTTTAGGCTGTCCACTTATTTCTTGTTAACGAGTCATAAGCATAAATCCTACCATTTAATTCATATACTTTCATAATGATATTAACTAGTTTTTAATCTATTTAATTTTAAATTTATTTATTTTTTTATTTTATCTTGAATAAAAATAAAAAAATAAAATAAAAGCTAAACATAAAGCATCACCTCAAAGGTATTAATTTATAAAGTAACGTTATTTTATCATCATTTATTTTTTTAGGTTTTTAGATGCCTTATTTATGATTTATTTCTTGACTATATTAGATGGCAACGACATTTAATGCAGTGAAAGAAGATATTTTTTCATATATTTTTAACATGAAGCTGGCTTGAATGATGATTGAATAAAGATATCTTCAACGAATTTAATACGATGCAGAAAACTTGATGAGATAGCAGCAAGCTTCCTTCCGACGAACATCCAAAGGACTTCACGCGGTGATTTATGGGACTCTTTGCGATGAGGAGCACGTGGTGACGTGGAACGGCCAAGGGACTCCAGCGATAAGAGAAACAGCCTGGCTTGGGACTCGTGGCAACAGACGCTCAAAGACTCGTACGTGAAGACTTCACACAATGTTGAACCAGGCTGGCTTGGAAGGACAATGTGGTGAAGCCACTTGCATGGGATCTAACGTACGGAAAGATAAAATAGAAGCAGGAACTCCATGTGTTGAAGAGGTAGCAGCAGGCATTATCCAACGGACTCCAGGTGTAAGAGGGACTCCGTGCATTATCAAATTGCAGCCAGTCGTTCCTCTAAGCGTTTCCACGCATTTTCAACGCGTCTTCAATAACCAAATACTGTATTTTTTTTAATAAGAATGTTTAGAATTTCATCGTATTCAACGCGCTTAGACTAAATCTTATCTTTACTCATCCAACTATAAAAACAAGGCATAGGTTTGCATCCAGAAGAGAGCATATAGAGATAGGAAGAGAGAGCTGAAGACTTTCAAAGTTTTTCGATGGAGGATATGAAGAACAGTTTTTCAATGAAGGAGAATATGAAGAATAAAGGCTAGAGTTGCGTATTCATCAATTGCTTTTAATGAAAAACATAAGTTCCTTTAGTTTTCTTTTTGTTTTATTATGAACTAATTTCATTTTCTAAAGCATTTGTTGATCCTAGATTGATTTTGATGCTTACAAAACAATTAAGCAAAGACTAATTATATTTATTAAGGTTATTGTAGGGAAGTTCAGATGCTTTACAACTAAGTATCTTCATGCAAAATTTTTAAGGAGTATACTTCATTTTATTTTGCCACCTGATTGCTATCAAATGAATATCTTTAGCCATGGCCGTTCTATTGGCTTGGGAGTTAGCTAATTAGCTAGCTTGCTCTTCCATCTAGCTAGCTGGCACGTCAATTAGCTAACTACCAAATTGTTTCTGTGGCTTGACCGAACGATTGTTCATTTGAGCTAGCTGGTTAGCTAGCTTGTCCTTCGTTAGCTAACTGGAGTTCCATTTTAGCTAGCTATGGTGCCTGTTACAGTTCCTGGCCGAGCCTTGTCATTTTTGAGCTAGCTGGTTAGCTAGCTTGGCCTCCTTCTGAGCTAGCTGGATTTCATTTTAGTTAACTATGTTTTTTGAATGCTTCTATGCTGGCCGAATGCTTTGGGTATCAGTTAGCTGATTAGCTAACTTGACTTCCATGTTAGCTAGCTAGCTTGCCTTTTAGTTAACTATCATTCCCTTATTCTTCACTTGGCCGAACGCTCCTCTTTTTTAGCTACTGATGAGCTAGCTGATGGTTCTCTTAGCTAGCTAGCATACCCTGTTAGTTAACTACTTTGCTTTGGAGCTAACTTGTTTTCTTTCTTAGCTAACTATTTTTCACAAGGACTCCAATCCGAGCGGATGTTATTTTCAGTTAGCTGGAGAGCTAACTTCCACTTCTCAAGCCATTTAAATTCATTATGTAGTTAACTAAAGATCTAGCTACCTTTTGGTTTAGTTAGCTAGAAAGTTAGCTACTTCTCCCTGGGCATGTGATTGCTTTTCTTAGTTAGCTAGTGAGCTAACTATCCTGGCCGGACGCCTTCTTGTTTTTGAGTATTAGTTAGCTAGTGAGCTAACTACCTGTTGCCTAGTTAGCTAAAGAGCTAACTCCTCCTTTCTTTTATATCATCGAATCCTCTGCAGCTAGAGCTTCTTTTGTTTAGTTAGCTGGGGAGCTAACTACCATTTCTTGGCCTCTCTTCATAGCCATGTGGATTGTTTGCTAAGTTAGCTGAAGAGCTAACTATCATTTGGCTTGGTTAGCTAATGAGCTAACTACTTATTCTTTGCTTTATCTCCTGGCCACATGCTTTGCTTGTTAGTTAGCTGGGAAGCTAACTAGCTAGTGCTTTAGTCGCCTAAGGAGTTACCTAACCCTCTCCTGGATGGTTATTTTGCCATGCGATTTCAAATGAGCTAGCTGGATAGCTAGCTGGGGCTCTTGCTTCCTTCCTGGCTAATCGACTTCAAGACTTCAGCTACCTGGAATTAATTCAGTCAGCTACCACTTAAGCTTTTGAGCCTGCTCTCTTTCTCTCTCTCTATTTTTTTTTCTATTTTTAGCTATATTAACTTTTGATCTTTTGAATTATGGCAGAGATCTTCCTTCCTCAAATGGAGTCATGCATTCAATGCTTAAGGAAAATAATCTCAACATTTACCTTTTCTTCCCATTTTTTTTTCTTTTGTTCCTAATGTATCTAACGGATATTTTTTTTGATGGATTGTTATAAATAGCTAGTATTAGAAGCACAATATGACGAATCCAGAAAAAGAGAAATACAAGAGAAAGAAATCCAAGAAAAAGAGCTTTTATTGCATTTTTTTGGAGTGGTTGAAAGCAAGTTGTTGTGCATTCAAAGATCATTCATTGCTTAAAGGTCGTCCAGATCCATTAAAGTCCTCAAGCAATCAAGACTTCAGCTACCTCGACGTTGTTCATATATTGCTGAGGATATTGCTTCAAATTTGTAAAGTATATCTTAAATATTTGCTCATTGTAGGAGCTACTCATTCTTATATTCTCTGAACTTTTGTAAAAGGGTTAGAGTTAAACCTTTGGTTCTTGTTGGCTACCTTGTGCCATATAAACAAGAGGACTAGCCTGGTAAGGCTAGGGGTTGACTTTCTTGTGCCGTTAAACAAGAGGACTAGCCTGATAAGGCTAGGGGTTTGGCTGCCTTGTGCCGTATAAACAAGAGGGCTAGCCAGGGAAGGCTAGAGGTTGTAATCGTTGTGATTAGATTAGTAGAATTCCCAAAGGTTTTGGGGAGTGGATGTAGGTGCTGAGTTTGGCACCGAACCACTATAAATTCTCTTGTATTTGTGGTTGTTTGATTCTCTGTTATTATTATTCTGTACACTTCACTACACTGCTGCGAATCAAATTTAAATTAGTGTTAAAGCACATACCTGCATATTAATTAATTTTTGATAACCAAATTCACCCCCCTCTTGGGTTGCTACATCTAGGCAACAAGTGGTATCAGAGCAGTGTGCTCTTGATTTCTAGCTTTGATTAGCTTGGAGCCAAAGATCAGTAGTAATCCAAATGGGTTCTATGTTGACTGAAGGACAATCAACTAATAGACCACCTTTGTTTAATGGAACAAATTACACATATTAAAAAGCACAAATGAAAATCTTCATTCAAGCACTAGATTATGATTTATGTGGAATCATAATTAATGGACCACACACACCCACTATTGTGATTGATAATATTAATATTGCAAAACCTGAATCTGAATGGGATAAGCTAGATAAGAAACTAGCTCAATTAAATGCAAAGGCTATGAATGTTCTTTATTGTTCTCTTGATGCAAATGAGTTTAATCGCATATCTACTTGCATGTCTGCTAAGAAAATCTGGGATAGACTTGAAGTCACCCATGAGGGTACAAATCAAGTCAAGGAATTCAAAATAAATATGCTTGTTCATAAGTATGAATTATTTAAGATGGATTCTGCTGAGAATATCACTGATATGTTTACAAGATTTACTGATATTATTAATAGACTGAAAAGTCTTGAAAAATCTTATGCTAACAGTGATCTTATTAGAAAAATATTAAGATCTTTACCTAGGTCATGGGAAGCCAAAGTCACTGCAATACAAGAAGTAAAAGATCTCAATACTTTATCACTTGAAGATTTGGTCGGTTCTTTGATGACTCATGAGCTTCAGCAACGACAACACATTGATGAAGATGAATCAAAGAAGAAAAGGACCATGGCATTAAAGAGTGCAACTCAAGATGATGAAAGTGAGGAAACCACAAGTGACAGTGAGAAAGATGATGAAATGACACTTATCTCAAGGAAATTCAAAAAGTTCATGAAAAGAAAGAAGTTTAAAAAAGAAAACATTTTGTCAAAGAAGACCATAGCAAAGATAAGGAAAAGAGTGAACCTCCTACATGCTATGAGTCCAAAAGCCTAGACATATCAGACCAAAATGTTCACTGTTAAAGAAAGGATCTAAAAGAGTAAAGAAGAAAACAATGATGGCTACATGGAGCGACAGTGAAGCTACAAGTTTAGAAGATGAAGAGAAAACTAAAGTTGCCAACGTTTGTTTCATGACTGATAATGATGAGGTAAGCCTTAACTTTTTAGATGACTTTACCTTTGATGAATTACAAGGTGCATTTTATGAACTTATTGATGATTTTGTAAATTTAAGTTCAAAGAACAAAGAATTGAAAAACGAAATTAAAAATCTAACTCTTGAAAAAGAAAGAATTTCAAGAGACAATGAAATATTGTTAGAGGAAAACCAAGATTTGAAAAATGAAGTAAATAGATTAAAACCAATTATTGATAGATTTACTTTGAGCTCAGAAAAATTAGAAATGATTTTAAATAGTCAAAGAGCTGTTTATAATAGAGCTGGTCTTCGATATAATCTTTTTGAAAGACAGAAATTTTTAAAAAATATTTATGTGCATGTTGACGATTCTATCAAAATTACATGTTTTAAATGTGAAAAAATAGGACATAAATCTTATACTTGTCACACACACAAGGTAAGAAAAATATGGGTTCCAAAAGGAACTATCTTGACTAACCCTAAAGGACCCAAGAAAGCTTGGGTACCTAAGAGCAAAATTTGAAATTGTGTATGCAGGTGTGTCTTGCAACCCGAGCAATTAAAAGACAATGGTACTTGGATAGCGGGTGCTCAAGACACATGACCGGTGATGAATCGCAATTCATTACTTTGGAGGCAAAAGATGGAGGTGTTGTTACTTTTGGTGATAATGGCCAAGGAAAAATAATTGGCATTGAAAAATAGTATCACACCTCATGCTTATATTGATAATGTCTTGCTTGTGAAAGGACTGAAACATAATTTACTTAGCATTAGTCAATTATGTGACAAAGGATTTAAAGTTACATTTGAATCATCATTATGCATTGTTAAAAATCCTGCTAATGAAAATATGAGATTTGTTGGTCAAAGGCATGGTAATGTATACATTGTTAATTTAAATGATTTGCATGATCAAAATATTGATTGCCTAGTTGCTTCAAACAATAAAACTGATAATAGTTGGTTATGGCATCGTAGGCTAGCTCATGCAAGCATGGATTTATTATCTAAATTAATTAAGAAGGATTTAGTGCATGGTTTGCCAAAACTTATTTTTGAAAAAGATAAGATTTGCAATGCTTATCAATTTGGAAAACAAACCCGAGTATCTTTTAAATCAAAGAATTTAGTTTTAACCACTAGACCTTTGGAACTTTTATATATGGATTTATTCGGTCCTACAAGAATAACTAGTCTAGGAAGAAAAAGATATGGTTTTGTTGTTATTGATGATTTCTCTCGTTTTACATGGGTTTTATTTCTAACTAATAAAGACGAAGCATTTCCAGAATTTTAAAAATTGTTTAAAAGAATTCTTTTGTTTTATCGATACGAAGTGATCATGAAAAAGAATTTGAAAATAAATCTTTTAAAGATTTTTGTAATGAAAATGGAATTGAACATAATTTTTCTGCACCAAGAACACCACAACAAAATGGAGTAGTAGAAAGAAAGAATAGAACTTTAGAAGAAATGACCCGTACCATATTGTGTGAGAGCAATCTCTCAAAATATTTTTGGGCAGAAGCTATCAACACTGCATGCTATGTTTTAAATCGTGCATTAATTAGACCTGTTTTGAAAAAGACTCCATATGAGCTTTGGAAAGGACGAAAACATAATATAAGTTACTTTCATGTTTTTGGATGCCGATGTTTTGTTTCAAATAATGAAAAATCAAACCTTGATAAATTTGATGCTAAATCTGATGAAGGATTTTTTCTCGGTTATTCTTTGCATAGTAGAGCTTTTAGAGTATTTAACAAATAGACTCTAGTAGTTGAAGAATCAATTCAAGTTATATTTGATGAATCTAATGATCTTCTATTAAGGAAGAAAAAAGGTATAAATGATGCAGATGACATTGAAGATCAACTCAAGGACATCACATTGAAGGATAAGAATGACTCAGATTCGCAAGAGGTAAATGGAGAAGGGAACATTGACCTACCTGAAGCCTCACAAGGTAATGATGAATTAGAAAAAGATTGGAGGTACGTTCTCAGTCACCCTAAAGATCAAATTATAGGTGATCCATCTCAAGGAGTTAGAACTATATCATCATTTAGAGATGCATATAATAACTTAGCATTTGTATCTAAAATTGAACCTAAATGTTATGATGATGCTAAAAATGATGTTGATTGGATTAATGCCATACATGAGGAACTTCACCAGTTTGAAAGAAATAATGTATGAACTCTTACTGAAAGACCTCATGATCATCAAATTATTGGAACTAAATGGGTTTTTAGAAATAAATTGGATGAACATGGTAATATAATTATAAATAAAGCAAGATTAGTAGCTAAGGGTTATAATCAAGAAGAGGGAATTGATTTTGATGAAACTTATGCCCCAGTTGCTAGATTAGAAGCTATTAGATTACTTCTTGCTTATGCTTGCTTTATGAACTTTGAACTATATCAAATGGATGTTAAAAGCACTTTCTTAAATGGATATATTGCTGAATAGTTTTTATGGAACAGCCACCCGGCTTTGAAAATCACTTATTTTCAAACCACGTTTTTAAATTAAACAAAGCTTTGTATGGTTTGAAACAAGCACCCCGGGCTTGGTATGAAAGATTGAGTAAATTCTTGATCAGTAATGACTTCATTCGAGAAAACGTGGATACAACTTTATTTATTAAAAGATAAGATAAAGATATATTAATTATTCAAATCTATGATGATGATATCATATTTGGTGCCACTAATGATTCTTTGTGCAAGGACTTTGCTAAGCTTATATGGGGAGAGTTCGAGATGAGTATGATAGGAGAGCTGAACTACTTCCTCGGACTATAGATCAAACAAAGCAAAGATGAGATCTTCATAAGCCAATCCAAATATACCAAAGAAATGATCAAAAAGTTTGGTATGAAGACATCCAAGAGTATTGGTACCCCTATGAGCTCATCATGTAGACTTGAATCTTATTGTACTGAAAAGTCTGTTGATTTGAAATTATATAGAGGCATGATAGGATCATTGTTATATTTAACTGCTAGTAGACCAGATATTTTATTCAGTATTTGCATGTGTGCTAGATATCAAGCCAATCCTAAAGAATCACACTTGCTTGCTGTTAAAAGAATATTTAAATATTTGAATGGAACAGTAAATTTAGGTATATGGTATGACAAACAATCTAGCATTGACTTAATAGGCTACACTGATTCAGATTTTGCTAGATGTAAACTAGATAGGAAATCAACCAGTGGAACTTGCCAGTTTCTAGGTGTTAACTTAATTTCATGGTTTAGCAAAAAGCAAACTTCAGTAGCATTGTCTACGGCTGAGGCCGAATACATTGCAGCTTAAAGTTGCTGTGCTCAAATCTTATGGATTAAGCAACAGCTAGAAGATTATGGCATTAAACAAAAAGCTATACCTATAAAATGTGATAATACAAGTGCAATAGCTTAACTAAAAATCCTATTCAACATTTCAGAACTAAACATATTGAAATTAGACATCATTTCATTAGAGATCAAGTAAACAATGGAAATGTTGTTGTTGAATTTTTAAATACTGAAAATCAAATTGCTGATATTTTCACTAAGCCTCTTGATGAAACAAAATTTTATGAAATTAGAAGAGAATTAGGAATGAATGATCCAACTGCTTAATGAATCAATTAATGAAATTTTTTTTTGAAATGATATTTGAAAATCATGACATCTTTTCAATCAAATCTATTTAATGGAACATCCTATCAATTGAATGCATTGAGTGTGCTGAAAGATAACTCAGCTTTAGTCTTTTCCCTTTTGACATATGAAAGCTTGTTTCAATAAATTCTTACCAACTGGCCAATCCAATTCCTTTATTCCTTTCATGGTAGTTAACCAACCAGGCAACCAAATAGTCACCTAGCCAGTTAACCACCTAGGAAACCTCCCTATATAATCCTTTTCACCAACGGCTTCATTCAAACTTATCTCCTCACTTCAACCGATCGTCCTCTCACACTTCATCTCTTCACGTTTTCATTCAATCTTCCATCAAACAATCCATCCTCTATTCATTCTATCTATCTTCACTTCATCAATCTTTTAGAAGATCGTTGATGGCTCCTAAGAAGAAAGCAATCTCGAGGGATGATGATTGTTCTGATCTTTGCAGGAAGTCTTCCACATCTTCTACTCATATCAACACTCTTATAGCTGCCAAATCATTTGCTCATGGCAGGTTAGTGGATTTCAACTTCCTAAATCAAGATGGTTTTAAAATAGGAAAACTTTTTGCTAATCAAGGTTGGGCTAAACTGTAATCTACCAAAAGGCCAATATATACTGATTTAATTAAAGAATTTTATGAGAATATTACCTTTGGTAGTGGAACTATTTCATCCTGTGTCAAAAAGACTAGGATTGACCTTGACTGCAAAACGTTAGGTTCTGCTTTAAACATTCCTTCTGATAGTATCTTAGAAATCCTTCCTAGTGAACGAGGCTAGCTACAAACTTTGTTTAATCCTAAATATTGATGATAATGAAGCTACCAATATAGATACTCTTGATGCGAACTTGTTGTCAGTTGAAAATAGACTATTTCACATTATTATTGCCAAGATTCTTGCCCCTCATGCTGGTTCCTTTAATGTAGTAACTGATAGAGACATAAGTTTGATGTTCGACATTCTAATAGAAGACCCAGTAGATCTACCTTATCTTATAATGACTATATTGAAAGAATCCCTGAGCAGGTCGAAGGCTGCATTGCCATACGGTATGTTTCTCACATATATGTTTGAGTTTTTCAATATAAAGCTTAAAGGAGAAACTCCGGTAGAATTACGTCATACTGACGTGTTTAATGCTCACTCGCTGCATCGTATGGACTATGTCAAAAGAGATGGTGTTTGGCTAAAAGTTAGATCCAGAACTGGTCAATCTAGTAATATGCCACCACCTAATATGACTCATTCTACTTGTTCTCCTCAAATTTTCTTTAACTTTGATTTCCATCAACCAAATCCATACCTTGCTGCTACGACGGTTGATCAAAATCATTTTTATCTGAACCACCTGATGTAAATACTTTTGGAACCTCATATCAAATGACAACCCTACTCCTGCTCCTCCTACCGTCCGTATCTGTGATGATCAAATCTAACAAATTATCCATGAATTGTCCCTTGCCAATTCCAGTCGAAGCTCTGGAGACAGTGCTTCTTCAGTTAATGATCAAACTCTTGTACCTCATATTTCATCTATTTTCAGACTCTTTTTCAGTTCAAGATTATTCTAAGCCAACTTGTCCACGATGTTAACATTCTTAATGGACGAGTTTTCCATCATAATGAGTCTGTATTGGACCAGATCCTGAAGGAGATTAATTTCTTAAAAGCTAAATCTGAGAACTTTGAGACCAAGGCTGAATGGGTAGATTATCAGATGAAAACCAATGCGAGCCAAACTAGGGATACCACAAATGTAGTTGATCACTGGACCGCATCTCTCTCTAGGCTGAGCCGACTCGTGGAAACCTATATCACTCTTTCTGCCACTTCATCTCCTGATGCTTCATTTTCACATCCATACCTCTGGTCTCCTCTAACTCAACCTTCCAAGGACAACCCAGGACCCTCTAAAAAGCAAGATGAATCCTCAGTACAAATTTCTTCTGATGATGATGAGAAGTGAATGTATTGTTTCAGTGATGAATGTTTATGACTCTACTATTTGTGTTGTATGACTTAAAACTATGCCATGTAATATCTGTATTGACTTTACTTGATTTTGTAATGCTCTGTATGACTGTTATAAATATGTATGAATGTTCACATTATCTTGATGTATTTTGCTTGAATTTATTGTAAGACACTTCAATCTTCCTTTTGATCAATGACAAAAAGGGGAAGAAGAATATTGCATACATTAAGGGAATGGAGAAAGTAATAACTCCATATATTCAGGGGGAGTTTACTTATTCAGATTGACAGGGGGAGAAAGTAATGTTTTTCTGTTTACACTCCTATTTATTCATAATACTTCCTATATTTTCTCTTTGCATGCTTAAGGGTTTTGTCATCATCAAAAAGGGAGATTGTTGACCCTAGATTGATTTTGATGCTTACAAAACAATTAAGCAAAGACTAATTATATTTATTAAGTTTGTTGCAGGGAAGTTCAGATGCTTTACAAGTAAGTTCTTCATGCAAAATTTTTAAGGGAGTATACTTCATTTTATTTTGCCACCTGATTGCTATCAAATGAATATCTTTAGCCATGGCCGTTCTATTGGCTTGGGAGTTAGCTAATTAGCTAGCTTATTCTTCCATCTAGCTAGCTAGCACATCAATTAGCTAACTACCAAATTATTTCTGTGGCTTGGCCGAATGTTTGTTCATTTGAGCTAGCTGGTTAGCTAGCTTGTTCCTTTGTTAGCTAGCTGGAGTTCCATTTTAGCTAGCTATGGTGCCTGTTACAGTTCCTGGCCGAGCCTTGTCATTTTTGAGCTAGTTGGTTAGCTAGCTTGGCCTCCTTCCGAGCTAGCTAAATTTATTTTAGTTAACTATGTTTTTTGAATGCTTCTGTGCTGGCCGAATGCTTTGGGTATTAGTTAGCTGATTAGCTAACTTGACATCTCTGTTAGCTAGCTGGCTTGCCTTTTAGTTAACTATCATTCTCTGATTCTTCACTTGGCCGAATGCCCCTCTTTTTAGCTAACTGATGAGCTAGCTGATGGTTCTCTTTGCTAGCTAGCATACCCTGTTAGTTAACTACTTTGCTTTGGAGCTAACTGGTTTTCTTTCTTAGCTAACTATTTTTCACAGGGACTCCAAGCCGAGCGGATGTTGTTTTCAGTTAGCTGGAGAGCTAACTTCCACCTCTCAAGCCGTTTGAATTCATTTTGTAGTTAACTAGAGAGCTAGCTACCTTTTGTTTAGTTAGCTGGAAAGTTAGCTGCTTCTCCCTGGGCGTGTGATTACTTTTCCTTAGTTAGCTAGTGAGCTAACTATCATGTCCGGATGCCTTCTTGTTTTTGAGTATTAGTTAGCTAGTGAGCTAACTACTGTTTCCTAATTAGCTAAAGAGCTAACTCCTCCTTTCTTTTATATCATCGAATCCTCTGCAGCGAGAGCTTCTTTTGTTTAGTTAGCTGGGGAGCTAGCTATCATTTCTTGGCCTCTCTTCATAGCCATGTGGATTGCTTGCTAAGTTAGCTGAAGAGCTAACTATCATTTGGCTTGGTTAGCTAATGAGCTAACTACTTGTTCTTTGCTTTATCTCCTAGCCGCATGCTTTGCTTGTTAGTTAGCTGGGAAGCTAACTAGCTAGTGCTTTAGTTGCCTAAGGAGTTACCCGACCCTCTCCTGGATGGTTATTTTTGCCGTGCGATTTCAAGTGAGCTAGCTGGATAGCTAGCTGGGGCTCTTGCTTCCTTCCTGGCCGATCGACTTCAAGACTTCAACTACCAAATTAATTCCAGTCAGCTACCACTCAAGCTTTTGAGCGTGCTCTCTTTCTCTCTCTCTCTATTTTTTTTTTTTAGCTATATTAACTGTTGATCTTTTGAATTATGGCAGAGATCTTCCTTCCTCAAATGGAGTCATGCATTCAATGCTTAAGGGAAATAATATCAACGGTTACCTTTTCTTCCCATTTTTATTTCATTTGGAAGAGATACCTCTATCGAACCACAAAAGATATAAAACAAATATTAATGTCAGCTAGTTCAAGTAAGTTGATGGAAGGTAGCCCTAAACCTGCTTTACATGCTTTCAATCCAGAGGTTTCAAGAAAAGACATTGCAGCTATGATAATTTTGCATGAGTATCCACTGTTGACCATACAGGATTTAGAATTTTTTGCCATAATATGCAACTGTTGTTTAAGATAGTGACAAGAAATACAGTAAAGAAAGATATTTTGAAGAAATATCGCCTTGAGAAAACTAAGGTAATTAGTCTTCTTGACCAAATCAAAAGTAGAGTTTCCATCACTAAAGATATGTGGACTTCTTCGAATCAAAGAAAGTATTACATGGTGGTCACGGCACATTACATAGATGATGATCGGGTATTAAAAAATTGCATATTGAGGTACTAATTTATTTCTTTATCACTTCTTACTTTAATCTTATATCTGTTATGTTAATATTATAATTATTTGAATTTGATAGGTTTGTTTACATCCCTGCTCTAAATACCTCTGACGTTCTATGTGAAAAACTTATAGAGACATTGTTGGATTGGAATATTGATCGAAGTTGTTTATCTTGATGGTTGATAATTGTAGTACGAATGATAGCATGATTTCAAAGATGAAAAGTAAGATTGATCGAGGTGCACGTATTTTGGGGGGATAGCTTTTTCATATGAGATATGCTGCACATATTTTAAATCTGATTGTGAAAAAGGGGCTTAGCAAGTTTGAGAGTGGAATTGAAAATGTACATGATAGTGTCATATTTTGGATGAGTTTCCTTAAGAGAATAGAAAAATTTGAGAAAAATGCAAGGCAACTGAATATAGCATGTGCTAAGAAACTAGTTTTAGATTGCAAAACTAGATGGAATTCTATATATTTGATGCTTAATACTGCTTTGGAATATCGAGATGTTTTTTCTCGCTTGAAGCAACGTGATTCTCAATATACTTGTTTACCTTCAGAGAAGGATTGGAGGTTGCTAGTGAATTGTGCAAAAGACTAAAGAATTTCTATAATGTTATTGTTTTGTTCTCTGGCCTGAAATATCCTATCGGTAATCTTTTTTTTTGGAGATCATTGGGATTAAGTTATCACTTTATGAGTGGATGACATCTGCAAGACAAAAAATAAAGGATATTCATTGGCGATGATAGAGAAGTTTAACAAGTATTGGGATGACATTCAAGGTGTATTGAGCATAGCAAATATATTAGATCCAAGGTACAAGATGAATCATTTGAATGCTATTTTCCTTTAGTTTATGGGGAAGAGCATGCCAAATTGAAAATTGAAAAAGTTTAGATAACTATGGCTAATTTAGTTAAAGAGCATGAGTCAAGAGATAAAGGCAAACATAAGGAAAAGAGTTCTAGCAGTGGGTCTTCAATGTTTCTTCTGCCTAATCATTCATCACTGAAAAGAAGTAGATATGAGGCATTTTTGGCTTCTCAAGATATTACCAAGAAGAAAGTCAAGACAGAGTTGGACTTCTACTTGGAAGAGTCTATAACACCTAATAGTGATGACTTTGATGTGTTGAATTGATGAAAAACTAATGGAGTGAATCCTCATCGTAGTAGACTTTTGCCTGCAACATTAGAGGCTTTAATGTGTGCTCAAAGTTGGTTGTGGACCCAATTTGAAGGTAAGCATCTATCTTGCATATATTATTTTTTTAAGTATATGATAATATTTTCTTAGTTTGTTATCTTGTGTTGGTAAATTGTTGATACATCGAAAAAGTTGGATGATGTTTACTTGTATTATTGGGATGATGGTGATGTTAGCGACATGGAGGAATTTGTTATTTATTAATATATTTTTATCCTTGTTGTTTGTAGTACTAGTATTTGTCACATTACTAACAAATCCTTCTTTTTTTAGGAATCATGCATTCTTCAGCAAGTATCATGGAGTAAAATTTTTATTATTAGAGTGTGTTTATTGTTATAGTTTAATATTTTTAATGTTGTTCCTTATTGTTTGCTATCAAATTGTAATTTTTTTTACAGATTATTCTTCTTGAAATGCAATTAAAATTTGATAGATCATTTTATATCTGGTTTGTTACTATGTTAAAGCTAATATGTTAGATGTATCAATATCAACAATTGGTTGTTGGCGATTGATCTATCTTATCCTAAAAAATTTATTTTTTAAATTTTTAATAAATTATAAATTTAATAAAATAATTTTATTTTTTTATGTAAACGGCAAACGGTACCCGTTTGTCTGATCGGGTATCTCCGTCCCCGCCCCGTTAACTATAATGGCTTAATGGGATGGAAAATGAGAACGTTTTTTCTAAAGGACGAAAATCGGTATAGACTACCCCGAACCATTCCTGGACTGTTGCCATCCCTAATCAATCTATATTGTATATATTCAAATCAAATGAGCCATTTTTTCATAATTTATCCTTAATTAATGTTACTTTCATCTTTTTAAATGACTTTATTTCTTATCATATATTTTTTACATTATCTCATATATATATATATGTATGTATGTATGTATGTATGTAGGTATACATATATTAATAATTTCATTTCATCCTTCTATCTACTCATACTCTAAACCCTACTATTAGAAATTTTATAGAATATATAACTTTCAATAAATTGATTATAAGATCCTTGCCATGCTCATATGAATTTACTATCAAGACATTTCTAATGACATTATTCTTTTATAGGTAATATGTTACATGGGTTATTTTTAATATTATATTTTTTCTTTATTATTAATTTTGATTGGTTTTCTAACAATCCAAAGTACTTCATATATGGTTCTTAATATTTTTCTCCTAGTTTCTAGTTTTCTATAACTCAACCTAGTTTACTTGTAGATTGGCTTGTGATGGAACTAATTTACCCTATACGTGTATCTCTAGTATGAAATAGAATGAGGAAGATAGATAAACTAAGATTCTATTGCCTAATATTTAAAAGCTTTTATTATTATAAACTGGCAATCTTAAAAGAATGATTGATAGAAGTTACATCTACTTCTAACAATAAATTAAGTTAAATAAAATAAAGATAAAATGATGGTGATGATGATTCTTTGGGTGTGTAAATATAGGGTGCATGTCTTTTATTTCAATATCTTTTTGAACATGTGCCTTCCACTTCATATCAAGTAGTGGAACTTCCTTGATGTTATTAGAAATCAAATTTTATGTTTTCATGATCTACAATAATCTTTTTTTTTTGTACAGACGGGCGATCACACAAGTCTGGTGTGAGTCAACCCAGATACATCAGAATATAAAATTTGCAACAAAACAGAGGGCAGGGGTCATCTCTACTCCATTCCTATAATAGCCCACATGCTGAGCCATAGCAGCCACCGCCCAGTCCACCGCCGAATTGGCTTCACGAAAAACATGACGAATCTGGCAGTATCCACTTCCTGATGCATAGACCATATATCCCTGAGAATCAGATTAGAGGATGCTTCGGAAACTCTCCTTCTGCAACCACTGAATAACTGTCATGGAATCGCCTTCAATCACTAGTCTCTGGGCTCGAAGAGTCTGAGAAGTATAAGAAATACCTGCCCAGCAACATAAAGCTCGGACATAGGGACAGAAGAATCCAGGGAGCCAAATCCTCCAGCCGCCAGCATATCACCCTGAGGCCCACGAATAATGAAGGCCGAACCAGCCAATCTACCATGGACACTCCCATCAAAGTTGATTTTGACAAACCCTGGAGGAGAGGGCTCCCAGGAAATGAAAACCGTATGATGGTTCGCTGTCGAAACAGTAGGGGAACCCCAGAGGCCAGAGATGTCATAACCAACCGATAGAGTAGCACGAGCACAATCAACGGATAAGGATCTGATCTTCCTCACCAGCCGCTAAGGAGATATAAAGTCCTTAGAAAATATGATCTGGTTCCTAGATAACCAAATCTGGTAGGCCATGGCTGCCCAAAGACCCCGAGTATTCTGAGAAGCCATCCGAAGATCCTGAAAAAAGAGAGGACGAGGGGAACCAAAAGCATCCACTCTATAAGCATAGCCCATCAGGTGCCATATCTGACTAGCTCTAGGACATATGAAGATCACATGGTCTGTAGACTCATCCTCCAAAGCACACAGGGGCAGGTCAGCTGGATAGAGACACCCTTACGAGAGAGCAGGGCACATGTCGAAGACAATCCCAAAGAAGCTTCCATAGAAAGAGCTGAACCCTAGGAAGAGTGGGGAGCGACCATATCCAAGCAGCATCCTTCGTTACCTGGGGCTGAGGCCTGAAGATCTTCATCAAGTCCCTTAAAGGGGCCCTAGAGAGGGAGGATCGCTGCCATAGCCTAACATCAGCCGAGGGACCAGAGATAAGAGGAATGGATAAAATCCACTGTGAGAGATCCCTTCCAAACAGACTGGTCACCAAAGGAGTATGCCAGGAGGGGGATCAAATGAGATTAAATCCTTAACCCTCAAATCGGTGGAAACATCAGTACTAAAAATGAGGGCCATCGGGATAGAGAGAGCTCAGAAATCCAAGAATCCTGAATAGCGTCAATAGAATGACCATCACCAATCATCCAAGAGGTATTCTTCATGATGGAGTCTCCAAACTGGTAGACCTCCTTCCAAAAGGAAGAGCACCCCTGGGGCGGCATTATATACTCCCCAGCCTTCCAATCACCATATCTCGCCCGTATAACGGAGCTCCAAAGACATTGCAGCTCCAGGAGGAAACGAGAAGCATGTCTGGCCAATAAAGCTGGACGCCTTACCTTTAGGAATGGGATCCCAAGACCTCCTTCTTGAATTGGCATACATATAATGTCCCAAGATAAAAGATGAATACCATGCCCGTCTTGCATATTTGCCCATAAGAAATCTCTAAAGCATCTCTCGATCCTCCTTAAGCAAGTAGTTAGGATAGCCACATTCGACAGCAAATAGAGCGAAAGGGATGAAAGAACAACCGTACAATGATAACGCTAGCCATCATAGATAAACAGTAACATGCCAACCATCGATACGCTGGCGGACCCCCTCTCAAGATCCGCAAAGTCAGCACAACAAGGTCATCTACCAGTCATGGGGATTCCCAAATACATAAATCGATCGGTTTGAGTAGAGATTCCCAACCGATTGATGATAACTTCCCTGATGGATCTGGAAGACTTCGGGCTGAAGCAGATAGAGGACTTCTGAAGGTTGACCTTCTGACCCGAAGCCTGACAATAACACTAAATAATGGAATCAAATGATGCCGCATTATCAATAGAGACCTGACCCAGGAGGATACAGTCATCAGCAAACAAAAGATGAGAGATGGAAGGGCCCTCATCCCCCATCTTGAATGGGACAATTCTCTTGTATTGCTGAACCTGATGGAAAGCACGAGAAAGATCATCCACAGCCAATATGAACAAGAGGGGGGATAAAGGGCACCCTTGGCGTAATCCCATAGAGGAATGGAAGAACTCAGTCAGTCCCCCATTGATGATCAGAGAGAAAGAAGACCTATGGATGCAAGCCATCATGTAACATCCTGAAAACCTTGTAATTTATGGCATTATTCATTTGAAATGAAAGTCAGAGAGTTTCAGTAAAATGTGGGTGTGTTGGCCTTTTGATAAATATAAAGAGAAGAAATTTTAGAGTAAATGAGTATATTTCTGAATGTTAATGAGTTTGATTTAAGAAATTGAGAGACTTAAGTTTTAATGGGTTTAAATCACAATAAAAATCAAGTTTAGTTTGAGTTTTATCCTGAAATGATGTTTTTAGTGTTTGGAGTCGACACTATTTGGAGTGGAGTCAACTCTGGCACGGTTTTAAACTTTCGGCACGCTTTGGAGTCGACACCTGCAGAGGTGGAGTCGACACCTGCAGAGAAAACAGAAGGTTAACATTTCTGCTGCAGTGTTGGAGTTGACACCTACTTTTCTAGAGTCGACACCTATATTTCTGGAGCCGACACCTATTTCTGCTGGAGCCGACTCCAAGACGGCAGGTTTTTCTGAGTTAAATCTTGAGAATTTCATATTTATTTTGTTTCAAGTCCGATTTGGATGCCGTTTGAACCGTTGGAATTCTAAAATTGAGTTCTTCAAGCTGGTAAAGTCTATTCTTAGAAATGTTACATAAAAGTATCGATTTAAGTGAAAAATAATAATCTGGGCTATAAATTGATTAAAAAAATGCTATATTAGGGGCAAAATGGAAAACGCTCCAATGTCAATTGCTAATTGTGTTAAGGGCAACTTGGGAAAGAAAATCTAAGGTAAAATATCATGGTTATAAGTGAGCCACGTGTCTTCCAAAAAGCGTGTGTTAAGAGTGTTTGAGGGCAAAAGAGGAATTTGGCATGCCTTAACCCTTAAGTTTCCCATGACTTGGTCCCCAAGTCACTAGAGAAAAGGGGAAAAACATGGGTTCAGCCAGAGAAAAGAAAGAAAGAAAGAAAAGAGAAAGAAGAGGAGAAAAGAGAGGAAGAGGAAGAAGAAGAAGGAGGAAGAAAGAGGAAGGGAAAGGGAAGCTTGGGGTTTGTACTTGACTCCAGGTAAGCTATAGCTTCCCTAGATCTTACATGACTTTAGATTTTCTTAGATTATTGTATTTTGAGGTAATAGTAGAAGAAATCTTGAGTAGAGAAAGGGTGAAAGAAAATAATGAGATATTAGATGATAGATCATGTATGCATGCATGGTTCATGGGAAAATCGTGTGGAGGTAATCCTAATAGCTATCGTATATGTATGTTGACGTAGGTCAAGAGGGTTATTCCAGGGAGCCGGAATACCAGAGTTGAGTATCAGTCGAGGAGTAACCTACTAAGGTGAGTGGGTTTCTCATCTAGCAATGAGAAGTTAATTTGAGCTAATATAATGAGATTAATACCTAGTTGTGGTATGTTATGTTTAGCAGAGTATTATGTATGTTTTAAATATGAGAAATGAGAACCTAGTATATGATATTCTGATAAATGAGTTTTGAGCATGAGTTTTAAGCATAAAGAAATAAGCATGAGTTTCGAGCATGAGTTTTGAGCATAAACACATAAGCATGAGTTTCGATGAGGGGATTTTTAATGTATACATGGCATATTTGCATGATAAAGCTTTACAAATGATGTATGTATCATACTGAGCATCAGGCAGCTATGGGGCTGATCACCCTTTAGACTGTACTAGCATGAGCATTGCACACTACTATCGAGCCGGCACCTCCTTGCGAACAGATCGTACGATGAACCCAGAATCAGGGGTGAGTGCACGCTTAACCAGGCCAGTGGGGCTGGTTGTGAGCAGCCCGTGGAGGTATGAATCATAGCTCAGTAGAGCTGATTACTATATATAGCCCATGGGGGCAGAGAGAAAACCGAGGTTCCAGGGTTAAGGAACAAAGCACTTTGCCGGGTGAACCGCATGGGTAAGGGGTGCTATTTGTGCAGGGATCTGTTGCTAGTCATGCACCCGATAGAGTACACCTATAGGAGGGCGACTGTAGGGTGGTACCTCAGAGGCATTACACACACAGCCCAACATCATGAGATTTAAAAGCATATGTTGTGATATAAAAAGGGCCAGTGGGCCAAATAGTTATCCCGAGAAGGAGAGTTTACTTGAGATGCCAATGGGCAAGCAGATTCCGATGGGAGTCTGGGTTGTAGATAAAGAATGCATATCTTCATATTGTAATGCATGAATTTTTATCTTAATGAGTTATCTTTCAGTGAAAAGTTATTGTAGAGTATTTCAGTACTGATATGTTATTTGATGAATAAGCTACATTTTATTTTATCTGATATCATGTTAAAAATATACTTTGAGTTGTACAAGCTAAATAGTATCAGCATACGATTGAAAATATGAGGTTATGGTTCTCTATTTCTCCATAGTTAGATGGTTATCCAGTCACTGGGACTTAGGTCTCATCCCTCTATGATTTAAATGTTCTTTCAGATCAGAGAGTATTTCTGCCAGGATCACAAGATAAGCAGGACAGAACCCTTAGCTGGTGAAGCTTGCTTGGATGCAAGGGTGTATAGATGCTAGCCTTGTATATTGAGACAATGTGGATTGATATTTGTATATTGTATGTGTATGTGTATAGTGAGATGTAATGATGTTTTAGACCTTTTTGGATATGAATATGAGACTTATGTTTTGGAGAAAATTATGAGCATAATGTGTGCACTTATGATTTTAATGTCGATTGTGAATGTGATCTTGTAAACTGCCTGAGGAATGTCATGAAAAATATTATCTGAGCAGGTTGATGCTTAGTGTTGATTGAGTGATTTGTGTATATAATTGAGATGAAAATGAAAAGTTTTTAACAGGATGTGTTTTCATGTGTGTCTGCCACTTATGATAATTAGTTGGGGTTCTCTAGTTCTTTATGGAGCGCTACATAAAGACTAGTAAAACTCTATCCGATTACCACAAGTGTGCAGGTGCTGTCGGTGGCCCCAAAGAGGAGGGGGAGTTGACACATCACCCACTCAATAAATGTCTTATCAAAACCGAACTCCTGAAGGAAACGATACAAGAAGGTCTAACTCAATGTCATAAGCTCTCTCCATATCAAGCTTGACAGCCATAAGGCAACTTCTGGCAGGGGCTTTATGGAGATCATGCATAAACTCCTGAGTGATGAGAACATTTTCAGAAATAGACCGACCTCTGATAAACACCCCTTGTTCCTCTGAAATGAGATGGGGAATCACTGCCCAGAGGCGACTGGCTGAGAGACGGGCACAAATCTTGTACAAAGTAGTACATGGACTGATAGGCCTAAAATGCTGAGGAAGAGAAGCATCCGAGCGCTTGGGAACAAGAGTAATAAGAATTCTATTCCAATCCTCAGGAATGTTCTTAGATTGGAAAACAAATTGTATAGCCTGAACCACCTCCTACCCGACAATATCCCAGTAGTAACGGAAAAAGAAAGGCGGAAATCCATCCGGCCCCGGGGCCTTATCTGGACCGAGCTCCCAAATGGCCTGGCGAACCTCCTCCACATAAATAGGTCTGACAAGTCTGGCGTTATCCGAAGAGGACACCTTCCTGGAATCAGATACTGGAATAACCGGAGCTCCATCACCACTAGAATCAGACCATCTAGACTGGAAGAAATGGATATGCTGGGACCTGATAGAATGAATATCCTCTTGATAATTCCCCTCAGCATTAGCTAACCTCCGAATCCTGTTAGCTACTCACCGTTTCAGAGTAGCCTGATGGAAGAACCTGGTATTACGGTCCCCTTCCTTGATCCACTGAACCCTAGATCTCTGCCTCCAATATAACTCCTGCTGGCGAAGAAGGAAATGATGCGAGCAAGGTTCTCTCGCAACAAGGAGAGATCAGAATCCAACAGAAAACCATCCTGGTCCTCCTTCGACTGAAGGCCACATATAACAGCTTCAGCCTGCTCAACTTGCCTGACCAGATCCCTGACCTCCAGTCTATTCCATCTAGAAAGTCTACGTCTGGCCAACATAAGACGGCGAGATAACCTATAGGCAGCATGACCCCTGATAGGAAGGTGCCAAATCTGAGAGATGATAGTCCGGGCAGCAGAATGGACCGTCCAGAATCGTTCGAATTTGAACTGTTTCCTCTGCTGTAAATCAGCCTCCAAGGAAATTAAAATAGGACAATGATCCGAGGCGATCCTGGGGAGGTGAGTAATAGAGACAACAGGGTACATATGGAGCCATTGAGCAGTGGCTAAAGCTCTATCAATTCTCTCCCATACCTGCCGTCCCCTGCCGGTTATTACACCAAGTAAATTGGGGCTCCAAGTACCCAGATCCATCAGCCCAGAAGACCCGATAAATGACCTAAATTCAATAATATCAGCAGAGCTGGTGACTCTTCTACCCCCTCTCTTCTCACTGGCCTCGGTAATACAATTGAAGTCACCAGCAATGATAGAAGGAATCCCTTGAGCAAGAAGGGAAGTCGGCTCAGCCCAAAGAGTTCGCCCTCTCGGTAGCCCATACTGGCATAGACTGCCGATAGCAACCAGGGGGCAGAAGTCCCTTCAGAAACAACAGGGCCAATTGCTGATTACAATGATGAAATCATCAATCGTGACAGCAGAGTCACGCCAAATAGCCAAAATGCCTCCAGACAGACCCTCAACCTCAACCGCATAAGAAGACTAGGACTGGGCAATCTGCCTCCGAAACTGCACTAAACTGTCTCCCAACAACCTGGTTTCTAACAGGACACATATATCAAAATTATGAAGTGTATCAATCTACCAAAAGAGGAAGGAATGAGGGCTTATTAGCACCTCTAACATTCCAAATTATGATCTTCATATTATTATTTGGAGGTAGTTGGGACCGCCACCTGGTCCTCTAACATCAACTATCCGAATGGTGCCCTGCGGACCCTGATCCAACCACCTCATTCTGAATTGAGCAATCTTGCAGGACCTCTGGGTCAGCAACAATATTAGATGATCCCTGGCCCAAAAGCACTGCAAAGGTGGCTCACTCACATGGTCTACAGGACTCTCTGAGATGACCATCACCTCCTCCCAACCATATACCTGGCCACAAGAGGGCAGGGGCAATCCATGTGAAGAAGGAATGAAATCCACTCTGCAGTTGACCATTTTGCCCTTGCCTTTCCCTTTTCACTTATCCAGTTTGGGGATAGACCTGAGAGGCAGGCAATCAGCTAGTCTCGCCAGCTTGAGGGGGCCCGAGACCATAACAAAATTCTCCTCATGGCCAACATCATTGGAAACCAAATCCAAAGATGCAAATGGATTATCAGTAACTAAAGATTGGGGCTTCACAGATTCAGAGGATCCAATCAGTTTAGCCTGCAATTTCTCCTTCTCAGCCTTCTTAAAACCGGTACGGCCTTGGAAAACCGGCACGACCACCAGAGGGAAGAATCCATCTCCCCTTCCTCCGAAACCAGCATATTCTTTCCTTTTTCTGGGCCCTTCACGCCAACAGCCACCTTGAGCCCTGGCTTGGCCATAGAAACATCACCGGACTTCCCTCCAACCAGTGCTTGCTGGATTGAAACAGACTTCACAGAACCAGGGGGGTGGCGATGAATCAGCTTCGACGGAGCCTTCCAACCCTCCTTCTGGCTCAAATCCGTTGCAGCCGGCTGAGGGAATGAACTGGGAATAGAGGCATTAGACGAAGGCTTGCCCATTGAAGAAGCTGGCTTACCCGGTGGAGCAACATGAGACCTTTGATGACGAACCGCTGCCATCCACGGCCCAAAGACAGAGCTGCTGACTGCATCATCTTTCTCTGCCATGGTCTCCTCCGTGCAAGGACCATCCAAATGCAAGGATCCGCATTTCGAACAGAATCCTTCGAAAGCCTCAAAGGCAAATTGCTGCCAGAAGGGTCCCTGAAGCCCCTGGACCTTGGTCCCAAGCCAGAGAGGGCAGCGAAGATCGACTCTGACCACCACTCTGGCGTAACCTCCCCTGTTCTTGGCCAAAGTCACAGCGTCCGCACAGAAGAAGGACCCTGCTTGCTCGAGATTGCTCTGAGAGTGTCCACTTTCTAGAACTCCATAGGAAGTTGGGCAACCTCATCCAAACCAGTGCCGATGAAATGGAATTCTTGACCAGGAAGAATTCCGGATGTCAGGCTTCAGTCGCTATTATCTGTCCGTTGATCACCCATGGCCGATTGAGGACCATTTTACAGGCCGCCGAATCTTCAAAACGGAAGATGCAGCAGCGAAACGCCAAAGAAACATGGACGATAGCTCCAGAAATCCCAACGCATCTGAATTCCTGGATGTAAGCTTCGATCGGCACCCACTTGATGAACGAACGGGCCAGAACCGCACAGTGATGTCACCCTCTATCTCCTCTTGCAGCTCCAACTTCGGAATCCGCACGACCTCCAGAAATATGGCCTCCAAGCTCGCCACCTCCGCCGGAGAGGGGATGAGGAAACCCAGGCAAACCCATTCTTCGAAACCCGACTCCTGGACGTCCGATCCGCCATACTCCCATCAGAAGCCATAGAGAGACAGAGGGAGGGGGGACGGAGGTTGAGCCAGAAGCACAAAGCAAGGCGAAGAAGATCGCCGGAGATTAGGGAGGGAGAAAGCCGGTTCCCGAATCTTAAAGCACAGCAGCTCATACGAAATTTGGAAAGTGCTAGAGATTGAAAAATCTACAATAATCATTGATGTTCTTGATAACCATAGAATTTAAATGAATTTAAGGCCAATTAACTATGTCTTATTGGTCAGTCTGCAGGTATGATGATCGGTCTCCACCTAGATGATCAATCTCCACCTAAATGAGCAGCAGTCCAGCAGCCCAACCTTCTAAGCTAGATGTCACATGTCATGTCTTCAGGGCATACAATTGTCCACTTTATCTCTATATAATCAAGATGCCAACAAATAAGTGATCAATTATACTTTCTCCACTTAATGTAGCTAGTTATCTTGTCCATATCTCTCTACACATGATTCTCTCTTTTATTTTAAAATCTAAAAACTGTATGATTTTTCAAAATAATTCTACACATGATTCTCTCTTTATTTTAAAATCTAAAAACTGTATGATTTTTCAAAATAATTTTACATTAGATAAAAAATATTATAATTTAAATTTATTAGTTACTAATTAATTTATACTTATATTTTTAAGATTATTTGAATCTTGTTTGTTAATAAATTAATTAGATCGATGAATTGATTAAAAACGTTAGATCTGATTTGAACGTGCAAAAGATAATAGATAGTAAAAAAAAATTATTTTTGAAATAAAATAAAAAAATATAATATTTTAAAATAATTTTACGTTGAATTTTACTTATTATCAATCTATAAATGATGATAAAAAAATAATTATAACACCTCAAAATAGTCCAACATTCAGCTCGGATTTGAGCATCATGGACTGCAAAGCTGAATTTTTGACAAGAGTCAAGTTGGCATCTCGGCAATTGGAGCTGATGCAAGTACATTTGTGTATGATTTATGGTGTACGATTCAATCTCCACCTCTTGGCCATGTACCCTCCCATGGGCCCAAGTTAGTCTGTCTCCTTCACTTACCAAACGTCATGTGTCTCCCATGTGGAATGGTAGATGTTTCCATAGAGCATTAGTTGCATCTTTCATCCAACCGCTTGTAATGGAAGGAATTCCACGACATGGGGACATGGCATGGTTAACCAAGGTAGGAATCATCCAGCCTTAGATCAAGGCGTGACCTTTTCCTTTTTTTTTTTTTGATGTTTATAAAAAAAATTATACCATAATACTATAAGTTTATATGCTGATCCAAATAACTCGTTAAAGGATTAAAACCATGTAACCTTAAAACTTTTAGTGAGTTAATTAATAATAGGTAAACTTAAGTTATAAGTACTTTAAACTTTTCTTTCCGATCTGATATAGAATAATTTTTGAATATTACAATCTTTCTTCTTACAATGCAATGTTCCAATTACACACTACAACTGGTCAGAATCTATCTCCTCTTATAAAACAACATCCTCATCACACATCCCAAGCCAGCCAGAATTTATCCGAAGTCGATTAATCATTGGTCCTGCAAGGATGGCTTTATGTCACAGTGGGGACTCTACCACCATTATATATGTATCCCTTTCCTTCAGTGTTCGCGTAAAATAATCTGCAAGTGCACTGAATCATAACTAGTAGTAAATAGTTTTTAGAGAATGGATGTCGAACCCATAGAGATTAATTATGTTATTGAATACTAAAATTTACTAAATCAATTACTATTTATAAAATCAAATATAAACCTATAAAATTATTTAATCTAAAAATTAACAAAGCGTAAAAATCTAAACGTGTAAAAATATGATAAAAATGAATCTAGAGCAATTGATTTCACCTAACAAATCCCACATAATTTATTTTCTTAATTATTAAATTCTAATAATCCCATGTTGATGATTAAATTTTTTTTAATTATCCAATATCTTCGATATCAAAAATATCTCCAACTAACAACTCCATATCTCTATGTGAATTTAATTAATTGAAGACTCATTATGTACTTTAAATTTTTTTAAAATCACATCAATTGCGGTAAAGTATCTCTACTTTCGCTCAACTAATGGTGTTTAATTCTAGATCTAAAATAACAAATCACCTTGGTCTCATTGTAATTTAATTGGTAAGAATTAATCATAAAAAACAACAAACCGTCTCATTGAAATTCAATTAATTAAACAATAAATTATAAACATTAATCATAAGAATTAAACACTCAATCATAAAAGATTAAAAATAAAATAACTAATAAAATAAATTATTTGTTCATTGATAGATTACATCAATGCTCTAGAAAAAGAAATTAGTTCATAATAAAAGCGAAAAGAAAACTAAGGAAACTTATGTTTTTCATTGGAAGCAATTGATGAACACGCAACTCTCGCCTCTGTTCTTTGGATCCTCTCCGTTGAAAAACTATAAAAGTCTCTAAGTCTATATCGGTTAAAGACCCTCTGTCTTCTTTTATAATTGGAAAGTCACTGCTATACCGTGTTGAATACAATAAAAAATCATCGTCTAAGAGTCCTTTCTCGGATAACTACCGCGTTGCCAATTGGGCCTCATCCATTGAAATACGATGTTGCCAACTCATCAACGCGTGATCCTCTTCTCTTTAAAATACGGAATTGAAATCCTTACCGCCCATGAGTCTTCATGCTGCCAGCTCATGAAAGAGTTCATTTCCATCGCTTGGAGTCCACTGGAGCAACGCATGAAGTCTAGGATCAGCACGTCTTCTTTCCATCCAAAAATGACAAATAAAACAGCAAAAAATGAAAAAAAAAAAAAAACTAAATGATGGACCAGCCATAAAGATAAAATGAAAAGTAAATAAAGAATAAATAATTTAACTCAAAATAGATTAAAAACTAACTAATATCGTTATGAAAATATATAAATTAAATGGTTAGATTTACGCTTATCATTCAGCCTACCAACTCTTGCATACTCGGATCCGCTATAATTTCATTTGTAATGTTTCAAACATATCTACTAATCTATTAGTTAGCCAAAATCATATGATTCAAAAACTAAAATAGAAGTTAATTGGTAGCCAGTGAACTTAGTTATAAGTACTTTAAACTTTTTATTTTCATTATGTATGACTATTTTTTAAGCATTTCAACTTACTTTCTCGTTATAGCATCCACAGTTGAATTTCCTTTCACACCATACGTGATCTCAGGCAACTAGAGTCTAATGCATAAAGCATGGCAAGTATTATACATATACATGTCAAGACAGACCAAGATATTATGATGTGGCGCTGCATTATTCTTATTGCAATGGTAATCTCCACATCTATCACACATAAGAAAAAGGTCATTAGAGACAAGCAGGCGCTTTGATCATAAAAATAATCATTTGATGTAAATCATTTGAATTAGAAATACATAGCATAATACCCTAAAGCCCTTAAAAACCTTAGCCCATTTGATAAAGCCCAGCCCAGGAAAGCCCTTGTTGTGCAGGCCCATTGAGGCCCATTATTGTTTATCTTCCTCATCTAGTGCTCTGTTAACCTGTGTCTCGCCTGGCCACCAAACCCCTCGAACTACCTGCCATTGCTGCAGCCTCTGACCACCTCTGCACCTGCTCCGCATGGCCAACCAGCGGCGAGGGCGGCAGTGGGATCGCCGTTGGTAAAGGAGCCCCCATTTTCCTCCGTCCAAGCTAATCTTCCCCTGTTTCCATCAAAAGGGATTTAATTCCATTTGCAGATCACCTAATCGGGCAGCCAATTTAGGACTCGGGAATTGAGGTTAAGATGATTGAGTCCAACTCATCTTGGGTCTGTTTGGATGGAAGGGAATGTAGGAGAGGGGAAGGAAAAGAAGTGGAAAGGTCATAAGTCACCTTGTTTGGGAGAAAGATAAAAGAGACGTGGGGAGGGAATGGAAGTAACTGGTTCCCCTCCTTTGACCCTCAACGAGGCTAAATCTGTTAACCCCCAAATCGGAGGGTAAGCTGGGGAGGAAAAAATGTTTAAGTTATACTTTTGTGGAAGACCAAAATATCCTTCATTTTCTACTCTTCATTCTTTCATTCTCACTGTTCATTCCCTATTCTAGAGGGATATAATTGTCACAAAATTCTTTCCCTTCCTTTTCCTCCCTCTATCCAAACAAAAAAAAGGAGAACAACCCTTCCTTTTCTTTCATCGTTTTCAAACAAGAGAAGGTGAACAATCCTTCCTTTCCCTTCCTTCCCTTTTCATTCCTTTTCTTCTTTTTACTCTCCCCTTCCTTCCCCTCCAAACATCCAACATAGGCCTGAATGCTGTGAGCCCAGGTACTGTGTAACCATTTTAGGCCGAACCAAACAATCTCGGGCTAGACCTGAACCAAGACGTTATCTGTCACAACCACTGAGCCAAATCATTAATTTGTGGATTAACATTGTGGGTTCAAGTCTGTTTAAGCTGGGTCTAAACTAGTTGAACCTTAATATTTAGTCCCAATTTAGCTCTAATTGAGGAACTTTTAAGGACTTGGTTGAGCTTAAGTTAAAGCAAAGAGGATGGGCTTATGTCAAATTAATGAACCTTAGTGAGGTGAACCCCATTGTAATCAAGTTCAAGTTTAACCTTTGCAATTATAAAATCAATCTGGGCCAGAGAGATTTATTAATTTATTTATCCCCAAGTTAAGTTAGTGTGTGCTTCTTTTGAGCTAAGATTGATGGTTCAGGTCTAGATAATTGAAGTGTAGGAAGGGATATTGTAACGCCCCAGACTCATTGGATGGATCTAAACCATTTGTCACATACTGAAAAATAAATCCCCAGTATGCAAAGCGTCATTCATGATATCATAACTAGAATATAAAGTTCTAATTATAATTTAAAAGTATTCTTAGGTAAAATAAACTTTGCCTACAAAATTGTTATTCTGAAAAAAAAAAAACTAAATTTCAACAACTAATTCATAAAATTTTCTTTATTCTTTCTACGCATCAGGCACTCTTCCAGTCACATCCCTAGGTATCAGTTATAATTATATCTTTAAAAAATATATAATAAGCTTGATAGCTCAATAAGAGATTATTAGCCTTCTATAATGTAATATAATATCAGTATATAGATATGACTTATCAATTGAACAAATGATCCATAATTATTATATTTTTAGTTTTCATTATGCCATATCTTTTAATCTTAGTTCTCATGGTGCCTTATCCTCTAATCCCGCTATACGGGAGCCAATGAATCACCCCTAAAGGCAGGGTATCACTATGGTACTATGCCCCATGGTCCAAGCATTCACTAGTGTATCACCCTCATAGGCAAGGTATGCCATGGTACAACACCCCATGATTTAGGCATCCATCAATATATTAACCCCACACATAGGGTATCCAATCATATCCAGCATAATCAGGTTTAGATTTTTTTTAATTTAGTTTCATCCTTCTTCATCAAATCTTATTTATGATCAATCCAACATTTTTATCATTTATCAAGAGTAATAAATAATTAATATCAAGTATAATCATAGAAAGCATGATCAATATATAAGCATACAATATTCATATAATAATCATTATAGGATGATACATATTTATTTATTTAAAAACATGATAATTCTTAAAAGTAATCACTATTTACATTAGATTTAAAATCTTTAATTCAGTTTTATTATCCTATATTAACTTATTCATGATCAGTTCAACATCTTTATCAATTCATCAAGAGTAATAAATAATTAATATCAAATATAATTATAACAATCATGATTAATATAAGCATGTAATATTCATATAATAAGCATCATAGGTTGATACATATTTATTAGTTTAAAAATATAATAAATCATAGAAGGTAATCATCACTTACATTAAGTTTGGAATCTTTAATTTAGTTTTATCATTTTTTTGTTAAATCTTATTCATGATCAGTTTAACATTTTATCACTTCATCAAGAGTAATAAATATTTCATATATAGGCATGCAATATTCGCATAATAAGTATCAGAATGATACATATTTATTTAAAATATGATAAATTTCAAAAGGTAATCATCACTTACCTCTCTAAATAAAATTACTACAAACTAATCCTTGCTCAAGGGCTCCATCAACCTTATTGATCCTTGAACCTTTACCTTCTTAATTCTTCTGAACTATTGATTTGATATCAAAGGATCTTCATTAAGCCCTATTTATATTTAGGAAAATTTTATAAAGCAAAAGGTTTCTTACTATTCATAAGATACCAATCTTCTAAAACAATTAACCTTCCTAATTTTAGTAGGATTGATTCCCTTAGAAAACCTAAGAGATAAATATCCATTAATATTTAAAAATAGATTCTTGACTCATAAAGCAATTAGGTTTCCTACTCTTCATCAATATCCTAAAACAAATCAACATCCCAATTTAATAGGATATTGATTCCTTTAAGAAAGCCAACGAGAAAATATCATAGATTCTTAACTTCTAAAACAAATAGATTTCTTACTTTTTATAAGATGTTAATCTTAAATAAACCTTTTAGTTTTAGTAGGATAGTGATTCCTTTAAGAAAATAAGAAGATAAATACTCATGAAATATCTAAAAATAGATTCTTGACTCCTAAAATAAATAGGTTTCACACCAATCTCCTAAAGTAAATGAGCTTTTGATCTTTGTAGAATTTTATTTTTTAATATATATTTAAGAAGTTAAAGATATAAATATCAATTTAAATATTTAAAAATATATTTTGACTTAAAACTAACTTCTGACTTATCCAACATAATCTTCAAAATATATAAATTCGGACATAAACATCAAAAATCATCCTTAATTATCATCAGATTCCTAATTTATTTAAAATTTATCAATACTAATACCTGTTTATTAAATTGCTCATTACTTTCTTAATTGACTTTCGATTTGAGTGATTTAAGATGCATTAGAAAGCTAACTCGATACGAAATATCATGAATATGAATTCAATCAAAAATTCTAATTATATAATTATATATATTACTTAATTTCTTCTAATTATATCTTAATCTAAAGTGAGAGCTAGCCTAAGAGGGTGATAAGTATAAATGTAATTTTAGCAATCTAGTCAATAAGGGTGAAATGGATTTTTGCAGTAACCTTAGATGATCATATTAGTGATTGGTTGATATAAAGCAGGATTGGTAGCTCAGATTGGTGCTTTTAGATTCATGTTAATGGTTTGCGGTGGATTGTAAGTATTGGACTTTGGATTAAACGTTTGAGGTAATAATCTTACATCTCCTTCTATAAGATAAGGCAATTTCTATGTACATTTTATAGCATAAATTGCACCCATTAGCATATCGGTGTACTTTGACTCTGCTCATATATGTTATATTACGCTATGATATTATGTTTTGAATTGACATATGATATTGTGATATCTTAGATGATGCTATCATGGTTTTATGATATGGAATACCATATATTATGCCATAATGAGTTTAGTTTGTTTTGTGGATGTACATATTGATATGAAAAGATATGATGGGATGGCTTAATGTGGGCATGTGGACTAATCACTGTAGTGTTGCAGAAATGGTATCAAGGTTAAGGCATGTAGCCATAAAAGTCCATGTAGAACTGGTTTGTACTGACTTGGTTTATAACATCTAGCACGAATAGCTAATGATAAGTAATACTAGTTCAAGCAAACTTAGACAAAGTTTAGCTTAGACGTGTGACATTGGAGGTAGGATATATAGGCAACCGTCTGAACTGACCAGATTTTTGACACGTGATACTAATGTGAAAACTAACCTAAGCATATGGAGGTTGCCAAGAGTGCTAATATGACTATGATCGCTAATATACATTTTCAGTGTACCAACTCACTAGTACGATTGCGATCAGTGTGTTAGTGTGGTAATATGGCTGTGATCGTTAACATGCGATTGCTAACTTATATGGCATTATTGGTACGGCTTTATTCATAGGTTACACTACCCTAATTAAAGATGATTGGCAACCAATGATGTAGTCCAATGCTACATCAAGATAAAATATTATAAGATAAAAAAGCTAAGATTATAGATATTTGATTTGGTATGAATTTATAGCATCTGATACAATATGATTTTACTCTTTTATATACACTCACTTTTATATTGCATTTACTTTCAAATTCATACATTATATACATATCCATATCTAAAATGTAAGAATTTCTACTAGGCTACATGCTTATTCTATCTGCAATTTTTCTAAAAGATCATAAGGATTATGTTGTACAGCAGGTTCTAAGAAGCGAATTAGCAAGAGAGAGAGAGAGAGAGAGAGAGAGAGAGAGAGAGAGAGAGGATAGTAGCATTTCCTATTATGGTGCTTCAGTTTTATCTTGTTAATTGTAGACTTGTTGATAGGGTTTTTGGCCACAGATATTCATGAGTTGGCATTTAGCATAGTTTTGACGTCATCTTTTGTTGAGGACTTTCGTAGCATGTTTAAGATGTTATATTTGAGTTTGAATCTCCTAGTATCCTTGTTATTATGTCTTAGTATCATAGTGGTGCAATGGAAGCATGGTAGGTATTGCATGCTCTTATGGTTTCACCTTAAGAGTATATGCTTGTGTTGGGGTGGCCGAGCTGGGTATCGGTTCAAGAGTATGATGATAATTTTACATATTTTCAGGCCTTCTCGATGTGATGAATTTAAAACCTTCTTTAAAGCATAAGTTATAAATTGATGGCTAATACCATGCATCGAAGAACAATAGCTAATGAACCAACTGAATTACCTGGATTGCAAATAAGTTTGTAATCTTCAATCCATATGACCCATGAATCACTAAATATGAATCTGGGATCATGCTAATAGGAGCAACCTATCATGTGTATCTTGTGGCCACTCTTGCGAGGAAGATATAAAAAGGGAACATATATATGGGCTAACCCAGCTGATTATAGTGGTTCATAAACTATGACTGGTGCAAGTGCGAGATTGAAGTACTTAAAGACTGAAACACAATATAAGGATGACTTTACCATTCATGATTAATCTAGAAGACTCTCCAGGCATAGATTCATCTTCTATTATCATAGTAAATGATAAATAAAACTACCTGGAAGCTTTCCATATAATTTTAGTAACTGATAAATAAAATGAGAAACTATTTGATAGAGCTTGAAATTTTTGGTGGAAAGCAAAGCAGTAATCTCATGATAGCAAAGGCTAAGCAGTAATTTCGACAACGTGTATGTATGGGTGGTGCTGATCCTGGTTTCCCTATCGTTCTCCTTCTTTCGGTACGCAACTTGCTGGAAGAAATCCACCCTTCTACTGCCCATTCTGACCAACATTAAAATATAAAACCTAAGCATCTCCCTCTTCTGTGACAAGAAGTACGTGGTATAGAAGACAGTGCCGTTTAAATTTAGCTCCACTAAGAAATGCCACGCTATAATATTGTACTTTTTTTTTATTCCAAAGACGATCGTTCTAAAGAGTGGTGCTTTCAATACGTGAAGGAGCGAGTGAGGCCCGTTATTTATGGATGTTTAATTTTGTGGTTGGTACTGGATCACAGAGGGAAAGGGTAGGCTCTCCATGGGAAGAGCAAAGAGGATTAATCCTATATGGTCCCAAAACACATGGCCACGCCAGCAAACAATTAACATGTGTTCCTCTGGCTCCCTCTTATTAGGCTCAAGGCCTTATCAGTTTGTAATATTTGGCATGTGCTACTGTTTGGTACCGTGATTTCAATATGAGGGTAATTAATGTGTTGATGAAGGATCAGATGGATAATTTATTTATTACGTTCATGAAAGATGTTAGAAAAAACTGTACGGGAAATCTGGATTTGAGGCGTGAATGAACGTTTTTCTTTTAGTGTTTATTTGCCCCCACTAAAGATTGCAAATTGGAATCCGCAAAAACACTTCAGGATACAACAAAGGCAATAATCTTCTGTTGAGAACATCCTTTTATTTATAGAGAATTAAAAACGGTTGGAATGAATGGTTGTATTCAAAAGATACATCTTTTGGGCGTAATCAAAAATTATTTCAAAAAAGGAACCGCAGAAATTAACTGCAAAAATAAATTCGGTTTGAGTTTGACTTTCATGCCCAAGATGCCCCAAAGTATCCAAATGCCATCTTTGACTTTAAATATATATTATAGGCCCAACTCATCCTTCCTTTAATACCCTTTCAACAATAGAAAGAGTCCATCAATATATAAGAATAAGTATCTAATTCTCTAGTTATTCAATATGGGACTAATCTCATTCACATCCTTCACACAAACTACATTTGCATGAAAGATTCTAAACTAACATGGAATAAAAGAAAGAAGATAACTCTGAGGAATCATGGTAAGTCTTCTTTAGGGAGTAACCCACATGGCATGCCCTCTCACAAGTAAAATAAAAGTTAGATGTTAGTTTCAGCTCTTCAAGCTTATTCATTTACTTTCATGCTAGTTTTTCATGAGATGATCACTATTGCTCTCATGCTCTGAGTTTGTGATCATTTAGTCTTTTTCCATTTCCTCAATTGTAAGCCCTCCTCTCACAGGCTTTGAAGAGACAGAATTTTCATCTATGGTGGTTGGAATTATTAATTAAAAGCTAGGAGACAATCTTGAAAAAAAAATGATTTGCTTATAGGATTATAAATGTAATTCTTTTATCCTTGAATTCATGGTTTTTTTCTCTAAACAAGCTTAAAATAAATATGAGATTAATGTGTGCGTTGCTGATTGATGTATACAAAGATCTAGAGAGAAAGAGCATGTTTATGGGACTCGGTGGTGCTGTCTTAGATAGATTATTCATCCATCTAGTTATGGTATTGCCACTTGATCTACTAATCTTCTCAAAGCCAACGTTATAGAATTGTTTCTTGGTTAAACATTTTAATTTGCTCCATTTTAATTCAGAAATATCATGAATATTCTTCTTGCAAGAATTCTACCAAGGGCATGACGGGAAAGCTTCAAGAGTAGGTAAAAGATACATTCTGGATGCTAATATAATCATATGTAGTAAAATAAGTCTAGCTAATTTAGCTAGTTGTCTAGTTTCTCAACTTCAACAACTCAATCTTTTTAGGAACCTCAACTCAATCTTCAATTTTAAACATTGAAGAGAAGGATGATTATTATGAGTACCCTTCTCACTGGACAATTAATATTCAGTTCCAAATGTTAAAAATAGCTTAGTAATAATAGTTATTTGTGCTTTTTAGTTCAAGGCATTCGTTGAGACATGAGTCTAATGTGTTGGAAAACCTGTTTCTCCAATTGAGAGAGGCGAAAGTCATCACAGAGTCATATTTTGTAACCTTTGCTGTACTTCGAGCACCGCTAAATTTGCTCCCATTTGTTCGTACTACTTGCAAGTTTAGGCTGTCCACTTATTCGTGTTAATGAGTAATAAGCATAAATTTTATCATTTAATTCATATACTTTTATAATGATATTAGCTAGTTTTTAATTTATTTTTAGTTAAATTTATTTATTCTTTATTTACTTTTCGTTTTATCTTGAATAAAAATAAAATAAAATAAAATAAAAGCTAAACATCAAGCATCACCTCAAAAGTATTAATTCATAGAGTAACATTATTTTATCAAGCATTTATTTTCTTAGGTTTTTAGGTGCCTTATTTATGATTTGTTTCTTGACTGTATTAGATGGCAACGACATTTAATGCAGTGAAAAAAGATATTCCTTCCATATCTTTTCAATATAAGATTGGCTTGATTGGATGAAAACATCTTCAACAAATTTAATACGGAGGACGTTGATGAGGTGCAGCAAGCTTCCTTCCAACAAACAGGACTTCACGCGGTGATTTATGGGACTCTTTGCGATGAGGAGCACGCGGTGACATGGAACGGCCAAGGGACTCCAGCAATAAGAGAAACAGCCTGGCTTGGGACTCGTAACAGATTCAAAGACTCGTACGTGAAGACTTCACACAATGTTGAACCAGGCTGGCTTGGGAGGACAATGTGGTGAAGCCTCTTGCATGGGATCTAATGCACGGAAAGATAAAATAGAAGCGGGGACTCCATGTGTTGAAGAGGTAGCAGCAGGCATTATCCAACGGACTCCAGGTGTAAGAGGGACTCCGTGCATCATCAAATTGCAGCCAGTCGTTCCTCTAAGCATCTCCACGCGTCTTCAATAATCAAATGCCGTATTTTTTTTTGGATAAGGATGTTTAGAATTTCATCATATTCAACATAGTTTGGATTAAATCTTATCTTTATTCATCCAACTATTAAAAAAAACATCGGTAAAAGATAGGAAGAGAGAATTGGAGACTTTTAAAGTTTGTCAACGGAAGAGGATATGAAGAACAGAAGCAAGAGCTGGATGTTCATCAATTGCTTCCAATGAAAAATATAAGTTTCTTTAGTTTTCTTTAAAAACATAAGTTTCTTTAGTTTACTTTTTATTATGACCTAATTTCTTTTTCTAGAACATTGATGTAATTTAACAAAGAAGGCACAATTTATTTATTAGTTATTTTATTTTTAATATTTTCATGATTGAGTATTTTATTATTATGATTAATGTTTACAATTTATTGTTCGATTAATCGAAATACAATGAGACCGAAAGATAATTTGTTATTTCTTATGATTAATTCTTACAATTTATTGTTTAATTAATTAATTTATAATGAGACTAAAAGGTGATTTGTTATTTTAAACCTAGAATTAAACACCATTAGTTAAGCGAAAGTAGAGATACTTTACCGCAACTAGTATGATTTTTAAAAAATTCAAAGTACGTAATGAGTCTCTAATTAATTAAATTCATATAGAGATATCGAGTTGTTAGTTGAAGATATTTTTGATATCATTCGAGAGAAGATATTGAATAATTAAGAAATTTTTAATCATCAACATGGAATTATTAGAATTTAATAATTAAGAAAAATAAATTATGTGGGATTTGTGAGGTAAAATCAATCGCTCTAGATCTATTCTCATCATAGTTTTACACATTTAAATTTTTATACTTTGTTAATTTTTAGATTAAATAATTTTACAATAGAATATTTATTTTATATTTACTTTTTTAAATAGTAATTAATTTAGTGAATTTCGGTATTCAATAACATAATTAATCTATATGGATTCTAGAGGTAGGCACTGGGCCGTGCCGCCCACGGCATCGCCCAGGCCTACATGTGTTGTGCCAGGCATGGCCTGTTACTGCTACAATACTGGGTTGTGCCGGGCTCAAAAATTTTTTTTCGTTAGCCCGGCACGACACGGCCCGTAACGGGCCTGGGCCGGTCAGCCGGGCCGTGCTGGCACGGCCCATCAGGGCTGTGTCGAGCCTGGCACGGCCTGGCATGACCCAGGCCCGGCATGGCCCGTGGCCCATTTGTTTACCATGCCATGCCTGGCACGGCCCGTTTGTTACTGGGCTGTGCCAGGCACGGCATAATGGGTCTGGGCCGTGCCATGCTGGGTTCGACATCTTTTTCTAAAAATACTTTACTACTTGTTATGATTATGTGCGCTTGCAGATTATTTTATGCGAACAATGAGAGAACTAGAACTCTAATACCAATTGGATCAAATTAAAGAGAGAATAAAACAATTTTCCAACCTTCTCACCTCGTACCTTTTAGAAAATAATAGTAAAATAATAGAATTTTGAAATCGATGTTGTAAGCCATTCAATTCTATTTTCTAAAAAAATAGCAACTCTTCTACTTGTGATGTTCTAGCCCTAAATTTGGGTTAAATTATTGTTTTAGTCTAAAAGAGTGAGAAGCAAGGTAATATCCATAATTGCTATTAATTATTAGTTCCTATAAATTTAACTAAGCAAAATAATTAGAGACATGTTGAACGCATGCCAAATATAGGTACAATTGGTCTATTCAATAATAAGCTAGCATATATACCATAAAAATAATAAAATATATATAAGCCCTCAAATTATGTATCCCTATTGTAAAAAGAAAAAAAGTGTAAAGTATTTGAACATTTGATGCTAATGATTTGTATGCAGAAAAACATACGAATTAAGATAGAAAACTTGATGTATTTGTATCAATATATTATCTTTTTGAAGGTTTTTGTAAACAATGTGGTATCTATTTTTCTATGCAAAAGTTATTTTCAATTAAAATTTTACTAAGCTTTACATACCATGCCCTAAGTGCTTGTTTCAAACCAAATAATGCTTTTAAAAGTTTAAAAATATGATCCAAGTAAATATCATTTTCAAAACTAAAGAGTTGTTTGACATAATCCTCTTCAAAAATGAAACCATTTAAAAAAATATGTTTTATATCCATTTAAAATCATTTAAAATGCATAAATGATGCCAATACAAGCAATATTTTAATGGCTTCAAATCTAGTTAGTAGTGCAAAGATTTCATCAAAATCAATTCCTTCTTAAATGTAAAGCTATCAATCTAACCTTGTTTCTAATGATTATCCCGAATTCATCAAGTTTGTTTTGAAAAACCCATTTAATTCTAATCACATCATAATTACTAAGCCTAGGAACTAGTATGCATACTTTATTTCTTTAAAATTGAACTAGCTCCTCCTGTATTACTAAAACTCAATGTTCATCATGCAAGGCCACTACACAAGTTTTGGCTCTACTTATGAGAGGAAAGTTAAATAATTATATAGGTTTCTAATAGATGCCCTAGTTCAATACCATGAGATGGATCTTCTATTATTTTCTTTTTAGAATGACTATGAGTATACCTTCATTCTTTTGAACAACCTTGACTAACTTTAGGATTCCCTTTAATTTAAGGTTCGTCTTTGAGGTGCTTCAAGTTGTTTGATTCCAATGGAAAGAGTGGTAATCTAAACTCATGTTAATATTATCAATATCAGAATGAGGTTTGGACCACTTTGATGAAGGATTAGCCTCATCAAAGGCAATATGATTAGATTCTTCAACTATTATAGTTGTTTTATTGAAAACTCTATAAGTTTTATTAGTTGAAGAATATCCAAGAAAAATCTTTTCATTAGATTTAGAATCAAATTTATCTAAGTTGCAATTATTTTTATTTAAAATAAAATACTTGTGACCAAAAGTATGAAATATTTAATATTAGAATTTTTGTTCTTCCATAACTTATATGGAGTTTTCTTTCAAATTGACCTAATGAGATTATGGTTTATGATGACACCCAATTACTGATCCTGAACGTCAGGGACAGACTGATTCTCGAGCCTTCGCTCTACCAGGTTGCCTACAAAGAAGTCTCAGGACCGGAGAGGATTCTTCGGTGGGACCCTCCGATGCCCAAGTTTTTAATTGAGGTCACAGCAGAAGAGGAGCTCGAACGAGCTCTTTTTAGATGAAAAGGTGCTTTCGGGGAGGAAGGATTCCTCTCTGGGACTTAGGATAGAGATTTTTTTGGGGTTATCGCATATACCTGTTTATTGAGTGGATTCACCTTTTTATAGGGGTTGACCCTGGCATGATCACGTGGGATTCCGTGAGGAAGGAATGTCCACGGAGTTCTTGGGAGTTGCATGAATCTGCACTGGTTGGTGGGTCCTGTCTCATCAGAAATGGAGAAAACGATGGTTGGTGGGCTAAGTCCCATCAGCCAGTGGGGCTATTGGGTAGTTGAGTCTAGTCCCATCAGCAGCGTGGCCAGTGGGTAGTTGGATCTGGCATTGTTAGGCGGCACGGATCAGAGAGGTAGCGTCCTGAGCTACCAGGGCCATGTTGGGGCAGATTTGGAGGAAACCGGGAAGTCTCAACTCTTTCGGGGGAGCCGAGGCTTATCTGGGTCGGCCAGGGGTGGCTAGGGCCAACCTTACCGACTAGGATGTGCCGGGGCGGGGCCGACCAGGAATGGTCGGGGCTGACCCGATGGTCATGGAGACGCCAGGGACGAGAAGGGCCGACCACGAATGGTCGGGACCGACTCGGTGGATTTGGAGAGGCCGGGGCCAAGAAGGGCCGACCAGGAATGGTTGGGGCTGACTCAGCGGGCTTGGAGATGGCGGGGCCGAGAAGGGCCGACCAGGAATGGTCGGGGCCAACTCAGCAATCTTGGCTACGCCGGGGCCGAGAAGGGTCGACCAGGAATGGTCGGGCCGACTCGGTGATCTTGGAGGTGCCGGGGCCAAGAAGGGCCGACCAAGAATGGTCGGGGCTGACTTGGTGGGCTTGGAGATGCCGGGGCTGAGAAGGGCTGACCAGGAATGGTCGAGGCCGACTTGGTGATCTTGGAGATGCCGGGGCCGAGAAGGGCCGACCAGGAATGGTCGGGGCCGACTCGGTGATCTTGATCTTGGAGACACTGGGGCCGAGAAGGGCCGACCAGGAATGGTCGAGGCCGACTCGGCGGGCTTGGAGATGCCGGGGCCGAGAAGGGCCAATTAGGAATGGTCGAAGCCGACTCGGCGGGCTTGGAGATGCCGGGGCCGAGAAGGGCCGACCAGGAATGGTTGGGGCCAACTCGGCGGGCTTGGAGATGCCGGGGCCGAGAAGGGCCGACCAGGAATGGTCGGGGCCGACTCGGCGATCTTAGAGGTGCTAGGGCCGAGAAGGGCCAACCTGGAATGGTCGGGGCCGACTCGGCGGACTTGAAAGTGCCGAGGCCGAGAAGGGCCGACCTGGAATGGTCGGGGCCAACTCGGCGGACTTGGAGGTACCGGGGCGCACCAATGTTTTGATTTTGTCGAAATTACCCTTGTGGCTGCATTAGCCACATCAGATGCCCCCCCGCCCCTGAGCGCTAAGGACCACGCGTCTGCAATCCTTTGGGCGAAATGGGCATGAAAATTCAAAAAGAATGATTGCCTCCTTTAGTGCGCTTTAAATGAGTTGATGTGCTGGCGCTTTATTTCGAGGCAGTGTTGCTTCGAAGATCTCCCGTAATCATGCGTTAGGTGGTGATGATGTTGGCGCCGGACGCTCCGGAGAAGGAGCCCATTGGGTAATGGGAAAAAGGCAAGGGCATCATTGCCGCTCTATTTTCCATAGCCCGCGATTGGCCGGGGATCACATCTTTTGGAGCAGATCGAGGCGGCACGCCTTGGGCGCAGGCGAGATTTTTGGCTGGCAGCTTGCAACGCAATGGACGCGCGCCAGATGGCAGGATCTGGGGCTGCGTTAGCTGGAGACGGGGGCTATAAAAACCTCCCAAGGGCCTGTAGAAACTTTTACACTGCCGTTCTTTCTTCTATTTTCTTCTTCCTTGAGTTCTTCTGCAACCTGAGTCTTTCCAACTCCCAGGTTAGTTTCATCCCTTTTTTTACCTATGGACCACCTTGCCATTAGGGAGGGCAAGAGACCCATAGAAGAGTCTTCCCAATCTAGCAGTGAAGACCATGCCCCTGTAGCTAGAAGTCGAATGCCTCAGTCGGTGGGCGGTGTTGTCATCCGTAGTCAATCGGGGGCGGTAGGACCTCCGACCACCTCCGGTCCTCCTCATAGGGCAGTCCCCTTGTCCTCTCGCCGTCCGGCACTTCCTTCGGCGTTGAGTTCTGATCCAGTAGGTCCAGCTAGGGTGGCTTCTACAATGACCTATAAGGACGTAGAGGCTGTTAGAGCTAAATACCATGTCCCTGACTTCATTGGCCTGTCCGCGCTGGGGCCCGAAGAAAGGGTGACCTCTGACCATCCAGGCCGGGTTGCTCTGTACGAGGAGTTCTTCCAGTGTGGGCTGCACCTTCCTTTCCATCCTTTTCTCCTTAATCTCTTAGATAGGTATAGGTTAGTGCCGGCATAGTTGACTCCGAACTCGATTTGGATCATCTGCGTCTTTGTAATCCTTTGCCATTTCGAGGGGGCCCGCCCAGGGCTATCTCTGTTCCGAGCATTCTATAAGCTCCGCCGCCAAGGTGAGGGTGCTTGGTGGGCATTTACCGCCAGGCCGGGTAGAGCCTTTCCCTTGGGCCTCCCGTCCAAAATTAAGGGGTGGAAACCTAGATTTCTTTTTGCCCACGTCGAGAGGGTCAGGGCCGCTTGGAGGGAGCTCGATACCAGCTCCAACAAACACTCCACCGTAGGGGATAGGGATAAGGAATTATTCACCCAACTGTCCAACTGTCCCCAATTACAAGGAACTCCTGTCCGAGGAGAATCTGGTAGAAGTCGAGTTAGCCCCGGCGACCGGTGAGGTTGGCGTCTGAATTCTTCTGTCCGTCCTTCGATTTATTGTATGGCGTTACTGATGCTCATTATTCTTTTCTATGCAGCATGGAGGGTTTCTGCCAGTGACTTTGAGGCCGTTTTGAGGCAGAAAAGGAGGGCGATCGGAGAGTCGTCCCGGCCAGCGAAGAAACCCCGGGGAAGGGAGCCGGCGAGGTCGGTCGCAGCCCCCACAGCCCCGACGCCCGCGGGGGAGCCGGCTGGGAAGAAGCCGGTTGTAGGAGCGGCTCGGAAGCCAGCGAGGGCCGAAATCGAAGAAGGGGAGATCCCGGCCACCACCGAGACGATGGTGGTGGTTTTGGATGGAGAGGAGAAAACTCCCGCCGCTGCCGATGTGCCCGAGGTGGGGCGGGTTACTGTTGCTGTTGGCCCTTCGGCCGCTGCCGAGCTGGAGAGAGAAAGTGCTCCCCCAACCGCCAGTGAGGGGGAGCGGGTCGCCAGGGAGGACTGGAATGGGATGGAGGCGACCAAGAAGCAAAGGGGTAAGTCGGGGAGCTCATCCTGCCAATCGGCTCGGCGCCCGGCCCGCCCCCAAGCCGAAGGCCCGCAGTTGGGGCAGACGAGGCCGGTTCCCCCGGTCAGCACAATGGCGGACGTCGCACAGGCCTTCCGCCTCCTGTCAGGGGTCCGAACTGCCGAGCTTGAAGAGGAGACGCGGGGAATGAGTCACCCGCACTACTGGACATGGTCATGGTCTTGTTGTCTAGGTAGATTTTGAACACTTTTCATTTTTCCCATATTTCTTCTTCTTCTCGTAGCTGACATGCTTCCTCTGCTACAGTTGGTCAATGGAGCATTGGGCCTTCGCAAGGCGCTGGCCCATTCTTCCACCGCAATAATCAAGGCCTTGGCGCAGGCCGATAGATATAAGAAGGAGAGCATGGCGCAAGATGAAAGCCTTGCTCGCCTTCATCAGGAAACCTCGGCCCGCGAGGAGAGTTGGGCCGGTCGCCTGAGGGAGATGGAGAGCCGGGCCGATGCTGAGAGCGGCCGGGCCTCCGCGGCCAGGCCAAAATGGAGTTAGCCTCAGAGAGATTGAAGGCCACCATGGCGCAGAACGAGAAGTTGACTCGGCGGCTTCAACGCGCCAGGGAGGAGACTCGGATTGCGGCAGAGAGAGCGATCGCCGCGGAGAAGGCGACAGCGGAGGCGAGCTCGGAGAAGGCTGGGGCGGTGGCCTACGCTGACGAGGCCAGCGCCCATGCCAAAGAGGCCGAGAGCAAGGCCTGGGAGGCCAAGGCCAGAGCACAGCGGGCCGAAGCCGAGGCGGGGCAGGCCGTCTCCAATTATAAGGCCTCACCGGAGTTCAAGCAAGAAGTCGTCGAGGCCAGCCTCGATGCTTATATTCAAGGCTTCGAGATGTTCAAGGTCAGAGTGTCCGCGGCCCTCAAGATCGATATTGCTGAACTTGAAGACATCCGACCTGGGGATTCTGACGAGGAGCCCGAGAAGAAAAAGGACGAAGAGAAGCCCGGCCCCGGCGAGCCTTGAGTTATTTTTCTTTTACTTTATTGTATGTAACCAGCCTGAGGCCTAATTTTGTACCTTTCTTCAATAGTTAATGAAAAAGACTTTTCCTCCCAACTTCTTTGTGTTTTGATCCATCCGGTCTTCCTTCTTATGAGAAAAATGCCTTACTGTGCTTTACTTCTTGTGGCCAAATCGTATACGCTGATGACGTCAAAGCCGAATATAGTATCTTCTGAGATGTTCTATGACTCCGGACTTAGCCAATATTCAAATGCGTCTCTAGGATGTAGGTCGGCCATATGAACAGTCACTAAAGATGTTTCGTGCTGTCGCAGGCTGTTTTCAAGAAGGCTCGCTTACGCATGAATCCCCAAAGGCTTGGAAAGATCTCCGGGCGACTCGATGCTAAGCCTAACTTTGGAGGCATCCGGATTGACCAGAGATGGTTGAGGTTGATTCTACCATCGTGAGGGTTTGCGTGTTGCCTAAAAGGTGACTCAGCCGGGTACAGGGCTATTAGGGTTTTAACCGACTCGGGGGCACCACCGTGTCGGGGCAGAGTGGTGTCCCGTTAGCCGCGATGCCGGCGAGCTTCTTTTGAACCACTTCAGGGGTTTGTGTGCCGCTGAAGGGCGATTCGACTGGGTAAGGAGCTGCTAGGGTCTTAACCGACTCGGGGGCACCGCTGTGCAGGGGCCGAGTGGTGTCCCGTTAGCTCCGATGCCGGCGAGCTCCTTTTGAACCACTTCAGGGGTTTATGTGCCGCCTGAAGGGAAACTCGACCAGGTATGGAGCTGCTAGGGTCTTAACCGACTCGGGGGCACCGCTGTACCGGAGCCGAGTGGTGTCCCGTTAGCCGCGATGTCGGCGAGCTCCTTTTGAACCACTTCAGGGGTTTGTGTGCCGCCTGAAGGATGACTCGATTGGGTACGGAGCTGCTAGGGTCTTAACCGACTCGGGGGCACCGTCGTGCCGGGGCCGAGTGGTGTCCCATTAGCCGCGATGCCGGTGAGCTCTTTTGAACTGCTTCAGGGGTTTGTGTTCCATCTGAAGGACGACTCGACCGGGTACGGAGCTGCTAGGGTCTTAACCGACTCTGGGGCACCGCCGTGCCGGGGCCGAGTGGTGTCCCGTTAGCCACGATGCAGGCGAGCTCCTTTTGAACCGCTTCAGGGGTTTGTGTGCCTTCTGAAGGGTGACTCGACCGGGTATGGAGCTGCTAAGGTCTTAGCCGACTCGGGGGCACCGCCGTGCCGGGGCCGAGTAGTGTCCCGTTAGCCATGATGCCGGCGAGCTCCTTTTGAACCACTTCAGGGGTTTGTGTGCCGCCTGAAGGGCAACTCGACTGGGTACGGAGCTGCTAGGGTCTTAACCGACTCGGGGGCACCACCGTGCCGAGGCCGAGTGGTGTCCCGTTAGCCGCAATGCCACTTCATGGGTTTGTGTGCCACCTGAAGGTCGACTCAACTGGGTACAGAGCTGCTAGGGTCTTAACCGACTCGGGGGCACCGCCGTGTCGGGGCCGAGTGGTGTCCCGTTAGCCGCGATGCCATCGAGCTTCTTTTGAACTGCTTCAGGAGTTTGTGTGCCGCCTGAAGGGCGACTCAACCGGGTATGGAGCTACTAGGGTCTTAACCGACTCGGGGGCACCGTCGTGCCGGGGCCGAGTGGTGTCCCGTTAGCCGCGATACCGGCGAGCTCCTTTTGAACCGCTTCAGGGGTTTGTGTGCCACCTGAAGGGCGACTCGACCGGGTACGGAGCTGCTAGGGTCTTAACCGACTCGGGGGCACCGCCGTGCCGGGGCCAAGTGGTGCCCCGTTAGCCGCGATGTCGGCGAGCTCTTTTGAGAGACTTGGTCCTTGGAGGCAAGGGAGAGTAGGCTGTTGCGTCAAAGGGACCCCCTTTATTGCTTACGCCCTAGGGGAATACATTATTGGTAATATTGGTGAAGGTTATCCATATTCCAAGTGTGTGGAATGGGTTGTCCGTCGAGCTCTTCTAATTTGTATGCCCTCCGGTGGAGTGTCTCGGCGATGTGATAAGGACCCTCCCAATTGAGGGATAGTTTACCCCCCTCTGTAGGCTTTGAAACCTCAGCTTTTCTCAAAACCAAATCTCCGTGGCAAAAGACCTTAAGATGAACTCGAGCATTGTAGTACCTGGCTGCTCGCTAGCGGAAAGTCGCCATGCATAGCCTCACCCGATCATGCGCCTCATCGATGAAGTCCAAATTAGCCCTAATCAGCGCGGAGTTGTTTTCCTCACTGAAGGACTCCACGCGTGGATTGGGTAGTCCGATCTCGACAGGAATGACAACTTCGGATCCGAAGGCGAGACTGAAGGGAGTCTCGCCCATCGGGGCTCTGGGGGTTGTGTGATAGGCCCATATCACGCTGGGAAACTCCTCCACCCATCGATCTTTGGACCCGTCCAACCGGATTCTGAGTCCTCTAAGGATGGTGCGGTTCATAACCTCAGCCTCCCCGTTGGTTTGGGGGTGGCCGACGGAGGTGAATCGGTGATGAATGCCTAGCTCGTCACAGAAGACTTTGAATGCTTCGTTGTTGAATTGACGGCCGTTATCCATGACAAGGGTGTAAGGAAGGCCAAAATGACATATGATTGACTTCCAAAAGAAAGCTCTGACTTTGCTTTCAGTGATCTTGGCTAACGCTTTAACCTCGACCCATTTGGTGAAGTAGTCAATGGCAACTAGCAAGAACCTCCGTTGCCCGGAAGCTGGGGGGAATGGCCCGAGAATGTCCATTCCCCACTGAGCGAAGGGCCATGGAGCTGAGAGTGGGCTCAGCAGGGTAGACGGTTGATGTTGGATGTATGCATGGCGCTGGCAACCATCGCATTTCTGAACTAATTTAGCTGCATCCTCCCTCATAGTGAGCCAGAAATATCCCTGATGGAGGGCCTTTTGGGCTAAGGATCTTCCCCCATATGGTTTCCACAGATGCCCTAGTGGATTTCTCTGAGGATGTAGTCGGCATCGGCAGGTCCCACGCACTTGAGCAGGGGATAGGAGAATGACCTTCTGTATAGATGCCCATCGAAGAGGATGAATTTGGAGGCTCTGCACTTAAGCAACCTGGCTTCATTGCGATCATCAGGGAGTGTGCCATCAGTGAGATAACGGACGTAGGCGTCCATCCATGTGGGCTCTTGGGTGAGCGGGAGGATTTCCTCGCTATCCTCTATACTGGGTCTTTCCAAATATTCAATGTAAGCATCCCTTGCCATACCGCCGGCAGAGGTGGCCAGACGAGAAAGGATGTCGGCCTTGGCATTTTCGCTTCGTGGAATATAACTGATATTGAAATAAGCCAGTGGGGAGGTCAGGAGCCGAACCTTGCCCAAGTATTAAGTCATAGCGGGGTCACGCGCCTCGTACTCCCCATTGATTTGCCCAGAGATGAGTTGCGAGTCTGTGAAAGCTCTGAGATGCCTTATTTCGAACTCCTGGGCTAGCCTTAGCCTGGCCAGTAGGGCCTCGTACTTAGCTTGATTGTTGGTGGCTTCGAATAGAAACCGCAGGGCGCATTCTGTCCTCTCTCCGCCTGGTCTGGCAAGAATGAGGCCGGTGCCGCTTTCTTGAGAGTTCGATGCGCCGTCCACATGAAGGATCCAATTTTCCCCATCTCCACCTGGCTTGGGCTCGCACTGTTCCTTGGTAACCTCTTCAGTCATCTCCTCTGCCCAGGTGCATTCAACTAGGAAGTCAGCCAAAACTTGGGATTTCAAAGCTGATCGAGCCTAGAAAGAGAGGTCGAACTCTCCCAACTTGATGGCCCACTTGGCGAGTCGGCCTGAGGTATCTGGACGAGCCAGGATGGCTCACAGGGGTTGATCCGTGAGCACCACAATAGGATGGGCTTGAAAATATGGGCGGAGACGCCAAGCAGAGACTATCAGGGCGAAGATAACCTTTTCCGCTTTGGAGTACCTGACTTCTGCGTCATGGAGGACCTTACTCACATAATAGACAGGCCTTTGAGTTCTATCAGCATCGAGATGCACCAAAACTGAACTAACGGCTTCCGAAGAAGCGGCTAAGTAGAGAAAAAGACTTTCTCCGTCTCTTGGCTTAGATAGGAGCGGTGGGGAGGACAGAAACACCTTCAACCCGTCGAAGGCTCTCTGGCAATCGTCTGTCCACTCAAAGCTATTCATCTTCCGCAAGGCTTGAAAAGGGCAAACATCTCTCGGCTAATTTGGAGAGGAAACGACTTAGAGCCGCTATCCTTCCGGTTAATCGCTGCACTTCCTTCTTGTTGGACGGTGGCCTCATATCAAGTATGGCACTGATCTTCTCTAGGTTTCGCCTTGATCCCCCGCTGGGTCAGTATTAAGCCCAGGAACTTGCCTGCCGTGACTCCAAAAGCACACTTCTTGGGGTTCAGCTTAAATTGGAAGCGACGGAGGTTGTTGAAGGTCTCCTCTAAGTCGGAGACGTGATCAGAGGTGCGGGTGCTCTTTGTCAGCATGTCGTCTACATAGACTTCCATATTCTGGCCTAGCTGGTCCTGTAACACTCTGTTCATCAATCTTTGGTAAGTTGCCCCGTGTTCTTGAGGCCAAAAGGCATCACTTTGTAGCAATAAATGCCCTTTTCCATCACGAAGGAGGTGTGCTCTTCGTCGTTGGGGTCCATCCTTATCTGATTATATCCTGAGAAGGCGTCCATGAAGCTGAGGAGTTCATGCTCGGAGGTGGAATCTACCAGCTGATCAATCCTTGGTAGGGGAAAGCTGTCTTTTGGGCACGCCTTGTTGAGGTCGGTGAAGTCTATGCAAATCCTTCAGCTCCCATTTGCCTTATGCACCATAACCACATTGGCCAACCAACTGGGGTAGTGTGCCTCCCGGATGTGGTCGGCACTAAGTAGCTTGTTGACTTCCTCGTCAATAGCCTTTTGTCGATCAAGAGCAAAGCTTCTCTTCTTTTGGTGGATTGGACGGTGCCGCGGGTCAATGTTGAGCTTATGGGTGATCACTTCCGGAGGGATGCCGGGCATATCAGATGCTGACTAAGCGAAAATGTCTGAATTAGCCCGCAAAAAGGCTAAGAGATGCTCCCGGTCCTCTGGGGGAAGGAGTCCGCCAACACGGACGATTCTTGCCGGGTCATCTCCAAGGGGGAAGGTTAAAAGATGTTCAGCTGGTTCCCCTCCCTTGTTAGAGTCTCTGGGGTCGGATGCTTCAAAAGTTGGTTCAGCCTCCAGAGGACTTGATGCCGCATGATAATAGGGCAGGACTGGGCTGACCTCACCGCGCATCTCTTCGACTCCTCCACTAGTGGGGAACTGCACCAATAGACGTCGGGTGAAAATAACTGCGTCCAGAAGGTTCAAACCTGGATGCCCCAGAATGGCGTTATACGCCAAGGGAACCCTCACAACCAGGAATTTCATAATTATTGTGCTTTGACATGGCGGCATTCCGGCTGTCACAGACAAAGGTATTTCACCTTCAACCCTTACGGAGTCTCCAGTGAAACCGACCAAAGGGGTCACCACAGGCTGAAGGGAGTCTAAAGATAATCCCATTTGAATAAAAGCATCGTAGGTAAGGATGTCAGCTGAGCTGCCACTATCAACTAATATCCTCTTTACAGGGTGCTTGGCGATCATCATAGAGACGATGATGCCTTCATTGTTTGCATTATCTATGATAGCAGATCCTCCCCTAGGAATTACATTACTCGGCGCCTCCTCCCCCCTCGGCCGCTTAGATGCGGAGGCTGACCCCCAGGACACCATTCCGACCGTCTGCTCCATGGGGGCGTTGTCGACCGGGGCCTGAATAGGCGGAGGCCCCATGAGGGTTGGCAGTGGCTGCTGCGCCTTCTGAACATATTTGCCGAGGTAGCCCACTGAATGAGCTCCTTAATGGCCTGCTTCAAGTTGTAGCAGCTGTCAGTGTCATGGCCATAGTCCCGGTGGAATCAGCAGTAGCGGCTTTTGTCGCAGGGAGGACCTTTCTTTATGGGAGGAGGGCGCTGGAGGTAAGGCTCACCTTCGATCTCCATCAGAATGTGAGATCGAGGGGAGAGAAGAGGTGTGAGCTTGCTCTCGTCGGGGATAGGGCTTCTACGCCTGTTGTCGGATCGGCGAGGCGGGTCAGCTCGCTGGTGTCGAGGGGGTCCACTTGGCTTAGGGTGAGCGGGCTTGTGGCCAGAGCTCCTTGAAGATTCTCGGCGGGTAAAGTTGGCTTCATTCGCACGGATGTACTTTTGGTCCCGGAGGAGAAGGTCATAATAAGAGCCTGGGGGCTTCTTATTCAAAGAAAAGGTGAAGCGAGATGGGAGGAGTCCTCGCTTCAATGCCAGCGTTGCTACCGTATCATCGAGATGGTAGACCTCGAGGGCGGCAGCTTTGAACCAGGACACAAAGTCCCACAGCGACTCTCCCTCCTTCTGGCGTACAGAGAAGAGGCTGTCCGTCACCCTTGAAATTCGTTGGCAGGCATCGAAATGCACCAGGAAAGCCTTCTCCATCTCTCGGAAGGAATCGATGTTGTGAGGGGACAAGCGCGAGTGCCACGCGCGAGCAGCCTTCCGTAGAGTGGTGGGAAAGGCCTTACAGAGAAGGGCTTCTGAAGCGCCTTGGACCTGCATCATTGCTTTGTAACTCTTGAGATGGTCGAGAGGATCTATCGTACCATCGTACGAGTCCACCTAGGGGAACCGAAACCTGAAGGGGACATGCTCTTCTAATATCCGATGGGTGTAAGGAGGACGGGTGTCAAACTCTTCCTCCGGCTGATGATTGATTTTTCTAGCGAGCTCGTCCAGTCGCCGGTTGTACTGCTCCAGGCGCTCCTCCACCTGTTGGCTGATTGTTGGAGCCCTCCGAGATGGCTCGGAGGAGGAAGAAGAAGAAGAAGAAGACATAGAGGGAGACGGGAGTCGGGGCTTCTGCTTTGGCTCCTCTTGGTGACGTAGCCCAGAAGGGATTTTGCTGGGGCCACGATCAGGGGACACGGCCGCTTGGAGGGCTCGTGGTGAGACTTCCTTGGGGAAGCTGGGCGATGACTGGCCTCCCGCTGACCGGCCTCCCCTGTGGAGAACCTCCCCTCGCTGACTGCTGACTGGGGGGGGAGTGGTTTGGTGCTGGGTGGCCACGGACTGCTGCTGTTGGAGCCCGTGGACCATAGCAGTGAGAGTTTGGACTTGCTGGGAGAGGGTCGCCAATTGCTCCACTGTTTGGACGGCTGCGTTTGATGGTGGGCAGGTGACTGGAGGATCGACAGCAGGGGGTTGGCCTCCTGCTACCTAACTGGTGGGGGAAGCCCCACTGGACAGCTAATGGAAGCGTCCTGAGCTCGCGTCACCACCATGGCTCCAAAGAGAGAAAAGAGGGGGGGAGTAGAGTTTGGCAAGATGTAGCACATGGAAGCCCTGAGATACTTGCTGTGTTCTACACTAACTTGCCCCCCTTCCTAGCGCACCAATCTGATGACGCCCAATCACTGATCCTGAACATCGGGGACGGACTGATTCTCGAGCCTTCGCTCCATTAGGTTGCCTGCAAAAAAGTCCCAGGACCGGAGAGGATTCTTCGGTGGGACCCTCCGATGCCCAACTTAGCAATCGAGGTCACAGCAGAAGAGGAGCTCGAACGAGCTCTTTTTAGATGAAAAGGTGCTTCCGGGGAGGAAGGATTCCTCTCTGGGACTTAGGATAGCGATTTTTTCGGGGTTATTGCACATACCTATTTATTGAGTGGATTCACCTTTTTATAGGGGTTGACCCTGGCATGATCATGTGGGATTCCATGAGGAAGGAATGTCCGCGGAGTTCTTGAGAGTTGCATGAATCTGCGCTGGTTGGTGGGTCTTGTCTCATCGAAAAGGGAGAAAACAATGGTTGGTGGGCTAAGTCCCATCAGCCAGTGGGGCTATTGGGTAGTTAGGTCCAGTCCCATCAGCAGCATGGCCAGTGGGTAGTTGGATCTGGTGTTGTCAGGCAGCGTGGGTCAGAGAGGTAGCATCCCGAGCTACCAGGGCCATGTTGGGGCAGATTTGGAGGAAACCGGGAAGTCTCGACTCTCCCGGGGAGCCGAGGCTTATCTGGATCGGCCAGGGGTAGCCGGGGCCAACCTTGCCGACTAGGACGTGCCGAGGTGGGGCCGACCAGGAATGGTCGGGGCTGACCCGGCGGTCATGGAGATGCCGGGGACGAGAAGGGCTGACCAAGAATGGTCGGGACCGACTCGGCGGATTTGGAGATGCCGGGGCCAAGAAGGGCCGACCAGGAATGGTCGGGACCGACTCGGCGGGTTTGAAGGTGCCGGGGCCGAGAAAGGCCGACCAGGAATGGTCAGGGCCGCCTCGGTGGGCTTATAGATGCCGGGGCCGAGAAGGGCCAACCAGGAATGGTCGGGGCCGACTCGGCAATCTTGGAGACGCTGGGGCCGAGAAGGGCCGACCAGGAATGGTCGGGGCAGACTCGGCGATCTTAGAGGTGCCGGGGCCGAGAAGGGCCGAGCAGGAATGGTCGGGGCCGACTCGGCAGGCTTGGAGATGCCGGGGCCGAGAAGGGCTGACCAGGAATGGTCAGGGCCGATTCGGTGGGCTTGGAGACGCCGGAGCCGAGAAGGGTCAACCAGGAACGGTTGGGGCCGACTCGGCGATCTTAGAGACGCCAGGGTCGAGATGGGCCGACCAGGAATGGTCGGGGCTGACTCGACGATCTTGGAGGTGCCGGGGCCTGGTCGGGGCCGACTCGGCGGGCTTGAAGATGCCGGGGCCGAGAAGGGCCGACCAGGAATGGTCGGGGCCAACTCGGCGGGCTTGGAGATGCCGGGGCCGAGAAAGGCCGACCAGGAATGGTCGGGGTCGACTCGGCGATCTTGGAGGTGTCGGGGCCGAGAAGGGCCGACTTGGAATGGTCGGGGCCGACTCGGCGGACTTGGAGGTGCCGGGGCCGACCTGAATGATCGGGGCCGACTCGGCGGACTTGGAGGTACCGAGGCGCACCAATGTTTTGATTTTATCGAAATTACCCTTGTGGCTACATTAGCCACATTAGTTTACAATATAACAAGCAATGTTAACTTTTTTCTGCCCTAAAATCCTTAAGCAAACTATTCTTCTAATATTTTATTTTTCAATAACTCCATTTTATTTAGGGTCCTAAGCATAGACAATTGATATTATATTTTGATAAGTATACTATTTTTGAAATTATATCATGAGCTTGATAAATTACTCTATCATATGATTGCCAGATTTATTGCGTGCAAATTTATATACTATATACTTGATTGATTTATCTAATTAAAAGCAAATATTAATTATTGAGCTGTTAGTTTACATTATATTTCACAACTCTTTAGAGCAATAAGATACATCTAGTAGGATTGTCATAGGATTTGACCCTAACATTACATTTTAATTCTCTTTAGAGCAATAAGATGCGTTGAGTAGGATTCCAATGAGAAATAAAATAGTTAAATTATTATAATATCATATAAATAAAAAATAAATATATAGCTTTGTAATTATGTTAAAGGCATTCTTTGCTTTCTAATTAATGATATTAGTACTCTTCAGACCAAAGAAGACCAGGAGGGCTGCCTCACTGATTAGGACATCACATCTCTACGAGCTAAGTTAGCTCTCCATCACTCCCTCCTGCAACAACAGAAATTTTTTTTGAAGGCAAAGGTCTCGGATTCAGTGGATTCAAGATGGGGATAAAAATACCAAATTTTTTCATCATGCCACCCTAAGGTGTCGAGCAGCTAACAAGATTCAGCAACTTGCTGATGAGGTGGGGCTCTACAAGGAGGATCCTCACATTATCAAGGATCAATTTCTTCACTTCTTTCAGTCCAGATGGTCGAAGCGCACTGGCGATGGGTTTCCTGTCCATTCAGCCCCGACTGCTAAGAGAGTCTCAACTGAGGAGAATAACCTCCTTATCAAATCGATTACAGTGGATGAGATATGGAAGGCTATTTGGGAGCATGGGCCGGACAAGGCCCTTGGGCCTGATGGTTTTTCGCCTTTCTTCTTCCACCATTATTGGATCATAATCAGCCAGGATGTTGTGCAGGCCATTCAGAGTGTTTTTCAATCCAAAGTAATTTCATTACTTTTGTTCCTAAGCGCTCTGATGCTTCCGTCCCTCAGTATTTTCAGCCCATCAGCTTGTGCACTACCTTATACAAGGTCTGTGCACGTATTATTGTTACTCGCCTGCAGAATGTTATATCTCACCTCATTTCTATGGAGCAGGGTGCTTTTATCAAAGGGCGATGCATCACTGATAATATATTGATTGCCTAGGAGTTTATGCATGACCTTCAAAGATCTCCTACCCGCTAGTGTCTTATAGCTGTTAAGCTAGACATGGAGCGAGTTTATGACAGGGTGAGCTGGGATTTTCTGTATCACACTCTCCATGAGTTTGGTTTTGATGGACTTGTTATTGAATGGATCATGGCATGCATTCACCGGCCGTCATTCTCTCTTATCGTTAACGATAGTCAGACTGATTTCTTCCACTCTACTATTGGGCTGTGTCAGGGATGCCCTTTATCCCCATTCATGTTCATCCTTGTTGCTGATGATCTCTCTCATGCATTTGCCCAGGCATAGGATGACCTTCGCATTACCCCTTACAGCGGCTCCCTAGGGCCCCTCAGTCTCTCATCTTTTATTTCCTGATGATTGCATTTTACTAGGTCGGGCCACTATCCATAATGCTGCAACCTTTGCTTCTATCATCCAGCGCTACTGCCAAGCCTCTGGTCAGAGAGTTAATCTTCATAAGTCCTTCATCTATTTTAGTCCAAAAATGACTGCTATTATGAGGGAGGCCATTCTTCAAACTCTAGACATTATTACGCAGATGGATAGGCTATCTTATTTGGGGATCTCTATTATAGGAAGATAGCCGTGTTGCAGAGATTATATTGACCTAGAGCGTTGGGTCCATGACCGTATTGATGGCTGGCAGGTCACAGGTTATCTATGATGGCGAGGATTACCCTTATATGCTCGGTCCTCACTTCTCTTCCTCTTTATCTTCTATCTAATGCTGCTATTCTGAGGATTTGCTTGAGAAGGATAGAGAGATGTTTTAAAGACTTTCTATGGGGATCCATGCAGGGTGGACATGGTATTCATCTACTGGCATGGGACACTATCTGCTTGCCTATTTCTGAAGGTGGCCTTGGAATTTGGTCTTTGATTGTCAGAAGAGAGTTAGCCCGCAGGGTGCTTTCTATTCCGCTCATACCGGGGCACTCGGCTGATACTAGATTATGGAAGCGATCATGTCTTTCTACTACGCCTATTAGGAATCTCATGAGGATTTATCGGCCACACCGACAGCATATGATTGATGCAGCTTGGATCTGAAAGCTCCCTATCCATCCCAAGATCCAGCTCTTCATTTGGAAGCTTGTGTGGGACTGTTTTCCCACCTGCTCATTGCTGGCTGAGAGGGGTATGGCCATTCAGGCTACTTGCCTATTATGTATGGACAGGAGGAGACCACTGATCATGCCATATTCAGTTGTCATAGAACTAGACAGATTTGGCTGATAATGGGTTACCACCCAAGTGAGGGTGCTGACGGCTCTTGAAGGATTGCTCTTTTGAGTGACATTCGGGGAAGAATTCGGCAGCAGGGCACTATTTGGGCTGGCATAGACTACTAGATTTGGCTATCACGTAACCTGCTTATTTTCTCTGATGATGCAGTTTCTCCCTATAGGGTTGTGAGGAAAGTTATTTCCTTCTCTGACGAATACATACTTCATGGTTCTACTTTTGATTCTGATAACTTTGGCCACTAGGACTTCTCTGCTGCTTCGGCAGCAAACCGGCATACGGTTTTTATATCTTGGGAGCCTCCACCTCCAGGGTTTGTCAAAATCAATTTTTATGGGAGTGTCCGGGGAAGATGTGCTGGCTCAGCTTTCATTATCCATGGGACTAATGGAGTAATGTTGGCGGTAGGTGGTTTCGGCCACCTTGACTCCTCAGTTCCTCTAACTGAGCTTTATGCCGCTTGGACTTGTATCTCTTATACCACTCGGATTCTATATGATCACTGCCTCATTATTGAGAGGGACTCTACTACGGTCATCTGGGTGCGGTAGGATTTCGATGCTCACATACCTAGCAATCCTTTACTCCATGATATCTGGTCTACTCTTCGGAAGGTTCATTCAGTCTAGATCCGGCATGTCTATAGGGAAGCTAATGCTGTGGCAGATTGGGTGGCGGCTTCAATGGCCTATCACTCTGGCTTTTGAATTTGTACTAAACTAGTATGATTATCCATTATACTCACACAAATTTTATATTCTGATGTATCAGAATTGATTTATACTAGACTAGTATGATCATCCATTTTTATCAAATAATAATAATAATAATAATAATAAATTATGAGTTATTATCAAAATTATTAAAAATAAGTCATGTGTATTGTTTGAGAGGATGTGCGGCCACGCCTGATTCCTGCCGTGCGATGCTCTCCTTTCCTAATGCTTGTTCCAGCAGTAAAGTGGACCTCACCTGCCAAGCTCCTATCGTAAAAACTACATGACCTCCGAGTACGCCTCACGTTGCCCTGCCAGATACGAACCACACTTGATAAAATGGCGTGGGTTCTTTTCCTACCATCTGATTAAATAAAAAGAAATACTAAAAATTGCACTCTATATGATGGAGACAGGAGACGGCAATTGGTGGCAGGTAAAAACATGTACCACTACAAGAAAATGTCAAAATAGTGACGAAAATTAGTGATGGAAATTTTTGTCACTAAATTGTGACAGTTTAGTAACAAAATAGTGACAAAAAATTAAATCAGTGACGAATTAGTTTTTTCGTCACTAAACTGTCACTAAATTAGTGACAGACTATCACATCCGTCACTAATTTAGTGACGGATTGCCCTTTCGTCACTAATCCATAACAAATTAGTGATGGAAGAGTAATCCGTCACTAACTTGGTGATGGATTGCTTTTTCGTCACTAATTCGTCATAAATTAGTGATGGAAAACAATCGTCACTAATTAGTGATGAATTATTTTCCATCACTAATCCATCAAAATTAGTGATGGATGGGAAATCCATCACTAATTTAGTGACGGATTGCCCTTCCGTCACTAATCCATAACAAATTAGTAACGAAAGAGCAATCCGTCACTAAATTAGTGATGGATTAGTGATGGATATTTCTTCCGTCACTAATCCATCACTAATTTAGTGACGGATTGGGCAATCCGTCACTAATTTTGTGACGGATGAGGCAATCCGTCACTAACTTAATGATGGATTACTTTTCGTCACTAATCCGTCACAAATTAGTGATTAGTGATGAATTATTTTCCATCACTAATCCATCAAAATTAGTGATGGATGAGAAATTCATCACTAAATTAGTGACGGATTGCCCTTTCGTTACTAATTCATCACTAATTAGTGACGGAAGAGCAATCCATCACTAAATTAGTGATGGATTGCCCTATCCGTCACTAATTTAGTGACGGATTGGCCTTCTGTCACTAATCCGTCACTAATTTAGTGACGGATTTCTTCATCCATCACTAATTTAGTGACTTACACTACAGTAAATGCAAGGGCTAACGACGCTTTTAAAGTTATTTCCGACGCTTTTTTAGCGTCGGGATATAGCCTTTTGACGCTTTTAAAAGCGTCGTTAGGGAGGGGGTGGAGAAAAAGTTTGCCGACGCTTTTCAAAGCGTCGGTAAAACTGCCGACGCTTTTTAAAGCGTCGGCAATGTCCCCCCACCCCCACCCCACACGAAAACCCAACCCAGCCACGCCCCCCCCCCACACGAAAACCCAACCCAGCCACCACCCCCCCCCCCCCCCCCCCCCCCACCCCCCCCCCAAAACCCAAACCCCCCAGCCCCCCACCCCCCCCCCCCCCCCCCCCAAACACCCCTCCACCAACCCCCGCCGCCCCCCTCCAACGCACCCCCGTCCAGCCTACACCCCTCCTAAACTGAACCTGATAAAATTTGAGAATCAAAAAGATAATTGGTCATGCTGATAAACTGAACCTGCTAATGTAAAGAGCAATTACAAAAAGTCCAACATGCTATACATTGCTACCAAAAATCTCCATAGCAAACTCCACTGCTGTGCAATTTCTGAAGTAGAGAATGACTAGCTCATAAAGATCAGATTCCTTGTGTACCAAATTTGCACTATGCTTAACCCACATGTGGCTTCAACATAGATCACCCATCAACTCATGGTTCAACTGAGTTCACTTGATTCCATTTTGCTAAACCACATCAAGAACCAAATTTCCTCAACTAATCCTAGTCAAAAGCCAAACAAGTGCTTAGTCCAGTTTAACACTTTATCTTTTGTGGATGAAGAAAAATACAACCCTTTTGCATCAAGGAAAAGGATAGGACTCTATATACTAGATAGATAACTGGATGTGAAGTGTTGATTCTACCAACAGAGCTAAAGGTGTAAGTTAGACAGACAATAGACAAAGTGATGGTTATAGTGATAAATGTCATTCATATTATAAATTGTACTACAGTAGATCAATCTTAGCAAATGTTACTTGAAAGTTAATCGGAAATTGGCAGGTACATACGGCTGAAATCAACTAAAATTCTATGCTTATTGCTGTATAAAAAGCAGGATAGAAGGCCGCAATATTTGAAAGGATATTTACCGGAATAGGTATCTTATCACCTAAGAAGAAGATCTTGAAAGTTGACCAATCCGAAGGAAAAGAGAGAGAGAGAGAGAGATGAATATTTTTCGGTCATTAAAAATAAATATGCGCAACCAAAAGGCCAAATGCCATCTAACTGGATCAGATATATGGCCATTAGATCTACTTTTTTTCCCCTATAAACAGGAACATACGTAACTTTATCCCATCAATCCACACTCCACAGTCAACTATATGGATCCAACTTTTTTGCTGGTTCCTACTCAGAGCAAAGACTCCTCATGGGCATTATTTTTAATCATCACCCACAACCTCTAGTCAAGTCTTCCTTATCTACTCCTTGTTTTTAAGTAACCTGAATTAAGATCCCTCTTCCCATTGGTATCCAGATAAAGTTGAATATCTTAACTTGAGTTAACCTAGAAACTACAGGAGAAGATAGCTAAAGCAGCTTCCAAATCCCAGATTTTAACACTTGTTCACCTTCTAAATGGTTTCTTGGTCAGAAGAGAGCCTTGCATTTATTAAAAATTCAGACAAAGCTTAACAAGTTGCATTTAATTTAAAATTTTAGTGAATGCAAATTTAAGGAGGAACCAGGAAGAACTTGATCACCAAAATATTTACACAAGGTTCACAACAGCAGAAAGTAGTAAAAGAAGTTGGATACATATTGCTTTACTTGAACATATGAGATACTACGACTGTAGTGAACAGTACATACCTCTCTCGACATTGCTTGCCTATGCGGCCTGGCAAAGATTTTGCAATGACAGACCACTTCTTAGAACCATACTTTGCAACTAGATCAATTATACAGTCATCTTCCTAAAATAACATAGCAGGAGACTTGTTATTGCAACCGATAATCAAGGTGGACTTCCTTATTTTCTTGTAGCTATAAGGGATTTTGACATGCACCTCTTTGGTCCAAGCTCCTTTAATTAGCCCAGGATTGAGAACCTTTCGCCAACGATGCAGGCACTTAACATCTGACCGGCCAGGAAAAAGTTCGGCTGAGAAGGAATGGAAACTAATCAGACAAAAGTTTAACGCAAAATAAGTAAACTTTGACCTTCTAATTTAGAATAAATAACAATTTAGATGACAAAAACAATATCTCTTGTCCACCAGATACATAATTAGCAAAAAAAAAAAATATCAAACAAGTCCCTAAAAATTAAAAAATGTAGCATGGAGGTTAATAGTTGCGTAGGATATTTACTTTGTGTGGTCAAGACAAATAAGCATAAAATACAAACAAGCAAAAATGACACTATTGTACCTGCATTCTCAGATGGTAAATTCCAAATAACTGGAACAACACAATAGTTTCGGTCATTGCAAGAAAAGGATACAGGAGAATTAGGCTTGTGATACAATCAGAATAGCCATATAAAGCACCCTTCAAGGAAATTGAGATAGTATTACCAAGAAGATTACCTCAAGAAGTTTGAAGCATTAACAAGAGAAAGACATATGAAACCATAAACTCACAAAGAGTGAAAGAGAGGGGATAAGTACGCTAATTGAGGAGGCCTGCCAAGGAAAACATGAACCAACCTCATCTAAGTAGTTCCAGATATCAATAGATATACATCAACCATAGAAGACTCAAATCTGAGAACTCAAACTCCCTAATGGCTCATTATTTTCACATATATTAAATCTCTAAACATGTAAGCTTTCTCATGTCCAAGAACAGAGTAAAATTCAGTGGAAAATAAAATCACATCTTTATATTTATGCATTTTGCATTATATCTTGACATGTATTTACAAACATAGCATGGGAATATCAACTATAAACATCTAACATAGAAAAGATTGCATATATGAATTTGTTGGCTAAGGAAAAACATGCTGCATAATAAGCATACTTGGAAACATGCCAAAATATGCTAAAAGTAAAACAATAGAGCAATTTTTACCTATTTTCTTCCAATTTCTCCCATTGAATTGTTTTACAGCTTTAAACAAGGTTTCATCCTGTACAAGTTATGGAAATTCAATCAATAAAAGGACAGATGAAAGATGACAGCCACATTGATTGAAGAGCCACATTTATTGAAGTCTCTTTTTTTTCATTTTTCTGGACATCAGACTAAACATTGTTTAACCAAACAAGCACATAACATGTATCAAAACTCATTTGTGTGAGGAATTGAAAATCTAAGAATGACAAACTATTTCTTTAGCTCCTTTTGGCAAGCCCAATTGCCGGTAGTGTTTTAATTTGATGGCATTATACTTCAGATTTTTTCATCTCAAAACCAACGAGTAACATTTATATGTGCTAACAAATGCATATGCCCACCAAACAAAATTGCTATGATACACAGGCACATAAAACTATGCACCTCCATGTTTGTCCAGCCTCCCTTTGTCGATCTCCTTGTTGGACCAGTTGTTCTACTGAAAAATAAGAAAGCAATTATTAATATGATGCCTATCATGCAATGAACCAAACAAACACAGGTATAGCATGGAATGGAGCAATAATGTGATGCCATATCCCAAACTAATTTATGCACAATAAAAGGCTTGAAGAATAACAACTAAAAAGCATTGATATACATGTAGTGTGATTAACAAAACATTAATCTAAAAATGCAACAATAACCATGATATGTCATACGATCTTGGATCAATGCGTGCTGAGTCTACCGTACCAGTACCAAACTGGTATATGATATAGGAGGCATACCAAATATTGGTCCACCAAAAAACCTCTAATAGTGCTAACATCATGTTCATAATTGGTATGAAATTTAGGAGTTGAGATGATATCTCTAATATTTGATTCAAGATGGATTTGTGTTCATGTTTTCTATAAAGTATGGAAGGGTGTGATGTTAACATAGAAAGTCTAGTGCTATTGTATAAATGTGTGTTCTGAATTCTTCTATTAATGTTAATGGTTCCATTATCATAATATTTTATAATGAATTATTTAACCATGATATTTTATAATGAATTATTTAACTTGCAAAGAAATTGCTCTGTAGATATGATAAAAAAGGAAAAATAATGTCAACCATCTTTGCAAGCTTTATGTGCATCACAATATTTCAAACTTTCAATAGATATGCTATCACAAACACTAATAGATATGAGGTTAATACATATTGATGCATGGAATTTGATCATCAGTTTCTATTTTAATTTGTTTAACAATGTGCTTACTTTTTATATGTACAAAGAAAGATGTCAAGAAAGTGTTTTTACTATGTTATAGTCCTCGTTTAAATTGGCAATATCAAGTTCAAGAGGGAAAAAAAGTTTCAATGAGCATGCTCAACATATTCTGGTAATTGCCATCTCATGTAAATTCTCTCTTCAACCTTATCTTGCATTGCCTCCTAGCTTTCCATTTTTTAAACACAATTTCATTGTTTGGATTGGCCACATATATGCAGTTTATGTTAAACAGGTTAAAATTTTTTACTTTTCTACCGGTCTTAACATTAAGCAAGGTTAAAACATGATGTCATGGCAGCAGTGATATAGAGCACAACTAAAGATAAACAAGAGAATTGCATTAAGAATCTCCAGTACAATTCTTAGGAAATCAGTATAAATTTGAAGCTCTGTTGACTGCAATAAATGTAACTGCTGTTAGTAAATATACACAAGTATGCAAATTGTGACAACATTGCTCTGGCTTACATACTAAGAAATTGATAAGGATAGGACCGAGAAAAGTACCATGTCTTCTGCTATGCTGCCCCCATCAACTTGATTGGTAGCACATATTTGAAATTTGTCATTTTTTAACTCAGCTAAGTTGGTATACCTTTAAAAGAATGGAAACCGAAATAAAAATTAATTACTTCTTACACAAAAAGTGAAACCATGAAGCAAAAATGAAGAATCTTAGCCACTTAAAATTCCTAAACAAGCTGTTTTAAATGAAGGCTAAAAGAAAGGAACATACTTGCGAGCGAGCATGTCAAAAAGGCTAACCAGCCTCTGTGAAGCATAAGCACTTAACCTATGAACATGAGGAGCCATATTTGCCAATATTGCAAGACAATTTGTATGCAGGTAGATATCCTGTTTATATTCCACGGGTTATCAAGTTAGAATAATGAATTAAGGTTTCCAATTTAGTTGGTCTTGGAGTTTCAATAAAAAACAAATTTGCACAGAAGAGTTGCATTAAATTATTAGACATGGTTCAGGTAAGTAAAGTTTGCTAGCAGTGTAACCAGATTTTTTTCCTGGATGCTCAAAGCATAATGCGTCAGCCTATGAGATCCATGGCAGAGGGCCACTGGGACACAAGCATTTCATACCAAGCAAGCATGCAGAGAGATACAAGAAAAAAAGATTTTTGACCTGGATATTCAGAGCAAAATGCGTCAGCCTATGAGAAGGGGCACCGGGACACAAGCATATTATACCAAGCAAGCACGCAGAGAGTTGCAACAATCAAATGAATTGACTGTTCTGCGGTGCTATTTGTTATATGACTATTTTATGTTATAGTATAATAGAGAAGAATTTTATAACGAGAAAAAAGTTTCTGCACACCCTAAACAAAAATTGTTTCACATTTGACTAGATTGACAGTTGTAGGGCCAAAAGTTGCACCTCAAGTGTCCCCTGATCAGACACTCATGTACCTGTAGGTAGAGTTGGCATATTGCTCACAAAACATGACATTTCACTTCTAGAGCATCAAGGATTGTCATGCAGTTTATGTTCAAATATCCATAAGTACCAGAACTACTTAGAACAAAGAACACAAAAAAGGGCCAGGTGCCACAAACTGTATCATGAATTTGACCTACTAAAATATTTTAGACTAGATACCGAGGAAGTTGCATATATTTTTGTGTCCAGGAACTCAAAAAAGTGATATTTCTCTCAGTTTACTGGAAGTAACATTTTTTACTGGATATCTAAATTTAACAAGTTGCCATCGTCAACAGTTTGCCACTATCTTCCCAAGGATAATGGAGCAGAAAGAGGCCACGTGGGAAAGTAAACAGAGCATCTTATGCCTTACCCGCAGCTTGGAGAGGTTGTACTTCACAGTCCTTATTAGTATTACAACCATCAAAGAGCCAAGAGAAGTGTTATGGAGAAGGCGTTCTTGGTACCATGGAACACTAGGAAGTATCTGCAGATGGAAAATAAATTAGTACCAATTTATTTTGAAAACATCACTGTTCTGAATATTGTATTTCTAAAGCTTTGATACTAAGATGCCATGATATAGTACTAAAATATATCAAGATATTTTCAGAAGGAAAAGAAATGACTTTGAATCTCCATAAGAGGATTGGTGATGGTATGATTGCAGTAATATGCATCAGTAAACTTCCATTCCTCATCTCATTTTTCTCTCTGCCGCTAGTAACTCCAAGTTCATTAGAATCTGCAGCATTCCTATAAAGTTTAATGAACTTGAAAATGGAACTCATGAAAAAAGAAGAGAAATTGTGATGTTCAGTTACCAAGCAAAGCAAAAACATTTTTGCTACCAGATCGACGAGAAACAGGACTGGAACTGTTAGTGTCATTTGATATAGGAACTCCCATCATAGGCAGTGTCCGTACAAATTAATCTAAAAACTGTGGCCAATAAATCTATGAAAAGCTTTTCTAACTTAAGCAAGGAACCCTCACTTTGGCCGAACATTATCAATGATTCACTAAATTTATTGCAAGGGGTGAATTGTTAGATGATGAGGCATACCGACTTGCTTAGTACCAGCAAGGTCTTCCTTATATCAAAGTTAAGTTGGCTCTGGTGATTTATGTGAAGCCCTGTAGTAAGAAATGCAATTGAAAAAGATGGTTGCCTTCTAACCTAGAAGGTCATCCACTCAATTTAAGGATTTCACTAACCGCTCCAATTCTACTCATTGACCAATTACTAATCTCAATCCAAATTCACCAGCAATGTTGGTCAACCCTCGAATTGACCATAATGCTTGAGTGTACCTTTATGCCATAGTTAAATTATTTCCAATTTAAATTTAAAAATTTTTAATCAATATAAACACTTTTAAGAGCTAGTGTGATGCATTTTGTCAGTATGGCCTCTATTGATACTTCTAGGAAAATCAAACTTGGCCAACATGATTCAAGTTCAACTTTAACATATGACATCTAGATGCCTATGAAACCTAAATAACTTTTGCATGAACCATACTTTGAATGAATTTTACCAGTTAATTCATTCTGATCATGTATCCAAAAGAACAAGGCCCATTGGGTTTTCTGATGAGGTTTGTTAAATGCTTCTATTCGGATTATATTACCAGTTAATTCTTCTTAGCAGTGTTTTTTCAGAATATCATCTGAATTAATTTCTTGTTTTTTTGGTTATCCTGACCTTCTGATGACTCAACACCTGATGCAGGTAAATCTTCCGGTGAATATAATGTCAGTTACCTATCCTCAGAATCATAGTCAGGCTATGTACACGCCAGATGACTTGCCCAAAACTGTTGCACGGACATTGAGTCAGGGCTCAACTCCCATGAGCATGGATTTTCATCCAATCCAGCAGACCATTATCCTTGGTATGATATTTTGACTGTTTTAGATGTAGCACGATTTTGGTTTCCTCTAGGGTTCTTTCAAATCATCAGCTCCTTCTGCAATTGCTTGCTCATGCTGGAACTGGTATTATGCTTCTGTCATGGTTTAGTTGGAACAAATGTGGGCGACATTGGATTATGGGATGTTGGTAACAGGGAGAGATTAGTCCTAAGGAATTTCAAGGTTTGGGATCTTGGAGCTTGCTCCATGGCCCTACAGGTTTGTTCCTTCAAATATGATACAACTGTATTGCAGTACTGTCTTGAGCTGCTACACACTTAACTATCATATTGTCACAAAATTCTAAAATTTGATTCCATGATTCCCAGACTGCTCTAGTCAAGGATCCTGGTGTGTCAGTTAACCGCATAATATGGAGCCCAGATGGCTCCTTGTTTGGTACGTTATAAAACAAGAAGTTTCTTTCTTCCATCCATGCTAATCATGAACACCCAAAAGAATGGGAACATTCTTAGTTACTTTAGCATACTAATACCATCTTACCATTTTCTAGGTGTTGCTTATTCAAGGCATATTGTGCAAATATATTCTTATCACAGTGGTGATGATATCAGGCAACACCTGGAGGTAAGAAAATTACAAACTACCCGCCTTGATTGCTTCATTACATCTGCTTATTTTAGTCAATTGTTTCCTTTTTTTGTTAATGTCCTCTGTTTACATTAATTTGCATGTTTCAGATTGATGCTCATGTTGGTGGTGTCAATGATATTGCATTTGCTCATCCTAATAAGCAACTGTGCATAATAACCTGTGGAGATGATAAGACAATTAAGGTTGGTTTCTAAAGTGTGACATAAGTATATAAAAACATATATGTTTAAAGCATCTAGTGACCATAACTGTAAAATGTCAGGTATGGGATGCAACTACTGGTACCAGACAGTATACATTTGAAGGTCACGAGGCACCTGTTTATTCTGTGTGCCCGCACCACAAGGAGAACATTCAGGTAATAAATCCTTTAATGAATATAAATTCAGTTACTCAAAAACCAACTCTTGTGTTTTTGTTTGTTCTATAATCATTATAATTGATGTGTTGTTGATGCTTTTTTTTTATCATGCAGTTCATCTTTTCAACAGCATTAGATGGAAAGATAAAGGCATGGTTGTATGACAATTTGGGTTCAAGAGTGGATTATGATGCTCCAGGTCACTGGTGTACTACAATGGCATATAGTGCTGATGGTTCCAGGTTTATATTCTGGGCTGCCCATTTTTACTGCAGGAAAAGTCAAGGTCCTCTGTGATTCTATAGTTTATATAGCAACTAAAGTTTCTTTCAAAACTTTTTGCAGACTCTTCTCTTGTGGGACCAGCAAAGAAGGTGAATCATTCATTGTAGAATGGAATGAAAGCGAGGGAGCTGTCAAGAGGACCTATCAAGGATTTCGAAAACGATCTATGGGTGTTGTGCAGTTTGATACCACTAGAAATCGTTTTTTGGCTGCTGGTGATGAGTTCTTAATCAAGTTCTGGGATATGGACAATACTAATCTTTTGACAACCGTTGATGCTGAGGGTGGTCTACCAGTAAGTTATTTTGTGGAATTTTGTCTTTTATTTTACTGAACTCTTATGGTAAAAAACATAAACTGATATTGTATATATTCAAATTAATAGATTCGGTGTTTGTGTTAACTAATGATTGGACTCCAAAAGCTCAAATTATTAATAAGTTCTTATACTAATTGATTATCTTTATAAAATGTCCCATAAATCCCTTCATTCTTACAAATATAAGAAGAACAAAAGAAAAAAGAAAAAATACTACTATAATGCTGCTCTCAAAGAGGGCTTGATATTTATGTTCAAGTAAAATCCTTACTCACTAAATGATGAAAGTAAATACAAGGCATGGAATAGAGATTGAAATACATAAAAATCAATTGTTGTGTTCAAGATAAATGAAATTTTTAGCAAACAAAGAGTCACATTGAATTCAATTTTCAATAAATCAAAATGTATTAATGGTGTCAACAGAGTTAGCCAGTAAAAGCATATTGGGTGTGATTCAACGGTCTTAGTTCTAAGTCCCACTAACAATTGATTTTAGCTAAGTTACTAAAAAAAATAGAAAGAGAAAAAATATATTAGAGAGAGGCGTGCAAGAATTAATAGCATTACATCCATTGCTATAATGCATCACGCAAGATTCTTGAATCAGTGAAAAAAAATTATATTCTCAATTCATACTTAAGAAACAATTTACACGCATAAGGGATAATATTTCTAGAATTACGACTGGAGAACTAAAGCCAACATCAACTAACATAATATTTCCACCAAAACAAAGGCTCGAACAGCCACAGACCCAAAACCTCAAACCATCATCACGAGAGAATAACCGTGTAATTTAAGAAATTGGCTCTTGGAATTGCCCAGATGCAATCGTGTCCACGGATCCAAACAGTTGGATAAAATCGACAAGAGGAATCACTAAAAATCACTTTTTTTTCCCAAATGCAGACCCCTTCCAAAACGAAGAGACCATAAAACATCAAATCGGCGACAGAATTCGACCCCAATCCCGGATCGATTCAAACAGGAATCTTTCTAGATTTTCCTAGGGCAGGAACGATCCAAGGAAACTCTAACCGACCTATAGCACTAGGGTAGAAGAATGGAACGGCAGAAGAAGAGAGAGAGGAGAGGAGAGGAGAGGAGGAAGGAGGGAGGGAGAGAGGGACCTGTTGCTCGGGTCGGGCGAGGCATTTGCGGACGATCTCGCTCTCGAGGGCGCGGTACTCTTCGAGGGTCTTCCTTGGAGGCATTGGCAGCCCCATCACCGTAGAGGACAAAGGTCACGGAGAGGGGGCGGAGAAGGAGCTTAGAGAGGAGGAAGAGGAGGAGGAGGCGAGAGGCGGCTGACGGGAGGGACTCGATCGGGAGCTCGAGGGGGGGGGGGAGGCACCCGATCGGGAGGGGGGCTAGGGCACTGGCGTTTTTTTTTTTTTTGGGTGGGGGATTGGGTTGTTTCTAGATGGGGGGGGGGGGGGGGGCGGGCACCCGATCGGTTTTTTTTTTTTTTTTTTTTTTTTTTTTTTTTTTTTTTTTTTTGGGGATTTTGCTGCGAAAATTTTTCACGCTTAATTAAAGCATTGGTAAAAAAGAGTTGCTATTTTTAATTTTTACCGTAGTGAACAAGGCCGCCTCCTTTGGCCAGAAACCTGCAACAAAAGTTTTGGACCGGTGGTTCCGAAGAAACCCTCTGACACTCTAGTTAGTGGTTTAGAGAACAGCAGTAGAGATGAGAGAGTAGTCGTAAAAAATTTTCCTTCCTCGTTGTGAGTCAAGGTTTTTATATACCTGTTCGGAGGTCCCTCTTACCCTTCATGGATGACCGTTGAATCACGTCTTTCATCAAGATCGGCACCGTAAGTGGTAGGTGGGCGCATAGCCGCTAAACGCGTGCTGTAAATATCGGTAAACATCCGCAGTCTTGGCAAAAAGTGAGTTAGTGGGCCACGTGGCAGTCTTAGGCGTTTGTTAGATTAATGGGCATAATATTCGAGGTTGGTTCTACGGCCAAAACTATAGGCCGAGAGCATGCCGAGGACGGGGCCGAGGCAAGGCTCGAGGCCAAGGTTGAGGCCGAGGCCGAGGTTGAGTCTGAGGCCGAGGTTGAGGCCGAGGTTGAGGTGAGGCTCGAGGCCGAGGTTGAGGCCGAGATTGAGGCTAAGGTTGCGGCCGAGGCCAAGGTGAGACTCTAGTCTGAAGCCAAGGCGAGGCCCGAGACCGAGGTTGAAGCTGAAAAAGTCTGAAGCCGAGAACAGCTGCCGAATCATTACTCGGCTTTGAGAACCATGCAGACTATTAGTCCACCACCTGGGATCGTGATCAGCCACATCAAATGCCCCTCCCATCCCTGAGATGGGTGGGCATACAATTACCAGTGAAAGGGGCACTATTTATCATCCAGTGGCTGATCTTCGTATGCTGGCGACTGTTGAAAAGACACGTGCCCCCAAAGGCCACGCTTCTTTGAAGCATCTGGCTCTGCAACACCACCGCTTCGCCCGATCTGATCGTTGAGATCAAGGAGGATTCTCTGTGGGTATGGAGCTGCAAAAAAGTGGGAGTCATCATTGTGGTGAGGTCATCGTTGTCCCATCATTGGTAGTGCCCCTTGTGTTTTGCACATCGGTGGTTGCCGAAGCGATCTCCAGTGAAGGGCGAGCACGTGGCCAAATTGGGGTAGGCAGGATGATTTGAAACGACGAAGCTATAAAAGGAGGGGTCGTTCCTGACCTCGGTCTTTCGCTTCTACTACATTTGCCCTTTTCTTTCAACCTGATCCTTGTTCGAGCATCTGTTCATCTTCTTCCGCTTCCCGAGTTCTTTGTCCTCGATTCTCAGTTCTCAGATCATTTCTCCATGTCAATTCATCTCCGTTTCCATGGCTTCTTCATCCCTTTCCTGCTCCATCTTTGATTCTGGGGGTTATTCCCCCGATCCTTCACAACCTCCCTCTTCTCCAACACCCAGTTAGTCGTCTTCCTTCCTTGACCGAATCCCATTGGAACAGCGACGAGCCGCTGGACGATCCCTGACTGGGATTCGTTCGGCCACCGGTCGGGCCCCAATCTGGCGTTGTCCAGCCATTGCTGGCCCATCTTTCGCCACGAGGGAGTCCCTTGAGTGGACTGCCTCCACCATGTCTGCCCAAGACATAGTTAACATTAGAGCCAAATATAGCCTCCCCACCAACATGTGCCTATTCCGCCCTGCTCCCGAAGATAGGGTGACTTCCTCCCATCCCGGGAGAGTCGCCTTATACGAAGCCTTCTTCAAGGTTGGACTTCGGCTACCCCTTCAACCCTTCATCCTTAACCTCTTAGATAGATACTCCCTAGCGCCAGCGCAACTAGTTTCGAACTCCATTCGGACTATCATTGGCTTCTTGGTGCTGTGTCACTTCCACGGGATAGAAGCTAGGATTTCTCTCTTCTATAGCTTGTACACCCTTCACAAGCAAGCGGGGTGGTGGTCCTTTACCCCTAGACCCACCAGGGCCCTTAAGCTATACCTTCCTACATCCATAAAGGGGTGAAAATATAGGTTCTTCTTTGCCGATGTCGAAGGGGTGAGAGGGGTTTGGGGAACACCAAATACCAACCCAAACAAAGATTCCCCCATACTTCCGAGGGACCAAGTGGCATTCGAGGAGCTGCTGACCGACATCCCTCGCTGCAATTAGCTTTTGGCCGAGGATAATCTTTGGCTTGCATGCCTCATTCCATCTGGTGGTGAGCAGCCATGATCTCTTGAACTCTTCACCCACTCCTTTTTCTTTTTTCTTTTTTTGTTAACAAGTCTTTTTTACATGTACATATATGCTACTACTAATTGAAGTAGTAAGAAGGGCTTCGGCTAAGGAAAGAAGGGCCAAGGCGGATGGAGCCTCCGTCGAAAAAAGGGCCATAGCCAAAGCAGCCAGGAAGAAGGCCAAGGACGAAGGGGCCAAGGGAAAAACTAGAGAGGCTGAAGAGTCAAGAAAGAGGCCTCGGTCACCATCACCGACTCGATCCCGGTCCCCAACCCCACTCATCCACAAGCCCCGATCGGACCGGGAGGCAGACATTGACCTCATCGCTAACACGCCCCCAGAGGGGCCAAGGGCTGGAGTACCATCACCACCACTGGTCATCCCAGAAGCATAGGTGACCGAGCCGGCCCAAGACTTGGTTCCAGAGACTGCCCCACCAGCAGAAGAGGCAGCGACTGAAGAGCCTCCCAGGGCAACGATGCCGATGGAGGGGGTGCCTTTGGCTCCTGATGCGATGCCATCGACTTCGGTGCCCATCGAAACTGCCGAGGATGAAGCTGTCGCCACCTTTAGATCCATCCTCATGCACAAGGGGCGCTGGGCGGAGCGGACGATGGCACAAGTGTGCATGCCTGAGCTCCAGAGGGCTCTCTAAGAGCAGGGGACCTCCTCCTTCTTCTGAGAGGCCTTTATTGCTCATCTTTGGGTAAGTACTTGATGTTGGGAATTGTGTCCTAAAGTCAATCAATTAACATGTAGATGATTGTGCAAGTTGTAAATATATATGAATTATAAATTAATAAAATTTGGCAGTTCATAACATCGCATCTTCCTGAAATAAATTCTTTTATGATGGAGTCCTTAGAACCATAATCTATTCAATAAAGAGAGGGTTTATTGAGTGGTTCTTAAAATAGTCGCGACCAAATGATATATAGTTATAGGACAATTATGTATCAAGTAAAGGTCATTGTATGTCATATGGGTTAGTTATCCTCTTTACCAAGGAGTGTGGTGACACTGGTATGACATGCAGGTGAGGAGTATGACATTTCACTGAACGTGACCAATCTGCGGAATGCTCTTCTGCCAAGAAGTGTTTCCGAAAGGATATGGATATAAGTGTCCCTCTGACCTGAGATCATCATGGCAGCTTGCAAGCAACCTACTGTACTTTGGTGCCTGATTACCTGGATTTCTAATCCAGTGATAGAAGGTTTCTGGATGCAGTAAAGTACTTGTGGAGCAGTGAGTTGATCAAGATGGGATTGACCCCGCCAAATAGTTTGGATTAAATGTCTTACTATGTTTCAATTTAGCAAAACCTTGGCCAGGGTAATCCCTGTGAGGAGTCACAGGACTTATGAAGATTGAGACACTTTATGGATGATCTGATTAAGGGTTGGCAGTTGAAACCTAAGTCATCTTGAACATTAAGGGTCAAAAAAATGAATTATATGGTAACCATATGCCAGAGGTTCTTGATTGCTGCTCTGCAACCTTTGACCTATCCGGACGTTGGGTGTCATTGCTAGATGGTGACTTCGATTAGTATTGGAATTGTTTCAGTGCTACCGGCTTAGTGTTCGAACCTATGGGGTCACACACCATAAGGGATTCTACCTGACTTGATGATTGAGAAACTAAATGTTAGTAAATTAATTAAAGGATTAAATTGGCAATATAATTGCTAACTAGCTCAATTTGATTGAGCTATGAACATCTTGGTCAAATCAAATAGGATTTGGTTTGGACTCAAATTTAGGTAAGCCTAATGTTAACATCCTTACCTTTTTAAATTCGAATTATGAATTTGAATTTCAAACAAATTTTAATTTCAAGTTTAAAGATTAAATTTTGAATTCAAAACTTTAAGTTTGAATTTAAAATGGATGTTAATGACCTCTCCCTAATTACCCTTCATTCCTTAACTTCTAACCTTTTGGTTTTTAACTGAAAAAGGAGATGAAGAGTTTCTTCCTTAACTCCTTTTTGGTTTTTAACTAAAAAATGAAGATGAAGCATTCCTCCTTATCTTTCAAGAAATGTTGGAAAAAGGAATCGATAGGGAGATGAGAAGTTTTTAGGGTGAAAGGGATTCTGGCTATAAAACCTGGGGGTAAGATGTTTCCTGGTGACGACATCCTTTTGACAATTCCATTAGCACCTTGGTGTTAAAGGGAAGAAATCTCATTGTCGAAGCTTAGGAGAGGAGCTAGCACTCCGAAGAGGCTGGTCAGGACAGAGCTCCGGTGTGGATCACCTGTAAAGGCCATACACCTTTGTGTGGCTAGCAGAAGTACTATCTACCACCGCCTTCTGCTGCTACATGAGTGATTAAGCATCAAAAGGTAAAAGATTCAACATTTACTGGTGACTTAGATGAGATCTAAGGCACTAGGCAAGATACATTGATATGATCTATGTTATTTTTTTATATATAGATTTGATCTATGTATTAGATCTTTTATACTTATATATATTGATCCTATTGTAGGCTAATATTGGATTAGATCCAATATCTTATTGCTTTCGTTGCATGTCTATTTTACAAAATGTCAAAATGCATTTTTGTTTATTTCTGTTGCCTACAAAAGCTTTTCTAACAATGGTATCAGAGCCTGGTTAGTGTTCTTAGTTTCTATTGTGCTCTACTCTGGCATGGTCCAATGGGGAAGGCTACTGGTAGTACCCCGGATCATTGTGCCCAACAAGCATCTAGTAGGGATATCAGGGATGCACCAATGAGGGAGGCTACTGGTAGTACCTCGATGCATGATGCCCAACTACCCATGACTCGGAGAGTGCAATAGGCTGATGAGAGCACTTGAAGGCTATTTTGGTAGGAAGCTAAGTACTTGGATTGGATAAATTCATAAGGCCATCCGATCATAGGAGAGAAGTAGGGTTTAAAGGCCTTTTTCCATTCAATAGGGTCTCCTATGGAGTGTAGGGATGCCACTTGTGTCATGACTCATGAAGAAGAAAAGTAAAGAGAATATAGATTAAAACTGTTTTAATCTCCTTTTTTGGTTGATATGATCATAAATTATTTTAATTTTTTTGTAAAATTGGTTTTACATGTTAAATTAAAATTATTTCAATTTAAGAGTTTTATTGACTTTAATTGAGAAATTAAATGACAAAGATATCTAGAAATATGATTTGAAGATCTTAAGTCATTTGTATGAGTTTTAAGGGTCATGGGTTAGCTTGAGTTGGATCCTTAATTGGGTTAAACCTAAGTTTAGATTAATTGGACTAAAAAGAGAACTTAAATTTAATCTACAGTTGAGTTAGGTTACATTCTTTTTTGGATCTCTCTAATTAGTTAGATTGATTAGTTTATAAATCTAAATGGACTTGTTTTGTTGCTCAGTGGTAAGCCCAAATCTTTAAACTAATCCAATCGAATCTGATGAACCCATCCCATGGTCTCACTTACCTGTAAGATGTGGTCTATCAGAATTGATTGGGTAACTCCATGATTCAAGTTAGCTCATGTCATTTATGGTGAATCAGTATGACTAATTAAGGTACCCATGGACTAATTATTCATGAACCATTCTATAAGTAAGTGGGAGAATTCTTGATTATAGTCCATGTATTCTCTTTCATATGTCACACATTAAAAAGAAATCCTCTAAATTATTAGGTCCTTAAAAAGATGAAGTTATGGAGATAACTAAATCTTAGCCTCCCATTAAGTGGATGGTAATGGGTCCAATAGTTGGGTAGTTATTGGCAGACCCAAAGGTCGAATGTTCATCAAGCTATTGGAATTGCCAATCCTAATATGATGGCTCAATGTGATTCTCTTAACGATAGTCAGGTGGGCCGGCCAAAGTCGGGCTTGGCTATTTGTTGGTTAGAAGCATTGAATTTTATCATATTAATGGTTAGACCTAACTAGTACCTTCAATAGGAGGCCCAAAGACCGATTGTAGAAGCACCCTGGGGCAAAATTAATTACTAAAAGTTACTTGGAGAAGTAATCGATTAAAGAACCTACCTTTAGATGTGCATGGGTGAGCCGGCCAAAGTCGGGCTCATGTATTGTCTATTGGATTCTAGTACCCACTAAGGGATTAAGAGTAATTTCTCGGATTGGAGGTAGAGGCTACCAGTCTGAATAAAATATTGGGAGGGCCTTTAGACTAAAGCCCATGTCTTTAGGATAATAATTCATATATAATAATAGATTTTTGGTTTTCCTTTCAGATAATGTCTACCAACTTGTCACTCCGTTCATTGCTTCATAATGAAAAACTTAAGGGTCCCAACTTTGATAGCTGGTATTGAAGGCTTAGGATTGTCCTAGAGCATGAACGGATCCTTTATGTGATAACGGATCCAGCACCTGAAGTCCTTGCTTCTAATGCTCAGGGTTCGGTCAGGGATACTTATCAGAAGTGGCTCTCTAATCGGACCACTGTCTGATGCATAATGCTAGCAGCAATGAACAACGAGTTCAGTCGCAAATTTGATGAAGCCCAGCTAGAGGAAATTCTTCAAAAGTTGAAGAAATCTTTTGAAACACCAGACGATGTTGAGAGGTATAAGGTCTCTTGTGCCATCTACAATGCGCAGATGTGTGATGGAGCCTCAGTCACTGATCATGCATTGTACATGATCGAAATGATTGAATACTTGCGCAAACTCGGTTGTCCCTTCCATAAACAACTTAGGAAAGATGCGATACTGAACTCCCTGCCTCCTTCCTATCTTGACTTTCTCGATCATTATAGAATGAATAAGCCTACTATAAACTACCATGGTTTACTTGGTTTACTGCAAACTTATGAGAAAGATCACCAGCTCGATAAAGGGATGGTGAATTTAGTGAGAGGTTCTTTGGGAGGTCGTCGTCCCTTTAAGAAAGAAAAAAAGAAAAATAAAAGAAAGAAGGTGAAAAATGCTGGAACCAATCAGGCTAAAAAGGTTAAAGCTAATCAGAGTAAGGCAGAGTGCTTTTTTTGCAAGAAGCAGGGTCATTGGAAGAGGAACTGTCCCCTTTATATTGCATCCCTTGATGCATCCCTTGACCCGAATAGGTCTAAGAAGAGGAAGCAGCAAGGAAATGCTGAACAAGGTATATATATGATAACGCCTTGTAATTTCTCTATCTATGATACTACTAATTGGGTATTGGATACCGAAAGTCCAATTCACATATGCAATTCTTTGCAGGGACTTCAAGTTAGTAGAAGATTCGAGGACGGTGAAAGATTCTTAAACGTGGGAAATGGAAGCCAAGTTCCAGTCCTGGCGTTGGAAGTTGTCAAACTTATTTTTGAGTATTGTACAATCATTTTAAATGAATGTCATTATTGTCCATCTTTCATTTTAAATATCATCTCTGTAGACCAACTAGCCTTGTTTGGTTATGAACTATCAATAAAGAATGACATTTGCAAAATCATTATGAATGGTTCTGTTGTGATGAATGGAAATATGAGTAATGGCATATATGTACTATCGCGACCTGTTAGTGTAATGTATACATCTAGCAAATGCCCTAGAATAAACGATATCAGTAATGCTTACCTTTGGCACTGTCGACTAGGTCATATTAACAAGAATAGGATAAATAGGTTGAGACAAGAAGGTCTACTTGAGGTTAATGATTTCGAATCATTACCAACCTGTAAATCTTGTCTTATGGGTAAAATGACCAAATCATCTTTTAGTGAAAAAGATGAATGGGCAAATAAAATTCTAAGTCTGGTACATACCGATGTATGCGGACCTATGAATGTCAGTGCCAGGGGTGGGTATAATTATTTGTTACATTTACAGAGATCTTTCGAGGTATGGTTATATATTCTTGATGAGACATAAGTCTGAATCGTTTGAAATGTTCAAACGATATCGTAATGAAGTAGAAAAACAAACTGAAAAGTTTATCAAAACCCTTCAATCAGATCGAGGTGGTGAATATCTTTCCAGTTAGTTTCTAACATATCTTGAGGAGAATAGGATTCTCTCTTAACGGACACCTTTTAGGGATACTGTTGGCCCAGATGACAACCCAAGAGGGGGGGGGGGGGTGAATTGGGTTCTTTAAAAATTAGCCTTTTAAAAATGTTTCGCTTAAGAAGAATGAAGGCAATAGCAATGCAAATACAAAGTGCAGTGAATAAAACAGAGTTAGAGGAAGAGTCAATGAAAGCACGGCAAACACAAAGAGTTTATAGTGGTTCGGTGTATCCAACACCTACGTCCACTCCCAAGATTCACTTGGTCCACACTATAATCACCCTAGATTACAGCAGAGTTGTTTTACAAGCTCACAACTCAAACTTGTTGTTTTTCCGGGCGCACAACGAACCCAGCTGGTTTTCAAGGGCTCACCAGCACAAAAACCCTAACCCAAGCTTTACCAAGCTTGTACCGAGGTAAGACTACCTCAACTAGTTCAATCCCCCAGATTGAACTAGATACAAAGAATAGAAGTATCGTTTTTTAGTTACAAAGCTCCTCAATGAGCAGATAAACAAATGTAAGAATAAAGTTTAGAAAAGCCTGATTTGCAGATGGTTGGCTTTGAGCTTTTCTTCTTTTCCTCTTTTCCTCAACTCTTTTGAAGTGTAGAATCTGGCCTCAGCTTGGATTCTTCACGGAATGAACTTTTGAGTTGATTTGAGCTTTTCTTCTTTTCCTCTTTTGAGTGTTGAAAATCGCTTGAAATGCTCTTGAATAGCTCTTGGATTTTCTTCTGAAGCTTCCTTGGATTGTTGAGCTTGAACACAGAAGGAGCTTCCTTGGATTTCACACTCTTTCCTTCACTCTATTTTGAATCACGGATTTTTTTAAATGAAGCTCTGTTTTTTCGATTTTTCTTTTCTTTTCTCTTGAAATGAATATCTCTCTTTTTTGTATATCTTTGATTTGAAAATGGATTCTCTATTTATAAATTCTGCAAAAATATAGTCGTTAGAAACAAAGAAAAATAGCCGTTAATCAAAAATCTTACCGTTAACGCTGAGTTGGCATTCGGAAAAATTTCTTCCAGATTCGCTGGAGTCGACTCATGCTTTTCCCGAGTCGGCTCGAGGTCGTGATACTAAAATAGAAATGTTTAGAAAGTCAAAGGGTCGACTCACCAAAAGTAAAGTGTCGACTCCTGAAAGTCGGGGGTCGACTCATGAAAAGTTGGGGTCGACTCGCGAAGTGCTTAGAAAAACACACCTCCGGTGTCTGAGCGGAGTCGACTCGCACAGTCATGGAGTCGGCTCGATAGAATCGGGGGTCGACTCGAGAAATTACGTGGGTCGACTCGAGACAGATAGACATTTCTGTACTCTGAGGGGAGTCGACTCTGAAACTTAAGAGTCGGCTCCGGAACGTATCAAAAATCAGAAAGTTTTCTGATTGACTTTAAACTCGTTCCAGATTCATTTTAAATCATTGAATTGACTTGAATGAAATAAAATTGACATTAAGAATCAATTCAAGAAGTGTTCCAAAAACTCATTGATTACATTATGAGGTATTAAATTTCTAATTGAATGCTTAAACATTGAACATGAAGTTACTTTCAATTTGATTAAAGTCATACTTTAACATTCTCATTCATTGTTCTAAATAAATTCATTGCTCATGTAAATAAACTCATTACATCTTTTAATGTACTCATGGCTTTTGGTAATCATCAAAATCAATAAGATTGGGGCATATAATTTTTCAACAATCTCCCCAACAATCTCCCCCTTTTTGATGATGACAAAAACATTGAGTTTATGCGTGATTGATTTGTGAATTTATTTTGATTTCATAAATAGGCTTAAGCTCCCCCTGAATGAGGTAGCTCCCCCTATGAAACTTAAATAAATATCACATCTCATTCATTCAATCATTTTAATATAATTTGATTAATCAATCAATTTCTTTCTCCCATATGCATATACAGTTATAAAACTATAAAACTATAAAACTCTCTCCCTTTTTTGTTATCAACAAAAAGGTAGAGAAGCAATAAACATTATCATTCATTCAAGACAAAATCATTCATTCATTGATAATTGGAAGAAATACATTGAGTATTAAAAAAAAGATAATTCATTACATCAAAGTGTTAAATACATCATTGATACCAAAATGTAAAACATAACAATAACTTCAATACATTGCAAGGACTGAATATCTAATACATTAAAAATGAGTCCTAACAATCCTAGTCAAATGATCAATTATGTTTTTCATTCCATCAGTCTGTATTTTCACATAGTCTTTTAGCCTCTCATCCACAAAGGTGCAAGCAGTCAAAATTTTATCTTGTAGCTCTGCGTTGCATTTAGAGTAGGTTTCGCCATCTCCGCAAACATCTTTAAGCTCTTCAAATATGTTCTTAAGATCTCCACTTAAAGACTTTGAAGAAGTGCTGAGAGTAGACTCAATTTTAGTGATCCGGTCATCCAAAGAATATAGAGTTTCCTTGAGATTCATGAACTTATATTCAAACTCTGACTTTAATTTCTCTGACTGATCATCAAACAGGCCTTTGAGTTGCCTTAATTGAATATCTGAGAACCCAACTGATGAGGATGAAGAATGATCAATCAATGGAGCAGGAGTAGGAACAGGAGCAGAAATAGGAGGGCTCGGAGGTGCAGGTGAAGAGTGTCTAACCGATGGTCCTGGTGCCTCAGCATCCTCAGCTCTTTCTTCTACTAGCCCTTTCCTTTCCCATTTTCCATTCTTCTTAATAAATCCCATCCTATGAATAGTGGCCAGGTTGTAAAAATCTGTATGTCTCAAGTTCCTCATGGGCTCACTATCAGAAATAACAATTCCTTGGCTCTGAAAAATCTTAGTCATGATCATACCATAGGGCAAGCTAGATTTTCTCTTTCCTCCACAGTCAGCAATATACCATAGAATCATACTGGGAAGGTTAATTGGTTTGCCCGTTACAATAGCATCCATCACAAAAATATCCCTTTCTGACACATAATCGAATCTTTCAATTTTGGGAAAAAAGGATCCTACTACATATGTTGTGAAGCAATCTCAGTTCTAGGGATAATTGATTGGCAAAAACTTCCTCAAAACCGACAACTTCTCGGTTAAGTAATCTAGCAAGAGCTGGGCATCTGTCATCCGAAGAAAATGTAGAAGTTCCTGACATGGGTAGATCCAGCAGTCTTGACAGTAGCTCTACAGTCACTGAGATTCGGTTTCCTCTAACAATGCTTATGAGACCATTATTCCTCTCGATAGGTTCTTATAAAACTCCTTCACAAGAGCGGGATAAGTAGGACAATCTACGAAACAGATCTTCTCCCAACCCATTTCTATTAATTGTCTTCCCAAAAGAAATCCCTCTACTTCAAATAACTCAAAATCCACTTTTCTTCCCGTGGTAATGATTCTATCAGCTAATCTATCTACCTGAGAAGGAGCAGTAGCTGGAGAAGCATTTGGAGTTGAAGAAGATGATGTCGAATCCGAGCTAGGTGATGGCTCACGAACCGGACGCCTTACGGTCTTCCTCACGGCTCTCTTCCTCTTAACACCGGCCGCACAAAGGTTGGAACCTCGAGTTTTGGGGGCCATTGGTCGATTGGAAGGGTTAATCAGGGATTTTAGGAAATTTGGAAGGTCTGGAAGTGTTTTGGAGAGAGTATTTTAAAAGATTGAGATGTTTGAAAAGAGCGGCGAGTCGACTCTGCCCTAGATAAATCACGAGCAATGCACAAGTAGGAGGCATTCCCACATAAGCTTCCATATGAAGAGCTGGATCGTAGGAAGAATGGGAATCTTTCAGATCCACGCAGCCTCCACTGACCCCTGAGATTGAGGCCTGAATAGCTTCACAAGATCCTTGGTGGGGGCTCTGGATAGGCAAGATCTCCTCCAAAGTTTGATATCAGTAGATAGGCCCGGGGTGATTGGAATGGATAGGATCCGACGAGATAGCTCCATACCAAAGAAACGGATCACCATCGGGGCATCCCAGGAGGGAGTATCAGAAGAGAGCAAATTTTTAACTGTCATACTCCTTGGAATGTCAATACTAAAGAAGGAAGGCCAACGAGAAAGAGGTATGTCTGAAAACAAATAAAAGGATGTTTAAAACCATAAGATTATAAAAAATTAAAAAGTTAAAAGGGATATTTTGAACGGATGAAATTGGAATTTTAATTTTTTAAATAAAATTTAAAAATATTTTGATTGAATCCAATTGAGAAATGGTAATGGATCGATCGGGATTGAATTTTGCCTACTTAAGATTCCGATCCTAATTTTTTTTTACCCTATTTTACCTATATCCCATGTTTTAATGAGCTAACAAATATATTTTCATTTTCAGCCCTACAAGTAATAAGGATCCTGACGTTTCTCTATTATTATTTTTTATATATTTTTATAAAATTAACTTTAATTTTTTTTTAACTTGAATATATTGATAAAATTGATTTAAATTATGAATATTAACTAAAAAATAATTTAAAAAATTGATTAGCTATTTTATTATACATATATATAATATTTTAGGTCAAATTTTAGGATACGGCCCTATGCATATAGTTCAAGATGGCTTGAATCTGGTTTTAGAATAGAGAGTATATATGCCGGCACCGATCAATTTTAGATATAAGTTTTTAAGGTTTTTCAAAAAGCTACTTCAAATATGATTAAAGTCCGAAAAACCTGTTTCAAAGGTCCCATCAAAATGGAGGTAAAATTATCATTCCCAAAAAAAGCTAACATTTTATAGGTTTTGTTAACAGATGCCTTAGGACACTTTATTTAATACTCTTATTTAAGTAATTTTTTATAAAAAATAAGAATGAAAAGATGAATCATGTTTAAATAACATTATAATTTTTTAAAATAAAAAAATTATAATTCTTGTACTTTCATATCTTAGATTTTTTTTGATTTTTAAAATCTTTTACTACAGTATAAGATAATATATTAACTCAACTTAACTCATCTAAGCCTTTTTCTCAACTACATGGGGTTGGTTACATGATCTGCTTCCTTCACTCTGCTCTATTCAAGATCAAATCGATATTTAAATTATAAATAGTTACTTTTTTAATTATTTCTGCACATATTAGTTTAGGTCTACCTCTACCATTATCCTTATCATGAATTGTTAAAAGATCACTCTTTCTAACTATAGCATTTAAAGGTCTACATTGTATATGTTTAAACCATCATAATCGATTCTCTCATTTTATCTTTAATTGGGACTACTACTATCACTTCTCTTGTATATTTATTTTTAATTATATCTTTTAAAGTTTTACACTATATTCATCTTAATATACACATTTGTATTATACTTAATTTATTCACATATTGTTTCAATATTGCCCAATACTCTGTTCCATATAGCATAGCTGGCCTAATAGCAGTTTTATAAAATTTTTCTTTTAATTTTAATGGGATGCATTGATCATACAATAGAAGCACTCCTCCACTTAATTCATCATGCTTTAACTCTATGATTCACATCTTCACCTATTTCACCTTCTTGCTGGATAATTGATCCTAAATACCTTGGCTTGCAATCTTTACTATTTCTTTATTTATATTTCTATTCCCATTAAAATTACATTTCATGTATTCAATTCTACTAATCTTAAAACCTTTAGATTTTAAAGCCTCTCTTCAAATCTTTAGTTTAGCATATACTACAGATTTAGTTTCATCAATCAACATTATATCATCGGCAAATAATATACGCCATGGGATATTGTATTAAATAATATATACAAAATAAAATTAAATAATTAAAGCTATTCCTATCATTTAATATATATAAAATCAATAATATATTAAATGATATTTAAATATTCTTTAAATAATTTATTTTTTTATTTTTTTTATAAAAAAATAGTTAAATGGGAACATTAAATAACCCTTAACGAATGCGCCTGAACACTTATTACAAAGTCAACGATATTCCAATTGTGGACCATTTGGGAACATATTAGGTCGGTGGACTTCATATCATCAATTGATGCCAACCGTTCTCTTGTTTACAAGGAGGACAACAATTTTTTTTTTTTTCTTTCTCTAACGCGGTGAAAGAATTTCTTCCTTGAATCACCAACGTAGAATAAAGAAGAGGAAGAAAATTGGTGGTGTCCCTACGACCAAGTCTGCCAACCAAATATGTATATATATATATATATTAAAAATATATAATAGGTGTGTGATTGGACAAAACATGTGAACTGAGCCAAGATTATTTGGCATATGCTTTGCATTTGAATTAATTTTAAAAAATGACATGCATTCACAAAGGTAGAAAAATAATGCAAGTTATGCCAGAGAAAAGGGAAACAATAATTTGTGCAATTGAAAATAAGAGTAATATGATAAGAATGGAAGAGGGTAAGAGACAGGGGTCTACGACCAAGTCTGGCTTCTGTGTTGCTTTGCGATTCGTGCTTGACCCTTGCCTGTGCTGATTCCGATGATCATCTTCGTCTCCGGCTACGGCTCTTGCGGTGGATCTCCGCTCTTCTGTCCCCTTGCCATCTATGGCGTCCGATGGAGCTGTGGGGGATCGTGGTGCTGGGCAGAAGTTCGGTTCGTCTGGGTTCGTCTGGGTCTCGTCGTCTCCGGCGCCGGCTGAAGTATCGCGTCTGGAATCAGAGTATCCGAAGGTGGTCAGCGTTCCGGAGGATGATTTGAAGGCTGAGATGATGGATTGGCAGTCGCGTGCTCTCATCCTACGGTCGTTTATGAAATGGGTTCCTGCGGAGGCGTATGTGCAGGAGTTTTGCCGTGCCGGAATTTAGGGGGAGATCAAACCTGTAAGCCTGGCATTTCGATGCCACATTTTCCTGTTCGAAGATTCGAAAGCTGTGGATCAGGTGATGAATCGTCCATGGATCATCAATGGACAAATCATCGCAATGGAAAGATGGAAGCCGAAGTTCGTTCCGACAGCGGATGCCACCCCATTTGCCCTTATTTGGCTGCGTTTACCAAACCTTCCTCTGGAATTTTGGAAGGAGAATTTCCTTAGGATGATCACTGCGACGGCTGGCCAATTCCACTACGTTGATTCGTCGACTCTGGCCAAAAGCAGAGGAGGGTTTGCCAGGGTTTGCTTGCGGGTGGATCTTCGGCGTTCTCTCCGACCGGGTACCCATGTTCAGGGCTTAAATCTTCCCTTCTGGCAGCAGTTTATCTACGAAGCTCTTGAAGGATTTTTCTCCAGTTGCGGATCGCTCCATCTGGAAGGTCCGTGTTCTGTGCCGATTGGATCAAGTAAGGTGGATGATTCCTCGTCCCCTGCTTTCGGATCCTGGCTGACGGCTGTTCGTCAACGCCGGGATGTCCTTGGTTCGTCGAGGGAGATGAGGAAGAAGTCTACACCGATGTCCACTTCTGGTGCTCCCGGCTGTGATCCAGTGCCTCAGTTGGCTAAGGATAGGCAGCGATTTGTGGCTAATGGCGTTGACGAGTGGAGGACGCCGGTCAAGATCGCTCGCCAAAAAGTTCCACCATCGACAAAGACGGTGGTCGTCTCGGAAGCAGTCCCCATTGAAGCTGGAGATAAGATGCAGCAGAGAGGGATGAAGGCTTCTCCTGCGATCGTCACAGTGCCGGTTTCACCCCGTGCCGGTACTGTAGCAATTGAGAAGATTAAGCTGAAGGAAGGAATTAAATTCAGTAAGCTCAGTAAAGATGAAATTGGCTCTGAATCAACTCAGCCAATTACCAATCCCTTCTCTTCTTCTAGTTTGGGAGTGGTTTGTGGCAGTGACCTAGGCAGCGGGGATGCTTTTCCGGGCCCCTTGAAAAGGGCCAGACCTGTCGAGAGTCCTGTTCCGAGAACTAATCCCAAAACTGTTAAAAGGAAGGGCAAAGGTAAAGTTGTTGTGCCAAAGAATATTGAGGTTGCTCGTTATCTTCCTGTCAACCCGTCATTATCGCAGTGCTCTTCTGGAACTGATCAGGAGGTGTGTCAGCTCAGCGCTGAGATGAATGTAGGGGTGTCTGTGGTGGGCTCAGGTGTAGAACCTATGAGTCGGCACTCGGTAAATCTAGATGTTGTTGCGGATGGACCGAAGACTGACTCTCTAATGATGACTGATGGGGGCTCCCTTGCCAGTCAGTGCCCTCCTGATATGGTTATGATGGAGGACCAGGGAGGGGTCCCAGTTTCCTCCAATAATTAATGAAGATTCTTATATGGAATACCCGAGGAGCTCGAAAGCCTTCCTTTCGATTCTCTTTCAATAGATTGATGCAATTATATAAGTTTGATATATGTGTGCTGTTGGAAACTAGATTGTCGGGGGACTCTCTGGCCCGGCTCCGGAGACAGATTTCCCGATCTTGGTCTTCGTATGCGGTGGAGGCTGAAGGGATGTCGGGGGGTTTATTGGCCATATGGTGCAATTCTGCTATTTCGGTTGAGGCTTTTCATCATTGCAACCAGCAGATTGGTCTTCTTATTTCTATGGGGTCCTCTGACCCCTGGCTGCTATTGGCGGTTTATGCCAGTACGGATTATAGAGAGAGACGAATCCTTTGGGCTGAGCTTATTTCCCTCCTTGATCAAGGTCTCCCTGCCATTGTTGCGGGAGATTTTAACTGTATCACTGAGGCTAAGAAAAAGCGTGGGGGTAGACGGGTTTCGGCCTCAGCTGATATTAATGAATTCAATTCCTTTATTCGGTCTTCTAACCTGATGGATTTGGGGTATTCTGGAACCCAGTTTACTTGATGTAATAACCGTCAGGGCTCAGCTCGTGTTTGGGAGAGACTCGATAGAGCTTTGGCTACGGCCCAATGGCTTCATATGCATCCTGCGGTTTCTGTTTCCCACTTGCCCAGGATTGCTTCGGATCACTGCCCTATTTTGATCTCTACTGAGGCTGATGTGCACCAGCCTAGACAGTTTAGATTTGAGCATTTCTGGACAGTCCACTCGGGGGCTCGGTCCATTATTACTCAAATTTGGCATCTTCCGATTAGGGGCAATGCTATTTACCGTCTCTCTCGTCGTCTTATGCTGGCCAGACGACGTCTTTCCAAATGGAATAGGCTTGATGTGGGGAACTTGGATAGACAGATTGATCTGGTGGAAGCTGATATTACTGTTCTTCAGGGTAAGGAGGATTTGGATGGATCTCTTTTGGATTCGGATCTTTTCTCTCTGCGAGAACTGCTTGCTCGTCACCATTCTCTGTTTCGCCAACAGGAGATGTACTGGAAACAGAGGTCTAGGGCGCAGTGGATCTGTGAGGAGGATCGTAATACCAGATTCTTTCATCAGGCTACCTTAAAGCGTCGGGCTGTGAACAGGATTCGGAGACTTGTTGACATAGAGGGGCATGGTCAGGAGGATTTCCAATCTATCCGGAATATGCTTCTCCAGTTCTTTCAATCCAGATGGGCTGATTTCTCTGCTGATGGGGATCCGGTGGTCAGGGTTCCTGAGTCCAGAAGGGTTTCCACACAGGATAATGAAAAGCTTTGCAGACCTGTCACTGCTGAAGAAATTCGGGAGGCCCTATGGGAGCTCGGCCCGGACAAGGCTCCTGGGCCTAATGGATTTCCTCCTCTATTTTATCGTCACTATTGGGACATCATTGGACAAGAGGTAATTCAGGCCATTCAAATTGTCTTCCAACTGAAGCAAATTCTCTTGGAATGGAACCGGACTCTTATTACGTTGGTTCCCAAGCAGTCAGACGCCTCTCTTCCGCAGCACTTCAGACCCATTAGCCTTTGTACTACTCTGTATAAAGTTTGTGCTTGCCTCTTGGTTGGCCGTCTTCGGCTTGTGATCCCCCGTCTTATCTCTATAGAGCAGGGGGCTTTTATTAAAGGGCGTTCTATATCGGACAACGTCCTCATTGCTCAGGAGTTCATGCATGATCTTCAAAGAGCCCCTGTGAAAAAAGTCTCATGGCGGTGAAGTTGGATATGGAGAGAGCTTATGACAGAATGAGCTAGGCCTTCCTGAAATGTACCCTCCAGGAGTTCGGTTTTGATGATCTTTTTATTGAATGGATTATGGCATGTATTCTGAGGCCTTCCTTTTCTCTGCTCATCAATGGGAGCCCTACTAAATTTTTCCACTCCTCTGTGGGATTGAGGCAGGGATGTCCTTTATCCCCCTTATTATTTATTCTTGCCGCTGACGATCTTTCTCGTGCCTTTCATCTTGCTCAGCAGGAGAACCGGATTGTTCCTTTCATGGCTGGGAGAGAGGGCCCTCTGATTTCTCATCTTCTTTTTGCTGATGACTGTATTCTTCTGGGGCAGGCTTCTATTGACAATGCTGCTTCTTTTCATTCCATTATGCAGCGGTACTGTCAGGCATCGGGCCAGAGGGTAAATTTTCTCAAGTCTTCTATCTGCTTCAGCCCCAAAACCCCTAGATCTACTAGGGAGGCCATTATGGAGTTATCAGGTATCACTACTCGGTCGGATCTCTTCAAGTATCTGGGGATTCCTATTACTGGCAGACGGGCTCGCTGTTCTGACTTTGCAAAAATCGAGCGACGGATCCGCCAGCGTATTCAGCGGTGGCAGATGACTAGTCTATCTATGATGGCTAGGATCACTATCATTCGTTCTGTCCTCTCTTCTCTTCCTGTGTATCTCCTTTCGAATGCCGCTCTGCCGATCACTTGTCTGAGGAGGATTGAGAGATGTTTTAGAGATTTTCTTTGGGCTTCTACGCAGGAGGGACATGGTATGCATCTAGTTGCTTGGGACAGGATCTGCATGCCTATTAATGAAGGTGGTCTGGGGATTCAGTCCTTGATTGTTAGAAGAGAAGCTCTTCTTGCCAAACAAGCCTCGCGTTTCCTTTTGGAGCCTCATAGTTTATGGAGTTCTGTGATGCATGCGAGATATGGTGACTGGGCTTCTGGTTCGATTATTATTTCGCCCCGTGGTTCCTCTTCCTATTGGAAGGAGATTTGTAGACATAGTCAGGCCATTATGAATAATACCTCTTGGATAATTGGTGATGGCTGGTCTATTGATGCTGTCAATGATACCTAGATTTCTGAGCTCCCCCTTATGCAATGGCCCTCCTTTATCAACATGGATATTCCCCGAAACTCAGGGTTCAGGATCTTATATCCTTAAATCCCCGCTCTTGGCACACTCCCTCGGTGACCCAATTTTTTGGGGAGGAGCTTTCTCGTCGGATTCTCTCGATGCCTCTTTTACCTGATTCCTCTGTTGACTCCAGGATTTGGCAGCGTTCTTGTCTCCCCAAGGCTCCCATTAGGGATCTTATGGACATATACAGGCCGCAGGCTCAGCACACGGAGGATGCAGCTTGGATTTGGAAGCTTCCTGTTCTCCCCAGGATTCAGTTATTCATCTGAAAGATTCTTTGGGACTGTCTTCCTACTTGCCTCCTTCTTTCTCGAAGGGGTCTGTCTATTCAGCCGAGCTGTCCTCTGTGTAGGCAGGTGGATGAATCTGTGGACCATGCTATATTTTGTTGCTCCAGAGCGAAAAGGATATGGACTCTTATGGGCTATCCTAGGGATATGGAGGTAATGGATTTTTCGCGTTCATTTTTCCTTCAGGATATCCGGAGCGGTCCGATGAGAAAGCGTGGTCTTTGGTTTGTTACTGCTTACTATATATGGCTGTCGAGGAATCAGATCATATTCTCCAACAACAGATTCTCGTTTCACAGGATTGTGAGGCAGATTAGATTATTGACTTCGGAATGTGCCCGTGCCTTTCATGATGTTAGTTTTGACTCCTCTGGCCTCTGGGGATCCCATGCTGTTCCGACAGCGAACCGTCGCACGGTTTTTGTCTCTTGGGAGCCCCCCCTCCAGGGTATGTCAAAATTAACTTTGATGGGAGTGTCCGGGACAGACTGCTGGATCTGCGTTCATCATTCGGGGTCCGATGGGTAATCTATTGGCTGCGGGAGGCTTTGGCACCCTGGACTCTACTGTTCCTTTGTCGGAGCTTGGTGCTGCTTGGGCAGGGCTCTCATTTGCTGTTAGGATCCTCCATGCTCCTAAGATCATGCTTGAGGGGGATTCTATGACTGTTATTTCTTGGTTATTAGAGGAGAACTATATAGATGGTTCCTCAAATCCGATCCTGAGGGACTGCTGGTCTATGCTGCAGGAGCTTGATTCTGTCCAGATCCACCACATTTATCGTGAGACCAACTCGGCGGCGGACTGTGTGGCGTCTTTTGCTGCTCTACATGCGGGTCCATGGAATTGGAAGCCAGGCGACCCATGTCCTATTATTCTACAGCAGATTTTAACTTCTGATGTATCTGAGCTGACTCATTCTAGAATTATATGATCGCCCGTTTGTAACTAAAAAAAAAAAAAAAATTTGTAAAAATAATAGCTAATAAATCTTCATTTGTTAATGTTCTGATAACATTGAGCAGTAGTAAACATGTTCAATAAAGCATCATCCAACAAGTTTGCATCTACAACTTTAATTTTTTTTCAACTAAGCTTAGTATTTATTTCCAATCAATTTATATTCATCAGACATTTCTTTCTAATATTGCTGTTGATGAAAGGCTTGACTCCACTATTATCAGCAGCAATTTACTGCAATTGCTGAAGAATCTTGGAGCTTCACAACACTACTTACATCCTTGCATTTCTTTTTTTTTTTTTTTGTACAAATGGGTGATCACACTATCATACTAGTTTAGTGCGAGTCAGCTCAGAAATATCAGAATATAAAATTTGCTTCAGAAAGGGGGGACAAGGATCATCCTAGTTCCATCTCCAAATACCCGCATGATGGACCACGGCGGCTGTCATTCAGTCCGTCATAGTATTAACTTCGTGGTAGATATACTCGATGTGGATACTATGAATCATTCGAAGAAGAGATCAAATATCAAGAAGAAAAGGATTAAAGGAGCTCATCCTTGCATTCCCTTGAACAAAAGGAGAGGTATCTGCTGTTTAGGTCAAACCCTATGCCAATCTCCTTCCATGATAAATTTTATATAGCCCTCGGTCTTTAGGTAGATGCCGTCCTTCTCCCGATGACTTGGGTTGGCCTCATCCATTACAAAAGGGCTTGAACCAGTGCGCACCTCTAAAAACTCGAATCCCAAGAAATAAAATAAATAAAATAAATAAAAAAACAAACAAAGAGGAGCATGTGGAACTCTTTGGAGATCCATCCACTTGCAGTAAATATATTATATGCTAGCATCGTGGCCGTGCGTTGCACGGATTGCATTTCAAAATATTCAAATTAAATTTTTTATATTAATAATAATTATATCAGCTACATGTTATACAGTGGAGCCACAATTTTGATTTGATTTTCTAATTCAATTGATCAGTGAGTCAATCAAATGAAAAAGATTTTACCAAAGTAAGTAGGGAGGGTGAAAGGAAAAATAAAAGAAAATTTCGTTGAGACGGAAGAATTTAAACTTCTTTGTGGTCTTTGTTTAGCTTTCTTTTTTATGATGACGAAGAAAGAAAGAAAGAAAAAAAAAAAAGTGTGAAGGAATCTTTTTTTAGGAATTAAAGGTTATCTTTAAGGAAGAAAATATTTTAAAAAAGATAAAATTATTTTTTTTCTTTTTTTTTTTTAAGAACGAAATTTACATACAGTTTCTAATATGTAGAAGGTGCTTTAAAAAAAAAAATCAGGTAAGAGTGAAGGGTCCGTTTAAAATATATATTTTCAAGCGCACTATTGTCACAGCAAAGGCTCTCTATGATATAAAGAGGGTTCAAAACTCTTTTTTTCTTTTGGCCTAAGTTTGTTGAAAAAAAAAAAAAAAAAAGAAAGTCTATTGGTGTATATTGGGCTTCTCTAGAAGGTTGGCTTTTGCTTGTTGAGGGTGCTGATAGGGAATACAATAAATATTTCTCTAATAAGATTGCTATTAGTATGGTCAAGCATGCAGTTGTGATAAAATCAACAAAAAATACAGAATAATAATAGAAACAAAAATCCAAAAGAAAACAGCGAGAGACGAGAATTTTACGTGGTTCACCCAAATTGGGCTACGTCCATGAGGTACAAGCCCTCCAAACACTCTTTTTTAGAAACTCTTATGATCCAGAGAGTTGAATCAGGATCTACAGCATACGGAGGATGTCCTCACAGAGCCTTCTATTCTCTTTTTTTTTCTGCTCAACTTCACCGGTTGAAGAAGACACAAAAGGATCGAAGACTCTTCTTTTGGCAACCATGGACTGATTTCCAAAACTGGCTCCACACTTTTGGCAACCATGGACTGATTTGCTACCTTGAAAATCTCCAACAAATCCTTCCCAAGATCAGATTTAGGGATGGCAATGGCCCGGGGATGGCCCGGGGCGGTCTATACCGTTCCCCGTCTCGTTAGAAAAAAACATCCCCGTTCCCTGCCCCGTTAAGCCGTTATAGTTAACGGGGTGGGGATGGGAATACCCGGCCGGGCAAACGGGTACCCAGTGGGTACCCCTTTGCCCGTTTACATAAAAATAAAATTTTAAAAATTAAATTAGTTAGGATAAGATAGAGTATAATCGAGAATAACCAAACGATGATATTGATACATATAAGAGATTCTTTGACTTTTGAAATGGTTTGATTTAGGCCTATTAATAAATGCATATTAGCTTTAACAAAACAACAAACTAGATAGGAAATGATCTATCACATTCTAATTGCATTTCAAGAAGAATAATCTGCAAAAAAAAAAATATAACTTGGTAGCAAACAATAAGCAACAATCGTAAAAAAAGAATACATTCAAATTTTAAAACAGAGATATCTTTCTTTAAAAATAAAGGATAGAGATGAGCATACCAAAGGAAGATAAAGATGTTGGAGGGCGTCGATGGGGCAGCGATTGGTGAAGTAGACGATGGAGCTATCTAGTTTGATGTTCAGATTCTTCAAAACTTCAGATCAGAAAGAAGAGCAAGAGACGGTTGCGTTACTTGCATGAAAGAAGGAAGAGCAAGAGATGGGGACGGAAATGGGTAAACAGGGATGGCGGATGGGGCATTTAATATAATATATTTTTTATTTTTTAATATAATATAATATAATATAAGATATTTAAAATTTAAATATATTATATTAAGGCTAACAGGGATGGGGATGGGTAAACGGGGATGGGGCATTGAATACCATCCCCGAGCCATTTACCCGTTTAGCTGTTAACAAAAAATCCTCGTTACCCGTTAACCCGTTTAAACTGGGGATCCCCGACCCGTTAAAAACGGTACTAGCCGGGTAAACGGCCAAACGGGAAAAATTACCATCCCTAATCAGATTTGGAAGTTGCAACAAATCCTTCCCAAAATCAGCTTCCTTAGTTGGCCAAATCGAATTCAAAATTCGAATTCAAACTCCCTCTTGATGAAATTAAGCTCCATCCATAATAATCTCCCACTTGGAAATTAATGGCATCAATCTTAGATCTACCTTCTTTCTCTGTACTGTGCTCTCCTGATCTATCTCTTAGAAAGCTTCACCAAGTTGCAACAGAGACTCAACTTGTCTATGCTCACAACCTTGGTGAACATATCTGCAGGATTCTTAGCTCCATCAATTTTCTCTAGCTTCAACTGCTCCTCATCCAACGCATTGCGTATGAAATGATACCTAAGCTGAATGTGCTTGGTTATTGTATGAAATGCTGGATTCCTTACTAAGTGAACTGCGCTCTGGCTGTCGCTCCATAATGTATTACACTCGTGCTCCTTGCCGAGCTCCTCCATCAACCTATGTAACCAGATTATCTCTTTACTAGCTTTAGTGATCGCCACGTACTCAGCTTATGTAGTTGACAATGCCACTATCTTTTACAATTGAGATACCCAGCTCACTGCTATATCATCGACAGTAAAAACATAACCAGTGGTGCTCCTCCCACTGTCTCTATCACCAGAGTGATCTGCAACTACAAATTCCTGTACTTGAAGACTATCACCTCCATAGCACAAACTGTAAGTTGACGTACCCTTGAGATATCTCAAGTCCACTTCACTGCATTTCAGTGCTCCTTGCCTGGATTCTGCATATACCTGTTGACTGCTCCTACTGCTTGTGCGATATCCGGTCTTGTGCAAACTATTGCATACATTAGACTTCCCACGACTGAGGCATATGAAATTCTAATCATCTCATCCCTTGTCTTCTGAGTTGTTGGACACAACTGCTTGCTGAGCTTGAAGTGTGCTGCCAAAGGTGTTGACACTGCCTTTGCATTCTCCATATTGAACCTCTTCAGTACATTTTCTACATAGTCCTCCTAAGATAGCCACAGCTTCCATTGCTTTCTATCTCTGTTTATCCTCATGCTAAGATCTGCTTTGCCTCTCCCAAATCCTTCATTGAGAACTTCTTTGCCATCAGTTTCTTGAGCTCTTCTATCTTCCTCATAATGGAACCTGCTACAAGCATATCGTCCACATACAAGGATAAAATAATGAACTCATTTGTAACGTACCTCTGAAAGTACATACAATGATCTAATTGGCATTTGGTGAAGCCTTTCTCTAGCATGAAACTGTCAAAACTTGAGGTACCATTGCCACGGAGCCTGTTTCAGACCACACAAACTTTTCTTCAATATGCAGACCATATCATCCTTTCCCTTGACCTAGAAACCTTCTGGCTGGTGCATGTACAGCTTCTCCTCCAAATCTCCATGAAGAAATGCCGTCTTCACATCTAGCTACTCTAGATGAAGATCCTCCACTGCTACCATGCTTAGAATCACCCTGATGGATGTCATCTTGCCTACTAGGGAAAAAAATCTCCTGAAAGTCAATTCCCTCTTTCTATGCATACCCCTTGACAACTAACCTTGCCTTGTATCTCTTGGTACCATTGACCTCATTCTTCATCTTGTACACCCATGTGTTGAACAGAGCTTTCTTGCTAGTGGGTGACTTCACAAAATCCCAAGTCTTGTTTTCTTTAAAGAGTCCATCTCCTCTTTCATAGCCAACTCCCACTTGACCTTAGCTTCATCCTGCATGGCTTCAACAAAACATTCAGGCTCTCCAGAATCTGTGTACAAAATATAATCATTAGCAGAATACCTTTGTGATGGCCTGGTAACCCTTGTGGTCCTCCTCAACTGTGGGGACACCGGCTGAGGTACTGATGTATGCATGTGGCTGTATGTTCCAACCACATCTTCCTCCTCCACATCCTTGGAGTTTCCATCTTCAGGTTAAACTCGGGGAATTTCTCCATCTCTGACAGGATCGAGTTCTATAAACTCCTTTTTTTTTTCTTCCACTGCATCCTTTCTGTCTTTGTAAGTATGCTCTTCATCAACTACCACATTCCTGCTTCGAATGATCTTATTGTTCTGGAAATCGCAGAGCTTGTAGCCATACTCATCGCCACTGTATCCAATGAAAACACACTTTGTATACTTGGAGTCTAACTTACTCCTCTTCTCTTTCTCAATCAGAGAATAAGCAATGCAGCCAAATACTTTAAGAAAAGAAAGTTTTATCTGTTTTCCTATCCAAACCTTCTCTGGAATCCCACCATCCAATGCACTGGATGGACTCCTATTGATCAAATACACTGCGGTGTCCAGTGCTGCCGTCCAAAAATATGTAGGTAGACCTGAGTCAAACATCATACTCCTATCTCTCTCAAGAATGGTCATGTTTATTCTTTCTGTCGCACTATTCTGCTCTGGTGTCCCTAAGACGGTCTTGATCTTTCTGATTCCATGCTCTGCGCAGTATACATCAAACTCTCTGCTACAGTATTCACCACCGTTATCTGTCTTGAGACACTTGAGACTTGCTCCAGTCTGGCTTTCACACATGACTCTCCATCTCTTGAAGATGCCAAAGACCTCAGACTTTTCCTTCATAGCAAACACCTAGACTTTCCTACTAAAATCATCTATAAACATGACAAAGCACTTATTGCCCGCATATGATGCCACTGGTACTGGACCCTAGACATCTGAATGGACCAACTACAACCTTTCAGTCTTCTTTTGAGTTCTTGCTAACTGAAAACTCACTGCTTTCTGCTTACCATAGATACACTCTTCACAAAACTCTATATTTACCTTCTTTAGCCCAGGTAGAAGCTCTCTCATGTGTAGAATATTCAATTCTTCTCACTAAGATGACCGAGCCTCCTGTGCCATAATATAGTCAATGTACCCGTGTCTCCTGCTGCCACTGAAACTAAACTCTTACTGTCTGCCAAGAAGTAGAGAGTGCTTGTCCGCTTTTCTTTGACAACAACCATAGACCCTTTAGTAATCTTCCACTGAGAACTACCAAAAACGGATACATAACCCTCAACATCAAGCTGGCTGGTAGAAATTAGGTTTTTCTTTAACTCTGGTATGTATCTAGCTTGTGCAAGTCTCAATTCTCCGCCTGTCACTAGCTTCAGTACAATTGTTCCTTTACACATAATTCTGCACTGCTGTCCATTGCCAACTGTGACATGACCAAAATCTCCTTGGGCAAAATCCAAAAATAGGTGTCTCTTTGAGCTGCAATGGTAAAAAGCCCCTGAGTCTACAAACCACAGATCTGAGTTTGCCCCATCGCCGGCTGACAGGCACACATCCTTAAAATTACGCTCAATAGTACTCACAATATTTGCTTCCTCTGCACCTTTTTCCTTCTTCTTACCCCAACAATTCTTGCTCATGTGACCTTTCTTCCCGTAGTTTCAACACTTCATGGGAAATCTCCCTTTGGACTTTCCTCTGCTCTTAGATCGGCCTTTCTCTGACTTCTTCCTCTCATGTGATCTTCCTCTGGTATCCACCATGAGTGCAGCACTTGTAGAAGCCCACCCATAGCCTTTCTTCTCATCTCATTATTTAATATACAACTAACTGCATCATTGAATGTAAGGATACCTGATACCGAGTTGCTGACTATCATCACAAGATTGTCCCAACTCTCTGGCAAGGAACATAAGAAAAGAAGAGCCCTGAATGAATCATCAAAAGCAATAGAGATCGACTCCAATTGATTAATCATCGTGTTGAACTCGTTTAGATGCTTCGTCACTGAACTATTCTCAACCATCTTTAAATTGAAGAGCTTTTTCATGAGAAATATCATGTTTAAGGTGGAAGGTTTTTCATACAGCTTTGTTAAAGCGGTTATCATATCAATGATGGTATTTTTCTTTGCAATATTATACGCCACTTGAGGTGTCAACGACAATCTGATCGTGACTAGGGCTTTCCTATCCAGAATCATCCAATCTGAGTCGCTCATTGAATCCGGCTTCTTTCCCTCTAATGGAAGGTAAAGATCCTTCTGATATAGATAGTCCTCAATTTGCATCCTCCACCATTCAAAATTGTGACTATTGAATTTCTTGATTTTGATCTTATCTTCTGCCATCTCTTTATTGATTTGTCCGACCGTAATAATATGAAGAAAACCAAGCTCTGATACCAATTTAATAGGGAATACAATAAATATTCCTCTAATAAGATCGATATTAGTACGGCTAAGCATGCAGTTGCGATAAAATCAACAGAAAACACAGAATAATAATAGGAACCAAAATCCAAAAGAAAACAGCGAGAGACGAGGATTTTACGTGGTTAACCCAAACTGGGCTACGTCCACGGTGGCACAGGATCTGTAAGGCTTTACTAAGAGTTGAATCAGGTACAAGCCCTCAAAACACACTCTCTCAGAAACTCTTATGATCCAGAGAATTGAATCAAGATCTACAGCACATGGAGGATGTCCTCACGGAGCCTCCTATTCTTTTTTTTTTCCGCTCAACTTCACCGGTTGAAGAAGACATACAAAGGATCGAAGACTCTCCTCCAATCTAATCCCATCCTAAAACTGGCTCCACACTTTTGGCAACCATGGACTGTGTTGGCCCAGATGGCAACCCAAGAGGAGGGGGTGAATTGGGTTCTTTAAAAAATTAGCCTTTTTAAAATAGTTTGCTTGTGATTTATGATGGCAAATGCAAGGTAACTATAAAGTGCAGTGAATAAGATAGAGATAGAGAAAGAGACAATGGAACACGGCAAACACAAAAGATTTTATAGTGGTTCGGTGTATCCAACACCTACGTCCACTCCCAAGATTCACTTGGGTCCACACTATAATCACCCTAGATTACAGCAGAGTTGTTTTACAAGCTCACAACTCGAACTTGTTGTTTTCCCGGGCGCACAACGAACCCAGCTGGTTTTCAAGGGCTCACCAGCACAAAAACCCTAACCCAAGCTTAACCAAGCTTGAACCGAGGTAAAACTACCTCCTCTAGTTCAATCCCCAGATTGAACTAGGCACAAACAAAATAAGTATTGTTTTTGAAATACAAAGCTCCTCAATGAGCAAATATACAAATTAAGAATAACAAGGTTTAGAAAAGCCTGATTTGTAGATAGGTTGGCTTTTGAGCTTTTCTTCTTTTCTTCTTTTCTTCTTCTCCTTGCTGGATTGAATCAAGCCTCAGCTCCGATTCTTCACAGTTGAAGCAGTTGAGAAGAGTTGAAAAGCAAGAAATGAATCTCCTTTCTCCAAGTTGGGAAATCCGCCAAGACTTTGATTTTGAACGCTTTGGATTCCTCTTGAGCTTTTTGGAGTGGAGTGGATTTGAGCTAGAAGGTTTTCCTCTTAAGATTCAAGCTCTCGGATTTTTGAAATGGGATTTGTCTATCTCAGATTTTCTCTCTTTTTCTTTCTATTTTTCCGTCTTTTTTTTTTGAACAATAGACTTCCCTTTTTATAGATTTCTTTCACACCATTTTTGGAAGAAAACTATCCGTTGGAGTGTACCTTGTATCAAAATATATCCGTTAGAAATAAGGTAAAATAGAAATATTACCGTTAGAGCTGATCTGGCAACTTGATTTTTCGTTCCAGGTGGGTTGGAGTCGACTCTAACTTTTCTGGAGTCGGCTCTAGCTCGAGGCATTTCAAAACGGTATTTCTGGAGTCGTCTCTGGCTTTTCTGGGGTCGACAAGAACTTTTCCGGAGTCGACTCTAACTTACCCGGAGTCGACTCTAGGTCGGGGCCAGAAAAATCGACTTTCTGCTTCTTCTGTGAGAGTCGACTCTAACAGTCTCGGAGTCGACTCTAACGTCCGTGCCAGTTCCGGAGTCGGCTCTGTGATTCTCGGAGTCGACTCTAATGTCTGCAATTCTTACCTAGACATTAGATTCGATCCAGAACACTATGTAACTCCTGATTTTGATCATTCAATAGTCTTATAATCTGAAACACTAAATCAAAATCATCAGAGCCTTCAAGAGTTATACTCAGATAGTTTTGTTAATCATCAAAATCATCAATTGGGTCAACAATCTCCCCCTTTTTGATGATAACAAAAACTTTGAGTATATGCATTCAAAAATTCAATCAAACTAAGGATTATAGTCATTTTGAACTTTAAACATTTGAAATTTAGGTTTTGATGCCAATGTTCAACGTAAACTTTAAAATTGTGCATGAGTTCAATATAATCCATCAATTATGAATATTTAATCTTAATGTGCATAAAATTGCAAATGAGCTTTTTGTTAAGCTCCCCCTGTATATAAGCATCAAATTTTAACAGATTAACATTTCAAGTCATTTTGCATAAACAATTAATTCTCCCCCTTTCTTTCTTTCTTTATGCATATATAACCATTTCTCCCTTCATTAAAATTTTCAAGTCTTTGCATATTCAATATTCATATTCAATCTTTCTTTGCATACAACCTTCTTTTATTAAACCTTTGCATATTCAACCATCTCAACCATCTCTCCCCCTTTTTTGTTATCAGAAATAAGGAGAGTATTAGATAAAGAAAGTTATATATAAAATTGTAGACTCAATAAAGCATAGGGATCCAAGCAATCAATATTTGAAAAAGTGAAATTGTATTTCATAAGCAAGAACCATTACATTAGTTGATTCATTACATTTCAAAATGAAATACATTAGATATTCAAAAACTTCCTAAGTACAAACTATCAAACTCAAAATCAAGGTCAAATGTGTTTGAATACAATTTTCTTCAGATGACCTATTATTTCCATTACATCATCCTTTTGTGATTTCTTAAAGTTTTCAAGGCAAGCTTCGATTTGAGAGACTGCAAGGTCAATATCCTTCTTCAATTGACCCGTTGCATGAACATACGATCCTGATCCATCGGCAATGCCTTCCATCCTTTCGAAGATCTTGTGAAGCTCAGCACCAAAGGATTCAACAGAACTGCCTAAGGTAAAGGATAGCATGTCCAGTCTCGAATTTAGTTCTTCTTTCAACAGATTAAAGTCTTCTTTTAATTTAGAAATTTCTTGAGATCTCTGGCTATCATACTCAGCAAGCAAACCTCTTAACTGATCAAGTTGCTCATCAGAGAATCTTCCAGAATTTATTATAGGCTGATGTGGAGGTGAGGGAATAGAACTAGGTCCGGCCTCCGAAGGTCCAGCTGAAGAAGGTCCCGCAATAGATGGATCAGGGACAGATGGTCCCTCAGTGGATGGTCCCGGGATGTCTTCTACTCTGGTTTCCTCTGCCCTTTCTCTTTCTGCTCTTTCCTCTCTTCCTCCCTTTATCCAAACACCATTTACTTTCTTGAAGCCCATCCGATGAATAGTAGATATGCTATAATAATCAGTGTGTCTCAGTTTTCTTAAAGGTTCATTTTCCATAATGAGCACACCCTGGCTTCTAAAGACTAGTGTCAGAATCATACCGTATGGCAGTGTTGATCTCTTCTTTGTAGCTGCCTCTGCCATGTATCCAATCATCATGCCAGCTAAATTGACTGGCCTTCCAGTTATAATGCAGTCCATTAACAGAACGTCTCGCTCCGAGACATACTCGAATCTCCCAATTTTTGGAAATAAGATTCTTCCACAGATATTATGTAATAATCTGAGTTCTAGGTTCAACTGATTTGCAAAGATTTCTTCAAACTCAGTCACATCTCTCCCTAGCATCCTTGTCAGTGCCCCACTCTATCCTCATGTTGATATTCCATCAATCCGATAGTGGGCATTTCTAATAGGTTTCCAAGAATCTCCGAGGTAATGGTCACTCTTGTTCCTCTTACAATGCTTATTAAACCACCTTCTCCTCTGCTTAATCCGTTGTAAAACTCTCTTACTAAAGCAGGATAAGTGGGTAAATCAAGTGAGCAAAATTTTTCCCATCCCATTTCCTTTAAATATCTTCCAATAGAGAACCCTTCCGATTCAAATAAATCAAAGTTTACTTTTCTCCCAGTGGTAATGGTCTTACCAGCTAAATGGTCAACCTTTGGTGAAGATGGTGAAGGAGGGGAATCCTCTTGAGTGGCCGAAGAGGAAGAAGGCGAGGGTTGCCTCCGAACAGTGCGTCTCTTCGTTGGAACGGATGCTCCACCGACGAATCCCGCCTCTTAGGAGCCATTGAGAAGATTGGAAGGTTAATCAAGGGTTTTGAGTAGATTTGGGGAAGTTGGAAAGGTTTTGGAGTTCTTTGGATAGGTTTAGGAGACGATTGGAATGATTGGGGGTCGACTCCGCCTTTTTATTTTTGACCTAGCTCGACTTAGAGTCGACTCCCGAAAACTGGGTGTCGGCTCCGAACCAGAAAATCTGTCAGCGCTCGTATTAGAGTCGGCTCCACAAAAGCCAGAGTCGGCTCTAATCACTTAGACAGAACATCAAAAACTCAGGTGTCGACTCCACAAACTGTCAGAGTCGACTCTAACAGTTTCAGAGATAAAAAATTAAGTTTCAAGAATTTGAAACTATTCAAATTAATCATCAAATTATAGATTAATGTTCTTTAGCAATTGGGGAAACAATGAATCAAGATCTAGATAGATTTCCTTATTGAAATATCAAGATTTTTCAAGAAAATGATGAAATCTAGATAGATGTCCTTAAGAGTTTCAGAAAACTATTCCAAAGGATCACAAACTCCTAATTCTCCTCTAAGATAACAAAATCTCTCTTCACTTAAGGGTTTTGTTAATATATCTGCAAGTTGTTCTTCAGTATTCACATAATCAAGACAAATTTCATTATTGGCTACATGTTCTCTTATAAAGTGATATCTTATTTCAATATGCTTTGTTCTTGAATGTTGAATTGGATTTTTAGTTAGATTTATTGCACTTGTATTATCACATCTTATAGGTGTCTTATCAAGTGTGATACCATAGTCTTCAAGTTGTCTCTTAATCCATAGGATTTGAGCACAGCAACTTCCAGCTGCAACATATTCTGCTTCCGCAGTAGATAATGCAACCGAATTTTGCTTTTTGCTAAACCATGAGATTAAGTTACTTCCTAAAAATTGGCATGCACCACTTGTGCTTTTTCTATCTAACTTGCATCCAGCATAATCAGAATCTGAGTATGCAATCAGATTTAATGTGGAGTCTCTAGAATACCATAAACCTACATTTTTTGTTCCACTTAAGTATCTTAGTATTCTTTTAACAGCTATTAAGTGTGATTCTTTAGGTTCTGATTGAAATCTAGCACATAAACATACAGAAAACATAATATCTGGTCTACTTGCGGTTAAATAAAGAAGGGATCCGATAATACCTCGATAATACTTTTGATCAACCTTTTTACCTTCTTCATCTTTGTCCAGCTTGCATGAAGGACTCATTGGTGTTCCGAGGGGTTTAATTGATTCCATACCAAATTTCTTTAAAATCTCTCTTGTGTACTTTGTTTGGTTGATAAAGATACCCTCTTTGCTTTGTTTGATTTGGAGTCCAAGGAAGAAGTTGAGTTCTCCCATCATGCTCATCTCGAATTCTCCCTGCATTAACTTGGCAAATTCTTGACATAGAGAATCGTTAGTAGCACCAAAAACAATGTCATCAACGTATATTTGTACTACAAGTAAATCTTTACTTTTTCTTTTCAAAAATAATGTTTTATCAACATTTCCTCTTGTGAAATCATTTTCAATTAAAAATTTACTTAGTCTATCATACCAAGCTCTAGGTGCTTGTTTCAAACCATATAATGCCTTGTGTAATTTAAAAACGTGATTTGAAAATTCATGATCTTCAAAACCTGGTGGTTGTTCAACATAAACTTCTTCATTTATAAAACCATTTAAAAATGCGCTTTTAACATCCATTTGAAATAAGTTAAAATTCATATGACATGCAAATGCAAGTAAAAGTCTAATGGCTTCTAATCTAGCTACTGGTGCAAAGGTTTCATCAAAATCAATACCTTCTTCTTGATTATATCCTTTTGCAACAATCTAGCTTTGTTTCTAATTACTATGCCATTTTCATCTAGTTTATTTCTAAAAATCCATTTTGATCCTATAACTGAATGATTTTTAGGTCTTTCCACTAAAGTCCATACATTATTTCTTGTAAATTGATTTAATTCTTCTTGCATTGCTAACATCCAATTATTATCTTTTTCAGCTTCTTCTATAGTTTTAGGTTCAATTTGTGATACAAATGCAAGATGATTACTAATATTTCTCATATATGATCTAGTTCTTATTCCTTGAGATGGATCACCTATAATCAATTCCTTGGGATGACTATGAGCATATCTCCAGTCTCTTGGAAGATCTATATCATTATGATCAATATTGACATCATCATCCTTATGTGAATCATCATCTTTAGCTTCTTGCTCATGATCTGAAGATACTTCAATATTAAGTTTTTCAAGATCTTTTTCAATTATGTTTGTATCTTCCTCATCATCAAGCTTTTCAGAACTAGATGCTAAAGACTCATCGAAAACTATATGAATGGATTCTTCAACTACTAAGGTTTTCTTGTTAAATACTCTATAAGCCTTACTAGTTGTTGAATATCCTAAAAAGATTCCTTCATCAGATTTAGCATCAAATTTTCCTAAATTGTTTTTACCATTATTATGAATGAAACATTTACATCCAAATGTATGAAAGTATTTTATATTGGGTTTTCTTTCATTCCATAATTCATAAGGTGTTTTCTTTAAGATTGGTCTTATTAGGGCTCGATTTAAGATGTAGCATGCTGTGTTAATAGCTTCCGCCCAAAAGTACTTTGGTAGGTTACTTTCGCATAGCATGGTACGGGCCATGTCTTCTAGAGTCCTATTTTTCCTTTCAACTACACCATTTTGCTGTGGAGTCCTAGGGGCTGAAAAGTTATGATTAATACCATTTTCAGTGCAGAAACTTTCAAATAAGTGATTTTCAAATTCAGTTCCATGATCACTTCTTAGAGACACTATGGTAGTGTTTTTCTCATTTGTGACTTTCTTGAAGAATTTCAGAAATATCGAGAAAGTCTCATCTTTGTGAGCTAAAAACATACCCAAGTGTATCTAGAGTAATCATCTACAATCACTAAACCATATTTCTTTCCTCCTAGACTTGTGGTTCTAGTTGGTCCAAAAAGGTCCATGTGAAGTAGCTCTAATGCCCTAGAAGTTGAAACAACATTTTTAGATTTGAAAGAACTTCTAGTTTGTTTTCCAAATTGACATGCATCACATATTTTGTTGTTTTCAAAAACTAGTTTAGGTAAGCCTTTAACTAAATCCATTTTAATTAATTTTGAAATAAGGTGTGTGCTTGCATGACCTAATCTACGATGCCACAACCAACTAATTTCATTTATGTTAGCATTGTCAGCAATTAAGCAATGATCACTCAAAGATAATTTTTCTAGATCAACCAAGTAAACATTGCCATGTCTATAACCAGTAAATACAATGCTATCATCAATAGAATTAGTTACAGTGCATATTGAAGATTTAAATGAAACATTAAAGTTTTTATCACATAATTGGCTTATACTAATTAGATTATGCTTCAAACCATCAACATAAAGTACATTATCAATAAATATAGATGGAGTTATACGAACTTTACCAAGGCCCATAATTTGACCTTTACCGTTATCGCCAAACGTCACAACTCCACCTTTCTTTTCTTCCAGGGTGATGAATTCATCTTTGTCACCCGTCATATGTCTTGAGCAGCCACTATCAAGGTACCACTTTTTCTTTGATCTTTTGGCTACAAGACATTCCTGCAACATAATTTAAACTTTATGTTTAGGTACCCAAGCTTTCTTGGGTCCTTCATGGTTAGTAGCAATAAAGATTGTTCCTTTCGGAACCCAAATTTTCTTTCTTTTAGAGTTTAGTTTTTCATTATTACTTATTGTTTTGCACTCAAAAGATTTATGTCCTTTTTGATTACATTTAAAACAAGTAATATTACTTTGGTTAGCTTTTACAAAAATATTTTTCAATGATTTTTGTTTTCTAGATGTGTTATACCCTAAACCTGCTTTGTCAAAAACTGCTTTTTGACTATTTAAAATCATATTTAGTTTAGTTGAGCTTAGAGTAAATTTCTCAATAATGTCTTTATACTTTTTAACATCTTTCTTTAGAAAATCATTTTCATTAGTGATTGATTCTTTTTCTTTAATTAGATTTTCATTTTCAAATTTAATCAAATCAATCTTATGAACACAATCATTCTTTTCATTAAAAAGTGTTTCCTTTTTATCTTTTAAATCTTTAACTACTAGATTTAATTCATTTTCTCTTTAATTAAATTTAAGTTTTCAGTTTTTAAAGATTTGTGTTTCTTTTTCAAAGCTTTGAAATCAATCATCAATTCATTGAAAGCTTCAAACATTTCATCAAATGTAAATTCATCATCGGGGGTTTCGGTGCTTACCTCTTCGTTGTCGTCCGCCATGAAGCAAACATTTGCAACTTCTTTTTGTTCTTCTTCTTCGGAAGAAGACTCTTCACTGTCAGTCCAAGTTGCCATGTAGGCCTTTTTCTTTTTCTTATAGGCCTTCTTAAGTAAAGGACAGTCATATCTAAAATGCCCTGGCTTTTTACATTCATAACATACTAAGGGCTCCTTCTCTTTGTCCTTGTCCTTTTTCTTATCCTTTTCTTTTTCTCCTTCCATTTTTGATCCAAATCTTTTCTTGTGGAAGGGCCTCCTTCTTTGCATAAACTTCTTGAATTTCCTTGCAAGGAGGGCTGTCTCATCATCATCATCCTCTTCATTACCGCTGCTGCTATCTTCAACTTTTGCAGCCTTGAGGGCGATGGTCTTCTTCTTTCTTGACTCATCCTCATTGACATGTTGTTTAACTTGAAGCTCATGAGTCATTAGCGAACCAAGAAGCTCTTCCAATGGTAGGATGTTTAGATCTTTGGCTTCTTGTATGGCTGTCACCTTGGCTTCCCAAGTCCTTGGAAGTGACCTAAGAATTTTGCGAACAAGCTCAGAGTTAGTATAAACTTTTCCAAGACTTTTTAAACCATTCACAATATCAGTGAATCTAGTGAACATGCATGTGATGGTTTCATTTTGTTCCATGGTAAATAATTCATATTTATGAACCAAAATATTTATCTTTGATTCTTTTACTTGGTTGTTCCTTCATGTGTTATTTCCAACCTATCCCAAATTTCTTTTGCGGAATTACATGTTGAGATTCGGTTGAATTCATTAGAATCTAAGGAACAATACAAAATGTTAATGGCTTTAGCATTTAATTGTGCCATTCTTCTATCATTATCATTCCAATCCCTTTCGGGCTTAGGAACAATAGTGCCATCTACTAAGTGTGTGGGTGTACTAGGTCCATTTATTATTACTCCCCACAATTCATAGTCAGAAGCTTGAATGAATATTCTCATTCTAGCTTTCCAATATGAATAGTTGGTTCCATTAAATAAAGGAGGTCTATTCGTAGAATGACCTTCAGCAAAACATGAACCACTTTGTGTTGCCATAAGGATCTTTAGCCCTTGATCGTGAGATCAAATTCTAAATGAGCACTTGCTCTGATACCAATTGTTGGCCCAGATGGCAACCCAAGAGGGGGGGGGGTGAATTGGGTTCTTTAAAAAATTAGCCTTTTTAAAATAGTTTGCTTGTGATTTATGATGGCAAATGCAAGGTAACTATAAAGAGCAGTGAATAAGATAGAGATAGAGAAAGAGACAATGGAACACGGCAAACACAAAAGATTTTATAGTGGTTCGGTGTATCCAACACCTACGTCCACTCCCAAGAATCACTTGGGTCCACACTATAATCACCCTAGATTACAGCAGAGTTGTTTTACAAGCTCACAACTCGAACTTATTGTTTTTCCGGGCGCACAACGAACCCAGCTGGTTTTCAAGGGCTCACCAGCACAAAAACCCTAACCCAAGCTTAACCAAGCTTGAACCGAGGTAAAACTACCTCCTCTAGTTCAATCCCCAGATTGAACTAGGCACAAACAAAATAAGTATTGTTTTTGAAATACAAAGCTCCTCAATGAGCAAATATACAATTAAGAATAACAAGGTTTAGAAAAGCCTGATTTGTAGATAGGTTGGCTTTTGAGCTTTTCTTCTTTTCTTCTTTTCTTCTTCTCCTTGCTGGATTGAATCAAGCCTCAGCTCCGATTCTTCACAGTTGAAGCAGTTGAGAAGAGTTGAAAAGCAAGAAATGAATCTTCTTTCTCCAAGTTGGAAATCCGCCAAGACTTTGATTTTGAACGCTTTGGATTCCTCTTGAGCTATTTGGAGTGGAGTGGATTTGAGCTAGAAGGTTTTTCCTCTTAAGATTCAAGCTCTCGGATTTTTGAAATGGGATTTGTCTATCTCAGATTTTCTCTCTTTTCTTTCTATTTTTTCATCTTTTTTTTTTAACAATAGACTTCCCTTTTTATAGATTTCTTTCACACCATTTTTGGAAGAAAACTATCCGTTGGAGTGTACCTTGCATCAAAATATATCTGTTAGAAATAAGGTAAAATAGAAATATTACCGTTAGAGCTGATCTGGCAACTTGATTTTTCGTTCCAGGTGGGTTGGAGTCGACTCTAACTTTTCTGGAGTCGGCTCTAGCTCGAGGCATTTCAAAACGGTATTTCTGGAGTCGTCTCTGGCTTTTCTGGGGTCGACAAGAACCTTTTCCGGAGTCGACTCTAACTTACCCGGAGTCAACTCTAGGTCGGGGCCAGAAAAATCGACTTTCTGCTTCTTCTGTGAGAGTCGACTCTAACAGTCTCGGAGTCGACGCTAACGTCTGTGCCAGTTCCAGAGTCGGCTCTGTGATTCTCGGAGTCGACTCTAATGTCTGCAATTCTTACCTAGACATTAGATTCGATCCAGAACACTATGTAACTCCTGATTTTGATTATTCAATAGTCTTATAATCTGAAACACTAAATAAAAATCATCAGAGCCTTCAAGAGTTATACTCAGATAGTTTTGTTAATCATCAAAATCATCAATTGGGTCAACAGACTGATTTCCAAAACTGGCTCCACACTTTTAGCAACAATGGACTGATTTGCTACCTTAAAAATCTCCAATAAATCCTCCCCAAGATCAGATTTGGAAGTTGCAACAAATCCTCCCCAAAATCAGCTTCCTTAGTTGGCCAAATCGAATTCAAAATTGGAATTCAAACTCCCTCTTGATGAAATTAAGCTCCATCCCCGTCTAATATCGGCAACTTGGGTGTAAGTTTTGGACCTTGTAGCTGGGCTACTACGGGTCCTTTGTTCGCTTCTTTGCCCTTCAAGAGGAGTGATTTGGAAAAGAAAAGGTCTTTGTGCCCTGCATGCGGTGCAGGTCACGTGCATTGTGTACGATGATTAGCCATGCATGCATGCATGTAATCACATGTGATGAAGGATAATTTTATCCTTTTGTGCATCGCACTCGCATGTGACAAATCGGCGGGCGCACCGTATGCGGCGTTGGCCACACGCATGGTCGTGCGTGCTGTGTAGAAAAGGATCGATACAAATGATGTCATTGATATGTGCGGTCATACGCATGCATGGCCCATTACCACAGTGGTGCATGCATGGCCCATTTCCACAGTGGTGTGCACGTTCTGCATCACATGCAGTGCATAAAAAGCTTTTCTAATCGTGCATGCGGTATAGAAAAGGATAAAAATGTCATTGCCATGTATGGTCATATGTGTGCATGACCAATTACCGTAGTAGTATATGCATTCTGCATCGAAAAAGTCTTTATACATCGTATCCGGTGCAGCAAGTCCTACGTAGGTTGCACTGCTCATTCTTATTGGTCCACATGAATTCGACATGGCTTGATACGATAGAACAGAGATACCATCTTAAATTTTGATGTGACGTGTATTAATACCAGCTCAGCTTTTTTTTTTTTTGAAATTTTTGTACAGACACATTTTCTGAATGGGTATCGTAATTTTATAACTACGGTGTCGTAAATTTACAACTAGGGTATAGTAAATTTTTTTTTTTGACTTCTTGAACGTTGTAATTTTATAACCATATGATATTCTAATTTTAAAACTGGGTGTCATAATTATTTTTATTGAGATATTGTAAAACTATCTTAATATTTTTTAATAAATATAGTAGGCATGCCTACAAAATCTTTTCCTTGAGCATCACGCGCACAAAAAGCTTTCCTGCAAAGCATGCATCATGGCCATGTTGCATTTAAGTGGGTCGTAACTGGACTAATACGGGCCGTTTGTTCGCTACATCGCTGTAGCTCGTTGGGCTGCAGCAAGCCCGTCTGCTGGCTTGGGTCGGAGCTTGTCAAGTTCCACACGGGCCCTAAATGTATGCCGTACTCTCAAATCGTCCAGGCGTCCTCCATTCCATTCCACTCGATAAACCATCGCACCTTTTCCACCCTTGCCATCGTCCCCTCCATCCTCTTCGCCCTCTCTCAGCAAGACCAGCAGGCTCATGTCCCATGCCGTCAAGCAAGGTTATCATGGATTCAACATTCTTCAACGAGTTATCCCATGAAGCTATATATATCCCTTAGCTTTTGATTATGAGGCATTCTATATGAGTTCATCCTTGCAAATGTTTAGTTTCGAATATATATTAAAAAGATCTGCTGCTGATTAATCTTTTTGTATATATAATATCTCACGTACTCACACTTTGCTCTCACATCCACATACTACATGATGATGGCGAGATCAACAAGCATTCCTTGAAAACCAGTCTCTTTTCCAACATTCTCATCGTAACTTGTTCGGAGAAAATGTATGATAAAATCCTCAACAGGAATATGTAGGTTTTCTGCATTATAATTTTCAATCACATACGTGGAAGGCATCAATATTTAATTTCAACTTCACATGTCAATATCCTCATGAAACCCTTTGCATGGTTGAGTTAAAGGTAAGCCGCTAGTTGTTCTCAAGATCAGGGACAATTGTTTAAGATTTTAGGAATACCGAATACCCCATCTTATTTTTGTTAGCCATTTTTTGAGCTCGAAGGCAAAATATGGTGATAGTGGATCCAATGGGCTTGGAGTAATCTCTCGTCAAATTTCTTTTGGATGTCTTGCTAGTTCAGTGATGCTTTTTGTCCATTATGCTGACAGAATTCTGGAGCTTAAATTAAACTCATCCTCGGATCACTCACTGTTGCTGTGGGAACAGGACTGCCTCTGATCCAGAGGACTAGAGGAGGTGGCACTAATAGACAGCCAGTCTCTCTGTAACTTTGTATTTGTGCAGGGAATGAACAAAATTCTTGGGATCCTAAACCATAAGCATTTGTGCACCCTTACATTAGGGCAAGCTTGATTGTAAAGATTTTCGACAAAGTGTGGCCCACACAAGGTGACAACTCGGCTTGGTTGTCTCATATTATCTATGTGTATATATAGGTAGGTATGTATAGAGAGTTAGGATACTTATAAGACTATATTGTATAAGAGTACATTAGGGCATTTATATCCATTCATCTATTACCTGTTAGTTATTGGATTTGGGACTCATTTTTAAAAGTGATCCTTAACAAAATATATATTTAACTCCAAATGCTTGCTAATTAAAAATAATAAAGGATCTCATAAATCTTTAATCATGATTTGCAACATCAAAATTGGCTAAAAACCAAAAATTAATCATGATATATTATGACTATTGCACCCACAAAAAAAAAAATTGAACGATAATATATTTTTATATTTCTCAACAAATTGCCTATTTTAATGGCATTGCATCATGTTTCTATTTAATATAGTATTTAAAACTATCAAGTTTAGATAAATTTGATCAGTATATATTTCAAGATATTTAGATTAAAAACATTATAAATTATAGTTTATATTATATTTTGCCTATGTACCAACTATATTTCCATTCTTTTTTTCCTTGGCTGATAGAAAAGAAATTTTAAAAATAAAAAAAATAAATTTCAAGTATTGTGTATGGTAAACCATTTGACAGCAAGCAATTAAATTGAATATACCGAGCATGTGTCAGCATTATTAATCTAAAGAAACATGAGTTAGGGAAAGCTTATCTTAGTAGCAAGTAATTAAACAAGAGACAAGCTTAGATCCAGCCACCACGGCAGCAAAGGAGAGCATCCAATGCAAATATTCTCCTAGGCTATGAATCCATTGGTTGGGGAGGTGGGGGGCTCACTCCTTATCCCTACTTTATTGCAGGTCATGAGAGGAAGGAATCAATCATCTCATCTAGCTCTTCTTGGCATTGGCAATGCATGCATATTTCTCTATTTCCAAGTAAACAGTTTGTATATATCGAGAAGTTAATGCTGTGACTGATTATGTTGCTTCTTCTGTTGCTATAATTTTAATCAATAAATTTAGTATTTTAGAATTCATCATATTATAGTAAATTTTATATTTTAATATTTCGAATTTAATTCGTGTCAAAGTGATATAATCTCTCGTCTGAAGGAATTAAAAAAAAAAAAGGTTTGTATAATTTTACTCAACAGATGTGATTGTTGACATGCCACCTAACTTCCTCTCCTTCCTTCCTTCCTTGCGTCCCACACCCTTTCACGTGCCGCCAAATCCTCCTGCATCTACCTCTGGCACTGCCTTGGAGATTACATATGGAGTACTGCAGGAACGTAGGAAATTAAAAAAAAAAAAGAGTCCATGATAAAAAATCCAAATTCAATCTCAGTGTGCTTCAGGATGTCACATCCAAAATCTTTTATTTCCTTCTTCTCCGTATGCTTAATTACATTACACCATAGCTGTGCTTATCAATTTGAGAAGATAACAGAATATATCTTAATTGATATGACTTCAATCCTTTATTTAAGATAAAAAATATATCTTATAATACATTGATGATAGCATAATAATTTTTATATCTAATCATATATATTCTCACAAGAGTTTTAATATATTTTTTTTCAAAATAAAAAGCTAATGTAAGGGAATCAATGACACATATCGTTAGTTATAAAATTATCAGCAATTTATAAAAAAAATTTTTCATAGATAAAAGATTAGAGCTCGATGTATGTGCTTAATGATGATGCAAGTGATGAGCTAGATAAAAAGCCTCGTTTTGGATGTTATTAGAACCATAATTGTTAGAATCGGATCGAACCGATAGATTAGACCGATTGAATCGGAATCCGAAGGCCAAATCGGTTTGGTTCTAACATAAAACAGTATATGCAAGTGATCTAGAATAATTTGATCAACTCATCTTGTTCATCTCTAAACCGATCAATCCAGTCCAAACCAAATGAGGTTACGGATTTTATTATCATGTTAATCTTAATTTTTTTAATTAAAAATTATTTTTATTAATATAGATATATTTTTATATTAAAATAATTAATCGATAGTTCAATCAGTGATCCGATGGCTCGAGCCCTTGATTGGGTCAGTCCAAGCTAGATCGGACAACCATGATTGGAACAAGAATGATGATGAGAAAATTGACGAGTTAGAAAAGATTTTGAAAAGATTCTTTAATGTTCACGTCAGTAAGAAAAACTAGAAACGATCGACTAAGGGCGTGCATTGCAGTCATATTCTTGTTGATGAAGAGAATATAGAGCATGAGAGATAGGAAAAAGAGCCTACTATTAGAGGATGTTTATTTTTTATTTAAATTGAAAAAAAGATCTATTTCTAGCTCGAGATGAGTTTTTCGTCCTCATCTAGCTTTTGCATCCGGTAACAAGAGCAAGCAATTTGTCCGGATCGTCTGCTATTTCGCCCTAGCCCTAGCCGACCTATTTCGCCCGTCGGCCCTAGCCGAGCTATTTCGCCCGTCGGCCCTAGTCGACCTATTCTGTCCGTCGGCCCTAGCCGTCGGCCCTAGCCGACCTATTCATTCGTCGGCCCTAGCCTATCTATTTTTTCCGTTGGCCCTAGCCGACCTACTTCATCTGTCGGCCCAAGCCGACCTACTTCATCCGTTGGCCCTAGCCGACCTATTTCGCCCATCGGCCCTAGCCGACCTACTTCTGCCCATCGGCCCTAGCCAACCTACTTCATCCATTGGCCCTAGCTGACCTATTTAGCCCGTCGGCCCTAGCCGACCTACTTCATTCGTCGGCCCTAGCCGACCTATTTAGCCCGTCGGCCCTAGCCGACCTATTTCGCCCGTCGCCCTAGCCGACCTACTTCATCCGTCGACCGTAGCTGACCTATATAGCCTGTCGGCCCTAGCTGACTTATTTCATCCATCGGCCCTTGCCGACCTACTTCATCCATCGGTCTTAGCCGACCGCCTCATTTCTCAAGCTTTGATCGATCCATTGCATCGCTCAACCTGAACCGAGCTAGGTCTTCTCTCGGTTCATCCGCTAAGGCTATCCCCCCACCTTGGCCCCAGCCAATACGTTCCCTCGATCCTGAGATAAAAACGATCAAACGGCGCCAACAAGCCATAAGTCGCTTGCGATTGGGGCAAAATTTGAAGCAAAGGACTGCCCAAGAAAAGGCATTCAAATGGAAGCGGAAAGTTCATTCATTAAAGAACTTCAGACAGAGTTACATCTCGGGAAGCAAAACGTAGAAGTAATTTTTAAAAGCCGGGAACCGTATCAGTTCTGGGAGGACCCTCAATTACGTCTGCAGAGGCACGACTTGATTTGCCCTTTTCAAGTATCTTAGCCTCCTTGGCGACAGTCTGCGAATGTCCTCCGGAAGCTGTGACCTCGCTGGGACCCGGGGTGGTACCAAGATCGGTGTCCGAAGCATCGATGTACTCATCCTCTTCTTCACCCCCGGAGTCACTGGCATCAAGAGCTTCAGCATCCAAGAAAGAGAGATCCTATTCTAGATGCTCGCTGGATATCTTGTCTCTGCATTCGTCCACTCCGAGTTGGAAGGCATCAGAACAAATTACGTCCTGTTTGCCCTTGAGCATGGCGAGTCGCATCTCAGCCTCGGCCATTTAGCTCCACGATAGGGCAACTTGCCCCTCAGTTTCTATGACCTGAGCCTGCAGAAGAACAATTTGCTCCTCGAACTCGCCGGCCCGCGCCTCGAGTTCCAAACTCCTATCTCGGCTAGATGCAAGCTCACCTTGCATGTCTCGATTGTCTAGCTCCAATTTTGCCATCTGCGAAGCCAGAATCAGTCGGCGCCGCGAGGAACCAACAAAGGAGACTAAAAAAGGGAATAGGATCGTACCTCCTCCTTTTGTTGGGCCAACTTTTTGGTCAGCTCCTCAACCTCACCCCTGGCCCTCGCTTTGTCGGCTCTGACCAGCTCGACCCTTTCTTGGAGAGCGTTAATTCTTGACTGCTTATCCTCGACCTCTCCCCGGGCTTGGGATAGCTCGTCACTCAGCCGGGCTATCGTCCCCTCGTGCCATTTGGCGTTGGCTCTCAAGTCGGCAACATCGCGATCGCACCGCTGCAGCTTCTCCTCTACTTCATCGAGCATTCTGGCTAGGCAGCTTCTCTCTCAGCGGCCTCCTTCCCCAGCCGGCCCAGACTCTCGTTATGTTATTTCTGCATCACCGCCACTTCCTCAGAATGCTTTGACCTAACTCGAGCCAACTCCAAGCATACATTGTCGCTCTTTACTAGGAGCCCCTGCAACTCCTCCACTTTAAGCTTTTGCTTAGATGCTTCAGCTAGAGCGGCCTAATACGATGCCCTCATCCCCGCCAAGCTTTCGTTGCTAGCGGCTAGGAGTTCCTCAAACTTCTCGGATGCCTCCGCTCGCGATCGGAGTTCGGCGCTGGCTCTCTTGGCCTAGACGCCGGCCCCGTTGCCAAACTCAAACGCCAGCACATCGCCCAAGAAAGCAAAACACTCTACAGGATAAAGAACGAGTAAGAACATGCAATCAAGTCAGCCGGAAAGCATCCGCCACCCAAGAGTGGTGACTCACCCGAGAGGCGTAGGCCCGTGTCATCTTCATGAGGGTCGGATTGTCGATGTCGGGAAGAAGATGGATGCTTTCGGCCACATCCTGCTGCCCGAATGCGGCATCAACCAACTCCAAGTCCGCAAACTTGTCTGCCGAGGGGTCCGCACCTGGGTACAGGGCCGACCTCATTAGAGTGGAGAACGCCTCCTCAACGTCCATGTTCGAGCTGCTGGGCTGGCCGTCTCCACCGAGGAGTCAACCCGGTGACCTCTGATTGGGAAGCCTTCAACCTCCAAGCCTCCTCTATCAGAATTCTGGCCTGGGCTTCCTCAGACAATTCGGCTAACCCAAGCGCCAGCCTTCCCAAAACCCTTTTGGAAGGAGTCTCCATTGCAGGACTCTCGTCTCGTTGCGCTCCCTCTCCCGATCCATCTCCTTCGGTCACAATTACCTGCGTCTCCTCTGCAGGCTCTGCCGAAACCTCTATCCGACTTGCTTCTCGATCCACTGCGGGTGACCCAACGTCGCCATCCCCGGACTCTCCCGCAGGAGGCCCCACAAGAGGGAGCTCGCCCCGAACCTCTCCGACTACGATCGCTCCCTCTTGCTCTCCTACCGAGGTCGGAGCAAACCCGCGGTCGGGGAGAGCCACCCAGAAACAACGACTTCCGCCGAATCCGTCGTCGACTCGTCTTTCAAAGGGGATGCGGCCGAATGAGCCAATGGAATCTCATCCGAGCTATCTGACAGTTCCACCACAGGGGGACAAGGGATCTCAACTGTCCTCCTCAAATCCTCCCTCGCTTCCGACGCTCCCGCTGTGATCACTCCGGTATCCGGCGAGCGTCTTCCAGAATATGAGCCCTCTTCTCGGGCCTACTTCTCTCCGCACCGCTGCTCTCCCCTGGGTGCTTGCCCTTCTTCTTCTTGACGAGGCCTGACAATGCAGACCTTCTGGCTGCGAGAGGAAAGTGCATGCAGTTAAACCCAAAGACGTCCGCCTGGGTAAAAAACAGCGGAAAAGAGAAAAGGGGGGACTTACCTTGCGGGTCCAGAGGGCTAAGCCCGGCGGCGAAAAGAGCACCCTCCGATAACAAATCATTGGCCGAGAACACATGGCCGTTGCGGAGAACATCCAAATCTTTCTCCTCCCGCTCGGACAAAACCGGATGCGTTTCCGCATCCCGAACAAAATTTCCCCATCTCCGAGGGAAGTCGGAGCCAATGTTCCCCTCAGCGATGACGAATCGACTCTTCCATCCCTTTATGGAGGACGGCTTATCCGCAATCGTTTTGAAGGACCTCCGGGGTCCGATGTAAGGCCACTCCGATTTTCTTCCAGGTATCAGATGATAGCAAGCGCGGAAAAGAGGGAGAGTGGCGATAACCTGAATCTGATGACACATTGAAATAAATTCGATAATACTCCGCCAGCTATTGGGGGCCACCATCGCCGGACAGATGTTGTAATGTGTCATGATCTCCTTCACTAAGGGATGAAGAGGAAACTGGTGGCCTGCTTTCAAACTGTCCTCGTAAACGAAGACTCCATGCTTCAGATCCCGCGAGACCCTATGCTCGGGTCCCGGCAATCGCAGAACGACGTCTGGAGGTATACCATACCTCTAGCGAATCTTTCCCACATCCTCAGCGACGATCTTCGAAGCTACGTCGTCGGGGCTCATCATCCTCCTAGCCGGAAAAAGCACAAGGCGAAACGGCCAACGGGGCGGAGGACGGGACTCTCCAGGAAACAGAATGAGAGGGTGTTGCGAACAGATGCAGCGCTACTCTCGCTTTGCTTCCCCCCAAAGGAAGCCATCTTAAGAAGATGAGGCGTTTCGCCCGAGGCGTTCGGAACCGCCTCGACAAATGCCGCGTGAATCGAGATTTGCTACGTGGCATTCCCCCAACCGTCGCCCCTGGAGGAGCCTTACCCACGAAGGCATGATGACCGCGCTACATTAATTAGGGCATCATTGCGCAGGCTGTCTAATCTGGATCATCCCATCCAAAGCGTGCCACCTGGACTTATACTCCCTATGCCCGAACCTGCGCTTCGAACTAGGGAGTGAAGGGCATGTGTTGGGGGATAAAATCATCATGCGTCATTAATCGTGCACGCGGCTAAGGTCAGCCCTGGCTCCCGCTCGATTGAGCGACTCCTGCCAAGGATAGGTCGATGAATTGAGATGCTCCAGCCCCTCACCGAACCAGGGGTCCTCGAGGTACCGACCTATCCCGTCTCTCGGCCCCAGCCGAGCTATCGGTCTTCGTTTGTCGGCTCCTCCAGCCGACCTACCTCATCTTCCGGCCCCAGTCGAGCTATCGGTCTTCATATGTCGGCTCCTCTCGCCGACCTATCTCGTCTCTCGGCCCCAGCCGAGCTATCGGTCTTCATCTGTCGGTTCCTCTCGCCGACCTATCTCGTCTCTCGGCCCCAGCCGAGCTATCAGTCTTCATCTGTCGGCTCCTCTCGCCGACCTATCTCGTCTCTCGGCCCTAGCCGAGCTATTGGTCTTCGTCTATCGGCTCCTCCAGCTGACCTACCTCGTCTTCTGACCCTAGCCGAGCTATCGGTCTTCATCTGTTGGCTCCTCTCGCCGACCTATCTCGTCTCTCGGCCCCAGCGAGCTACCGGTCTTCATCTGTCGGCTCCTCTCGCCGACCTATCTCGTCTCTCGGCCTCAGCCGAGCTACCGATCTTCATCTGTCGGCTCCTCTCGCAGACCTATCTCATCTCTCGGCCCCAGTCGAGCTATCGGTCTTCATCTGTCGGCTCCTCCAGCTGACCTACCTCGTCTCCTGGCCCCAGCCGAGCTATCAGTCTTCGTCTGTCGGCTCCTCTTGCCGACCCATCTGTCTCTCGGCCCTAGCCGAGCTATCGGTCTACATCTGTCGGCTCCTCTCGCCGACCTATCCCGTCTCTCGGCCCCAGCCGAGCTATCGACCTTCGTTTGTCGGTTCTTCTATCCGACCTATCGCCCTCCTTGGCCCTGATTGCCAGGCTGCCTTTTCAGCTCATCTCAGCCCGAGCGACACTACCCCTCTGTAGAATTCGACGCGGGAAAGCCCACACTTCCGAGATCCTAAGCGGAAATCATATCAGAAAGTGGCCTAAGGGGGCCTAACACTTTGGGACCTGCGCCCCCGTCAGATCCCTAGGCAGTAATAAGCTCTTCCAGCCGTCGATCCACTAATTAACCAGATACGGATCCTACCAGACTCGTAACAAACTAGATTCGAATCCCAACGGCTTTCGGGCCCACGATGCTCCTCCCTAACGATCAGGTGATCCTCTATAAATACTGCAGTTCCAGACCCCCCTAAGGTACGTGCGCATTTTCGGACGCTATCCCCCTTCTTTTCCCTTTGCACACTTGCACACTCTGCAGCTCTTAGCCCCCTTTATTTCGCCATTGCTGCTCTGCTCAGAGCTCTCTGGAGGAACTCTCCGGCGAGAGCCTTCTCCTTTTATCTTGTTGCTCGTTGGTCCTTACTGATTTGAGCGTCGGAGGGTCTTCCGCGGAGGGCCACCTCCAGCGCCTCCTGCGTGTAGGCTTCTTGCAGGTCCGTTCAGGAGGAAGCTCGATCAGAAGACCGAACCTGCTCGAATCGGAGAGCGAATTTCAGCGATAATACTGAGCATGTATCAATATTATTAATCTAAAGAAATATGAGTTAGTGAAAGCTTATCTTAGTAGTAAGTAATTAAACAAGAGACAAACTTAGATCCAGCCACCACGGCAGCAAAGGAGAGCATCCAATGCAAATATTCTCCTAGGCTATGAAATCCATTGGTTGGGGAGGTGGGGGGCTCACTCCTTATCCCTACTTTAATGCAGGTCATGAGAGAAAGGAATCAATCATCTCATCTGGCTCTTCTTGGCATTGGCAATGCATGCACATTTCTCTATTTCCAAGTAAACGGTTTGTATAATTTTACTCAACAGATGTGATTGTTGACATGCCACCTAACTTCCTCTCCTTTCTTCCTTGCGTCCCACACCCTTTCACGTGCCGCCAAATCCTCCTGCATCTACCTCTGGCACTGCCTTGGAGATTACATATGGAGTACTGCAGGAACGTAGGAAATTAAAAAAAAAGAGTCCATGATAAAAAAATCCAAATTCAATCTCAGTGTGCTTCAAGGATGTCACATCCAAAATCTTTTATTTCCTTCTTCTCCGTATGCTTACATTACACCATAGATGTGCTTATCAATTTGAGAAGATAACAGAATATATCTTATTGATTGATATGACTTCAATCCTTTATTTAAGATAAAAAATATATCTTATAATACATTGATGATAGCATAATAATTTTTTATATCTAATATATATATTCTCACAAGAGTTTTAATATATATTTTTTCAAAAAAATAAGCTAATGTAAGGGAATCAATGACACGTATCGTTAGTTATAAAATTATCAGCAATTTATAATTTTTTTTTTTCATAGATAAAAGATTAGAGCTTGATGTATGTGCTTAATGATGATGCAAGTGATGAGCTAGATAAAAAGCCTCGTTTTGAATGTTATTGGAACCATAATTGTTAGAATCGGATCGAACCGATAGATTTGACCAATTAAATCAAAATCCGAAGGTTAAATCGGTTCGGTTCTAACATATATAAAACCGTATATGCAAGTGATATAAAATAATTCGATCAACCCATCTTGTTCATCTCTAAACCGATCAATCCAATCCAAAACGAATGAGATTACAGATTTTATTATCATATTAATCTTATTTTTTTTATTAAAAATTAATTTTTATTAATATAAATATATTTTTATATTAAAATAATTGATCGATGGTTCAATCAGTGATCCAATAGTTGAATCAATGATCCGATAGCTCGAGCCCTTGATTGGGTCAGTCCGAGCTGAATCGAATTGGAACAAGAATGATGATGAGAAAATTTAGAGTTAGAAGAGATATTTTGATAAGATTCTTTAATGCTCACGCCAGTAAGAAAAACGAGAAACGATCGACTAAGGGCGTGCATTGCAGTCATATATTCTTGCTGATGAAGAGAATATATAGAGCATGAGAGATAGGAAAAAGAGCCTACTATTAGAGGATGTTTATTTTTTATTTAAATTAAAAAAAAGATCTATTTCTACCTCGAGATGAGTTTTTCGTCCTCAGCTAGCTTTTGCATCCGGTAACAATTTGTCCGGATCGTCTGCTACAAGCTTTGTTATTATGGGACCATCTCTTATGCCGTATACTTCTTGCCATGAATTAATTGCTTTCTCTGCAGAGAATAATTGGCTCCATTAGCTTTTTGTAGGGGTATGTGCGTTCTTGTCAGTCAACCATGCGTTGCCTACCATCTTTTGTTGGTATAATAAGCTTCCATCTTAATGAGAGATGAAGTTTGATGAAGGCCTCATCACTTAACAACACTCTACATATTGAACCTCAGTCTAGGATGTGTGCAGCGAGCCTCCTACAGAGATAACCTTTCCATGTTAATTAATAGCATGCAGTGAAAGTTTTACATTTTAGTAGCGTCTATTCCCCAACGCTTTTTGGGATCCAAGTGCAACAGAGTTTTGCCCACTCTATGTTAGAAGTGAGATGCTTGCAAAGTTGCTCAAAACGATCTCCATGCTTCCTTGCCGTATGCTACCGTTGGTTCCTAAATTGAGGATAGTTTCCACTGCTCAAGAAAACTAATTTGCACCACCTAATAAAGATCAAAGGAAAAATATGGATGCAACATCGTGTACGTCATGGGACCCAACATTCATGGAAGGACGAGGTCATGGACATATTTGCTAGATGTAGGTATATATGTTAATTTATTATCATTTGTTCTGGAAATAATAAATTAGAGTTAAAAGGAGTGGTGGGAATAAATGCCTCTCTTTGGGAGCGTGGCAAAGTGTACGTAATGTGAGAATCTCTCCAAATTTTTCCCCCTCTTAATTTCCATGTGCATGGTGACGTCTAGAACATGTGAAGAGGCTTCACTTCATGCCATCTTAGGTTTACAAACAAATTAAGATCCAAGATCGATCGAGTACTCGCCTGCCGTGAAATATTTAAAATGAGTAAAGAGGGACCTTCTTCCTTCTTTCCTGTAGTCCATGTGTTGTTCGTCCTCTTACGAAGAGCTTTTCACATGATCAAGGAAATAATAAAACCCAATACCCTGTTTCCACTCCTCTTTCTTTTGTCAACCTTGCCTCACGGATCTCAAGCCCCCTTTGTTTAAGGTAGTATTTGAAATAGGGGATAAGAGGGGATATCCAGGGGATATTCCCTCTTATTTCCAAAAGCCATAACTATAAGGGATAAATAAGAATAAAGTTAACCAAAGGAATAATCCATGGTTAACCATGGTTAACCATGAGATATCCCCTCAATTTATTCCCTATAAAATGCAGGAATAGCTGGTTATCCCTCCAAATAAGAGTAAAAAAAAGTTATCCTATGAATTTACCCTTTTGCATTTGATATTGATATGATCAATGGGATAGCTAAAGGATATCCCTAGGGATAGCCAGGGGGTAACTCTCGTACACTTATACATGGATAATATTTTTTCTATCAAATACTACCTAAGAGACTGGTTGCTCTGATATATATCCTCCACTTGCTTCTTTTTCTTGCTAATGACTCCTCTCCTTGTCTCCATATTTTATTTATGTCATGATTATTTTTTACTAAACCTGCTCCTCTGATCTCTCATATTATTACAAGTCGCCTCCCTGATCAAAACAAGTGTGGTGGTAGTCCTGGAACATGCGTTATTCCCCGATGGTACAAAATATTCCCAATAAAATTAGTCAAGGAATTAAACACAGAAAATGTTACAGTTTGTTGCCATCAAGATCCGTCTTTCGACTCATGCGCAGTCGATCTCTAGGGGGCGGACCTGCATACAAGTCCTCGCGCGAAAGGCGTTGGGGGTGGCCCTCCGTGGAAGACCCTCCGACGCTCAAGTCAGTGGAAAAAAATCGACGATCAACCAGAAAGTGGGGAGATGAATCTCTTCGGGAGGCATCTCTAGGGCGGCCAATCGGGAGCTCTAGAGGGCAAGAGCACCGACGGACTGCCGGCGAGAGCGGGAGAGTGAGAGTGGGGGTGAGGGTATGAGCGCGCATACCTGAGGAAACCTAGGAGTGTCCCATTTATAGACTGTCACCTGGATCTCGAGCGCCTTCTGGAAGGTTCAGAGGTTGTTAAGATATGGGGGTGGATCGAATCAGGCCGTTGTGGGGCCGTTGGGATCTGCATCTTGTCTGTTAGGGGATCGACGGACAGGAGAGCTCCTTGATGGCTTGAGATCTGGTTGAGTAGGCTTGGGGTAGCTATGATAGGTTCTAGACCACTTCTCGACATGATTCCTTGTCTAGGATGTTGTTATGGTAAGCCTGGGCTCTCCCGCGTCAGGTTCCGCGAAGGTAGGTATCGGATCGTGGATCGCTTGATGAAGCCGGGCCGTGGAGACTCGGGGGAAACGAGCTATGGAAGCTCGGGAAGGACGAGCTATGGAAGCTCGGGGGAGCCGAGCTATGGAAGCTCGGGAGAGGTCGAGCTATGGGAGCTCGGGAAAGCCGAGCTATGGAGGCTCGGAGGAGGTCGAGCTATGAAACTCGAGGAGGCCGAGCTACGAAAGCCCGGGGAGGCCGAGCTACGGGAGCCTGGGGAGGCCAAGCTATGAAAGCCCGGGAAGGCCGAGCTACGGGAGCTCGGGGAGGCCGAGCTACGGGAGCCCGGGGAGGCCAAGCTATGAAGCCCGGGAAGGCCGAGCTACGGAGCCCGGAAAGGCTGAGGGGAGGAGGTTGGTCTTAGCCTCCTCGCACGGATATTGATGCAATGATGATTTTACCCCCTAACACAGTTTATATACATGTTGTAAATATTCAAATCATCCAATTAATGAATCATATCGAAGCATTCTCAATGTCCCCATCCGGTGCTTCATAGTATTCAGCAATGGTTTATTTTTTTTTTCAGAGTTTTATTTCAATTAAGAATGTATTTAAGAAGATGAATTAAGTTGCTGGTACTTTTGCTGAAAGAGAAGCTATTATTTCTCAAACTTTCTCCTCAATGAATACTTGTTCAAATGATTTAATTCTCATGTTGGAAGCCAATGCCAAAGATGCTTTCTTTCGTTATCATTTTTGATATTTTATTCATTTCTTGTACTGGAGTATTTTGTTTTTATAAATTAAATTTAGTCATTAGTGTTATTACATAGCCCATCAATGCTTCACCTATATAGGAGGCTAGTTGAAGAGTTGCTCTCACTTTATTCAAGGATCTTTTTATGGTCTATTATGATGAGCAAAGTCATTCGTGTTATGACCCGGTCTTGATTAATTTATTATCATTTCTCTAAACAAAAGACCAGTGGCCTTCAATATGAATGCCCTTGAATCACTTTCAATGGCGAAGGATGTAATAGCTGCTCTAGAAGTTTGGAATCGGAGTTTGTCGAAGAATGTCATTTTAGCTGGTATTGTGGAGGAAATCATTAATATTCCTATTTAATTATGGTAATGGCTAGAGAGATATGCTAGGGTAATAGTTACAAAACTAATTAATATTATTGCATTGAGTGATATATATTTCTGCTCTCATATAGGAAGGCCATAGTAATTACTTGCAATCTGAAGCTATGAAAATTTGAAGACCAGGATGTCAGTAATGGATTTTATTTTTCTTATGCAAGTTGTGATAGAATGGACTTCTAATTTTTACTTTATTAGCCTGTTGGTTAGCAAATGCTTCTCCTATATGTCATAGATATGGGAGGGAGGTTGTATCAGCATCACAATATTTTAAGTCTATGCTCTTTTCAACCGTTTTGGATATACAACTCAATTCAACTCATCTAAGTCTTTTTTTCAACTACATGGGGTCGGCTACATGAATCTGCTTCCTCCACTCTGCTCTATTCAGAATTAAGTCGACATTCAAATTATAAATAGTTATATTTTTTTAATTATTTTTATTCATGTTAGTTAGTTTAGGTCTGTTTTGGATATGCTTCTTTCAATAGTTTTGAGCTTTTCCTTTTTAGAAACCGCATAATTCTGAGATGCACATAATGCATACAATTAGGAATGATTTTTATTTTTTAAAAAAGTTATTTAATTCAACTTGGATGGTTCGAAATATAGTGGGTAATCTTCAACTAGAAAGGAGTGCACATAATGTACATTCTGGTTCCTAGGGTACCTCTTCATAGGTTATTGTGGCTTATCCTAAACATATCCTTTGGAGACACCTTCAACTGAGGTTTTTAAAAATTAATTTTGATAGTTCAGTTCATCAGGATGGAGCTGATGCAGGTATGGTTATCTGAGACCACTTTGGTACATCAGCTATCTCATACCTCTTAGTCTGTGCCTGATACAAAGTTATAACTGGAGCTTAGAATGGAGTGATGGTTGCTTTCCAAAGATTTCAAGCATCTCATCTAGTCTTGAAAGGTGATTCAATAACACTGATCTCATGACTGGGCAGAGAGATAGTCTATCAACATTCTGATTATGATGGGATTTGTTAGCTACTATCTCTTTCATTCCTCATCACTTTTTTTGTCAGCACATTTATAGAGAAGAAAATTAAGTGGCTAACTATCTGATGAACTGAATTGTATAGCAAGGAGGGTAATTAAAGAAGCTGGCCTATAAATATGCTGAATCACCTTTGCAACTCGGCTTGAGCTAACATTTAGGGTGTTACGTAGCTTTGTTGAGGACTTAGTCCTCCTTCTATTGTATTAGGGGTAAAAAAAAAAGAAAAAAAAAAAGAAAAAAAAAAAAAAGAAAACGCAGTAATATATTTAGAAGCCGGCCCATCTTCCTACTTTCCACGCATGAATGGTGAGTTAAAAAAAAAAAAAAAAAAAAAATTCATTGATGGAACACGACAAACTATAATGGCTATTTTCTGAGGATTGGAATGGCTGGGAAAAGGAATTGAATATACCACTGAACTGGAATTGTTGATGCTCGATATTGATCTGAACTGGAAACTAGCCATAATTAGACACATCTCAAGGAAGAGGATTCATACAAACACTTTTTACCATGGAGGAAGGCTTTTTTTTTTTTTTTTTTTTGGGTGTGTGTGTGTTTGTCAGATCGTTCACCAAACACGACAACAGAAGCAGCTAGGCCCCAACAGATTGACAACCCACCCAACATATCTTCTTTTTGGAAGATGCCCAGATTTACCATCAAAAGAGTTTGAAAAATTTGCGATGGCTATTAGAGGGTAGAAACCAAATTGCCAACAACCAATCTAATCAAAGAACAGCTCCAGTCCCACAACAAAGCCACTGCAATGAAATTTCCATTCTAGAGATTCTCTGGTTGCACCGTACCAATCAAGACCATCCAGAACGATTAATGGAGCTGCCAAGGTCTGTCTCTCCGTCTCTCCCTCCACTGGAACTGGAACTGGAACATCCTCTTTACTCAGGCCAAGGAACGGTTGCAGCACATGGCAGATCAGCTCATTCATTCATTCATTCATTCAACTCTTTAGCAGAGATAGCTAATAATGGATACGATCATATGCCTATGGCGATAAGGACATCACCTCTTTAAGGGGATAGATTATGATGCCCCTTCCGATTAGTTTCACATCGGGTAATTAAGGAAGGATGAAATTGTTTATAATCAAGTTAAATAAGATGAACAAGTACCAATTGAATTTTTTTTGGATTATGGTGGCCCAAGTTGGTATATATGAACCTTGTTCATCTTGCTTTTATATTATGAAACGAGTTCGTAGATGTTGCAGGTCCGGATCGTTACATTATGGTATCAGTGCTACGCACCAGCCGGAAGTGCATGATATGAGCTAAGTGCCACATAGGGCAAAGTGTGCTACATTGATGTAAGTCAGCTCTTGAACCGCGATGAGGACGTCGCTCCTTAAGGGGCCCATATCGAGTAATTTAAAGAAGGGTAGAATGGTTTATAACCAGTTAAGCAAGATGGACAAGTACCAATTGAATCCTTTTTAAGCTGTGATGGTTCAAATTGGTATGAATCTTGTTCGTCTTATTTTCTTGTAACGAAATGATGGTTCATGAGTTGCGGGCCTAGATCATTACAAATAACACATAATCTTTAGCAGGTGATAACGAGTTCAAGCTGACATCAGTCAATATTTAACGTATTTTGGCAGAGATCGTATCTTTTGGAAGAGGAGAGGAGAGAGCAAACGGCCATTGCCACCGCTTGGACCATCACATGCAATCATTCATATTGATGTTATTACTCTGTTATTTTTTTTTTTTTCTTCTCCTTTCCCACTCTTTGATAGATTAAATAAATGGCGTGTTAAATTAACTAAAAGGTGAAAGAGAAGCCCAACCCCTTCCAACCCAACACAAGCCATGTGGTACGACCAGCTTTTGCCTACCACCCCGGCGGGAGATCTGGGCATGGAACATGAGGCTACCGAAAGGGCGTGGCATTTTCGTAGTTTCTTGTCAATTAAGGGCTTTTTTTTGGGCGATATTATTAGGTAAAGCTGTGCTATCTGAAGCACTATTTTTTTTATTTTTTATTTTTTAAATCGCCGTGGAGGATCAGGATAGGGGCAGCATCAAAAATTCCAGGATGCTTTTTATTTTCTATAAAAAAGATAAAAAAATTTAAAAAAATATCATTAATTTTTTTTATTTCTATTTATTTCAAATGTAAAAGTTTTTTTTTTTACTGAATGACAAAATATATACCCCTTGATATTTACATTTTCCAACAAAATTATCCACTCCATCTCAAGGGTTATATTATTATAGCAGTTGGGGTGGATGATGGATCGAAGGTCGATCACACCACCTGCGCGCGCTCATCATTCCCCGCCTATTTAGGAATGGATGGTCAGGATCTCACGGGCCGAAGGGGGAATCCGTTGCTTTCCAGAAGAGCGGCAGCGGCCAGCCTTGATTGAGATTCTCATCAAACTATTCAGTTTATTCCTTTTCCTTGTGACCTGGGGGGCCTTCTTACCTATTTTTTCCAACTTGTACTCGAACTTTTTCTCCACCACCCATTCCTCGCACAGTCATTTACATTCCTCTCTTCTCCGCGTTTTCTATTTAACTCCTTCGGCACTATACCTCTTTCCACAATTCTCTTCTTCGATCTCTTTTCTCCTCTCAAATATATATATATATATATATATACCCACCATCACCACCGTTCCAATATTCCTGTCCAATTGCTTCGGATCACTCAGCGCGGCCTTGGCCTTGGAAACCCCGATCCCAGCCTCCTTCATGGGTTCCGAGACCATCGCGGCGGGGGAATTGCCTTCGCTTGCACCGATAAGGACGGTTGCGGCCCGAGTCGACGAGCCCGTCCGAGATCCTCCAGAAGCCGCCGATGGCGTGGAGGAGGAGTGCGTGACACCCAAGTCAGAGGAACACAAGCTTAAGCCAGTGCTTGCGTGCCCGCCGGCCCCGAAGAAGCCCCGCCCGGCGAAGAGGAAGTCGGGCCCTCCGTCGCGACGTTTCCACGCTGTGCCCTGCGATCTCACCTCAGTCTTTCTCCGTCTCCCCACTCCTCCTAAGAAGAGAATTCGAGTAGGTTTCTCTTGATTTCTTGTCAATGTGTTGTAATTTTCTCATTTCGACGTGCATGGTAAATGTTTTAATTTTTTTAAAAAAAATTTTCTTTCTGGAAATAACGAAGGATTATTTGTAGTATTTTTTCTTTTTCTTTTTTTCTTTTCTTTTTGGTATAACCTTGTTAAGTTTCTACATAGAGAAGTCAACGAGATTATGTTATATTTGCCAAATTATCTCCATTTCCTTCTCAGATTGGCTGGTGTTATTATTTATTTCCTTCTGTAAATTTTTCTTGGTGTTGATCCCCTATATATATGAAGGCAACGTACATTAATATCCCTTCTTACATTGGCTCAAAATTAGCTATTTCCTGTGTAAATTATCTCGTGGGTAAATTTTCCTAGTTATTAGCTATGTGTTTAAGCTAAGGAAGGCCAGCAAAATGCTCTTTAATTATCTTCTGAACCAGTTCTCTATCCTTAGCTTTTGATGGTGGTATAAAGGCTTTCATGTGAATTTGCTCCTGGATTTGCTTGCAATCAGCTGGTTTTAAATTTGGTCATGGGTGTCCAACACGCGTTCATCTCCAAGGTGGAAACTATATATATCTTTTCTTTGTCGTTAGTTTGTTCCATTTTGAATTGTTCATGAGGGTTGATCCAGTTGTAGAGATAGAATTCTTCTTGGGGACCAAACGTAGCAGGTTAACTCTTCTTGTGATCTGGCGATGGAGAGAGAGAGAGAGAGATTCCTACAGACAACGGCACATGATTACGTGCAATAAAAGGAAGCAGCCGTTGCTTAGAAGGACAAGCTTAGAGGACACCTCTCCTAATAAATCTCAACAATGCCTCCAAACGCTCTGTGGGTAGAATTAAGTTCAAGTCTCCATAAAATAAAAGAAAAAGAGAGCCACCATTGGAGGCCAGGGGCTATTTTAACATGGATGCCAATTAATCCTCCTAAGGGCACTTATGCGTCGCAATTTGGTAGACGATCCTGGCCATCTGATCCATCAGCATCGATCATGAGGTGTGGACCCCAGCTTGTAAGCAACTCACATTTTGAGTTGGTCTTCCACGATGGGAACCAGTGTGCGGTCATACATCCAATCAAGGGGTACCACAACAACATCTTTTTCCTGGAAGAGGAGATAGGTTTGTTGTGAGCAGCAACATCATGCCATTATCCTAGGCTCTTATTCAAAGCTCAAACCATAAGACTAAACTCTTAGACAGTATTTGATATGGAGGATAAGGAAGGATATTCCCTGGATATTCCTTCTTATTCCCAAATGCTATAACTAGAAAGGATAGATCTGAAAAAATTTAACCAGAGGGGATAACCCATGGTTAACCATGGATTATCCCTCTGGTTAATTTTATTCCCAGCTATTCTTTATAGTTATGACTTTTAGGTAGCGTTTGATAGAAAAAATATTATCCATGGATAAGTGTATGGGATAGAGTTTGTCCTCTGGCTATCCCTAGGGATATCCCTTGACTATCCTATTGATCATATCAAATGCAAAAAGGTAAATCCATAGGATAACTTTTTTTTACTTTTATTTGGAGGGATAACCAGCTATTCCTGCATTCTCTAGGAAATAAATTGAGGGGATATCCCATGGTTAACCATGGTTAACCATGGATTATCCCTTTGGTTAACTTTATTCTTAGCTATCCCTTATAGTTATGGCTTTTGGGAATAAGAAGGGATATCCCCTGGATATCCCCTCTTATCCCCTATTTCAAACACTACCTTAGGAATAAAAGGGGATATCGATCCCTTGAATATTTCCTTTTATTCCCTATTTCAAACACTACCTTAATCCAACCTGTGCATTAGATTGTGTACTCAAACTAGCAACCAATCATGTTTTGATGACCTAGCATCATACTTAAAACTAGTTTGTCATATTATTTGATTTTTTCCCCCCACCTTGTATAAAGGTTCAATGACATGAGCCAGCTCCACTCCTTTGTATCTTGTTTCTTTTTTCTTTTTTTAATGCCTTATATCAATATACAATTGATCGATGTGAGATTAAATATATGCTTGCAATATCTTAGAATTTTACTCAAAAAAATTAGTCAAAAATTATTATTTGAACATCTTGATTTTGTACAAGGGTTCAAGATCTTGCATATATATTGCCCTCGTTTAAGTTCTAACATGCTTAGGTAAAGGTTCAAAATCAAATCAAACCTAATCTAACTAACAAATATCATATAAGTTATGGGTTAGATTTGTTATGATATATATATATATATATATATATATACCTACTCAATATCTCATCTAAAAAAGCTAATTAGAAAGGGTGTTTTTAATTCTTTAATCTTATAAAACTACGCACACGCTTTCGTTCACAAGCCTATAGTTTACTTTTTTTTTTATATATCATAAAGTAAATATCTTGGTTTCTAAAATGAATGTTCGTACATTTCATCAAAAATATCCAAGGATTAAGCGGCATTGGATGATGGCAAATGAGCCTCCAATTGGCTTGGTTAGCAAAATTGGGTGCCATTAATTAGTACCTTTTGTATCATAGCCATCACCTGATGGGGATTAATTTGTTTGTAAGCATATGGATGGAAACGAGGAAGATTCCTTCAATCCATGGTTAACATTAAAAGCTGCAATGCAAAGTGGCACAATGTGTACATATTATGTGTGACCCACCAATCTAGACAGCTCAGCTTAATGGTCCATATGTCTTGCTAAACAAACAAGCAAGGTTATCTTTTTAGCTTTTAGCCTTTTGACCACAAGCCTGTCCACGGGTCTCTCCACCCACTCGTCTGTCGACCATCTCTCGCTCTCGGGAAGTGATCGAGGCCCCATTTTTTCTTTGAAAGCTAGACTGATACCGTCCCGGAGACTTGCAGTACTCCTGGACAACCAAAAGGTTAAAAAGTGGTATCTCTACCTCTCTCTAAGAAGTGAGGAGGCCCCATTTATGCTGAAAGACACCTAACTGCAAAGCGACAGGAATGCTGCCTTCAGCCATGCATCCGAAGCGTGGAAGAATGGGACCTCATTAATCTCTGCATACAATTGGCTTGAAACATGACACTTTCTCTCTGATGTTTCTTGTTCTTCTCCAAAGTTTTCTAGGGAAAAAGGTTGGGAGAAAAATGGCATAACTGCTAATGATAAATCAACTCATTAACATCGTTATAATATCTAGATGCCAACTATACACTTAGGTAGTGTTTGATAGGAAAAATATTATCCATGGATAAGTGTACGGGATAGAGTTTATTCCCTGACTATCCCTAGGGATATCCCTTGACTATCCCATTGATCATATCAAATGCAAAAAGGTAAATCCATAGGATAACCTTTTTTTACTCTTATTTGAAGGGATAACCAGCTATTCCTACATTTTCTAGGGAATAAATTGAGGGGATATCCCATGGTTAACCATGGATTATCCCTTTGGTTAACTTTATTCTCTGCTATCCCTTATAGTTATGACTTTTGGGAATAAGAGGGGATATCCCCTCTTATCCCCTATTTCAAACACTACCTTAGGTAGTGTTTGATAGAAAAAATATTATCCATGGATAAGTGTACGGGATAGAGTTTGTTCCCTGGCTATTCCTAGGGATATCCCTTGACTATCCCATTCATCATATCAAATGCAAAAAGGTAAATCCACGGGATAACTTTTTTTACTTTTATTTGGAGGGATAACCAGCTATTCCTACATTCTCTAGGGAATAAATTGAGGGGATATCTCATGGTTAACCATGGATTATCCCTTTGGTTAACTTTATTCCCATCTATCCCTTATAGTTATGGCTTTTGGGAATAAGAGGGAATATCCCCTGGATATCCCCTCTTATCCCCTATTTCAAACACTACCTTAGAATCATGAGTCTTGTTAAGAAAGACCCGTCATTCTATTCCTACCGAAGGGAAGAGAGAGAAAAACTAGATCGACTAGAAATAAAAAAAAAAAAAAGACAACTTATTGCTTGCAAATTGAGGTGCTATTAACTTCTTCCAATCTTCTATTGGGAAATATAGCTTAATTGATATCCGTTCCCTTTCTTCTTTTTTTATTATTATTTAAAAGTTGATAAGAATTGGATTTATTGAAAAAAGACACCATAGTGTATCAGCTTCAAACAAAATATTGATAGAAGGTGAAAAATGATATCTTGACCTTTGATGGATTAGATTTTAATGTTTAATCCAAGTTGACTAGTCATCTTGATCCTTTTTCATTGCACAATAACTATTTGTAATAAGAAAAAAAAAGATGTATAGTAAAAAAATAATTATATGCATTGATAAAATGATCATATACAGCGAGAAAATAACCATATGCCTATACACATTGCATGTAGTGGAATCAAAAATTTAAAAAATTAATATGAGAGATAAAATGTCACATGGTCGGTCAGCTGACAGGGGCTTAATGTTAAAGTCGGTCTCTAATGGCTTTTATCATCAATATATTAGAGGGATTGCTTGTTGGCTCCCTCAAGTTTAGAAGAAGTGCAACCAAAATGCAAAACAACTGGATGACGGATGCTGCTGTCTCAAGGGCATCTGAACCGAAATTTTGATCTAAGAAAACAAAGAAGATATCATGGCTGCTTGGTTCTTAACAGAGCAGAGTGAAGGAAGCAAATTCATATAGCCGATCTCATGTAGTTTAGGAAAGGCTTAGATGAGTTGGGTTGAGTTTCTAAATACACCGCAAAAAGTGCTCTCCACACTCTCAAATTTTTTAAAAATTTCTAAATTCGGGGGTGTGGAGAGCAATCTTCCTCTGCACCCAAAAAAAAAATCATAAACCCCTCTCCCTCACCCCACCCGGCCGCTCTCCTCCTCCCCTCTTTCCTCTTCCTCTTTCCTTCTCCTTCCCCGATCGGCAGTGGCGAGCGACGAGTGGCTGCAGCGCGACACCGATGGTAGCAGCAGTGGCAGTAGCGGCCCCATCGATCAGCTCCCCCCTACTCTCCTCTCCAGCCCTAACTGCTTCGGTCCCTTTTGGCATCGGCTCCCCTCCTCTAGCCCCTCGGCTCCTCTTCCCCCCCTTTGGCCCCCATCTTTCCTTGGCCCTCCGGTTCCGTCCCCTGCTCCCCTCATCGGGGGCATTGCCTCTGCCTCCCTGCCCCCGGTTCCCCTACTCACCTCTTCGGTCTCGACCGCTTCGGCTTCTTCGGCAATGGCTCCTCTCCCCTAGCCTCCGGCTCCTCTTGCTCCCTCTTCCCTTGGCCCTCATCTCTTCTTGACCCCCGTATCCCCTCCCCTGCTTCCTTTGTCGGGCGTATCGCCTCAGCCCCTCTGGCCCCTGGCTCCCCCCTGCTTCTCTCTCCGGCCTTGGCCGCTTTAGCCCTTCGACACCGGATCCCCTTCGTCATCATCATCCCAAAAAGATCGGTCATATTTGGCTTCTCTATTTGGTTAGCCTGAACAAAAAGAAAATTCTAAGGATATAATAATTATTAAATAATAGAACAAATTTGGTATTTTTTTTTTTAAAGTGTGGATGTCGGGAGTAATTTCTGCAGTGTATTTAGAAGCTCCCCCTGGCTGGTATTACATTCCCTTGGAAAGGCCGAAGACATTATTTTTAGTTATTAACCAATGGACTGTTCCATTTTCATTTCTCTATCCAAATGAAAGGATTGCTTCATTGGGTTCATTTTTTTCACACTTTCTTTACGCCAGGCACATGGAAGCAATAGGTGAAGGAGACAAAGTATGTAGGGTACAACAACAATTCAAGCTTTGGAACATTTCAAGTACCAAAGCATTGGGAGCATCACCACGTCCTTCCAAATTAATCTCATTCTTGCTGCACACCAGGTTCTTTTCTGTGGTGATATTTTGTATTTCTGGTAACAGGCCTACGAGGACATATATATATATATATATCTAGCAACAAGGAAGACATAAGAAATCGCTTTCTGCATTGAAAGCAAATTAAGGGTGAGGGGAAAACTCCAAGAACCTACTTGGACGGCTTTCTCCTTCAGCGGAATCATCCTAGTCATGGCCTCGGTTTCTCGGATCGTTACATTTGTTCGGAATAATGCACAGTCGATTGATAAAAATAAAATAAAAATAAAAAAATAATATAAATATAATAGTATAAAAATTTCTCCCCACAAGCTTTTACTTACTAAATACTTCATCACTCCGACACTGAAAATGTATATCGAGTGAAGGGCTTTGTTCCCATGAAAATCTGAAAGTTTTCTTTTAACTTTTTATTTTGTGCATTCTTCTTCTCTTGCAATTTTTTCCTTCATGACGTTAGAAGACATAAATAATTAATACCTTAAAGGTTAAATTGCCAACAGAAACAAGAAAAGCCCTTGCTTAACTAAGTTTCATTGCTTGCTTAATCGGTCATCGATACGTAAAGCTAAAAGAAAGGGAGGCTTTGAAATTAAGGATTTGAAAAGCTTCAACAAAGCCTCACTATCTAAATATATTTAAAAATACATCTCTTTAAAGAATGAAATACCTTGAAAGTTCCCCATCAGACTTGCCTATTACTCAAGATTGAAATTCGGGTGCAGATTTAATTATCCTTCATCTTCTTGCTCCCACTTTGGAATGGCATCAACAAGAATACTCGGGGTTTTTGAATTGTATATATTTATGTTTAGAGGATGGGAAAGATATTAGATTTTGAAAAGATTATTTATTGGGATTGATCTCCCTTCGAGAGCTTTTCCCTAATCTATTCATCCTCACGCCGAGATGTAATGCTATAATCTAAGCTTTTGGAACAGAAGAGATGGAAAATAGACCATTCGTCTATTAGGACCCCTCACCTCAACTCAGAACGACCATCTTGGAGTTCTAAAGCAGATTCTCTCCTCTTTCACTCCTTTCTCTCAAGGTGGTTGATAAAGGGTAAAATTGTCATCGCGCCATGTTACAAAAAGGGTCAAGACCACTCTCGATTTTTGATCAGATAGCTGTCATATCCAGAAAATAACAGAGCCGAGCCATCCTCAGACTGAATCATTCCGAACCATTTCCGCGCCTCGGCGGGCCCGAGCTATCTTCTTATCTCGGCTGGACTGAGATATTCGTATGCCTCGGTGGAGCCGAAGTATTCTATCCTCATATACTCGACGGCACCGAAATATTATACGCCTTGGCCAAATCTTTTGTCTTGGCCAGATCGAAGCGTTCAAATGCTTCGGTAGAGCTGAGCTATTCTTATGCTTCGGCCAGGTCGAGGCATTCAAATACCTCGGCGGAACCGAGCGCAGGATAATTCAAATTCATGGTAGTTCGACAAGGTTCCAGCCGCATAGGTCTCCAGCGACCTTGAGCGAGAAATTACGCTAGTGATATCGGAAGTGGCCTAGGGCCTATAGAGTCACCAAATCTCAAAGCATCAACCAGCTCCCCTAGCCGTTGATTCTCTAACTAATTAGATACTGATATTATCGTCCTCATAACAAACTTGATTCGAATCCAAACGGTTTCGGACCCTCTATGATGCGCCTAAGAAGTCAGGTGATCACCTATAAATACCCTTATCCTAAACTCTCTCAGATATGCTCTCACTGACACTCTGACTGAAAACTCCATTGAAGCTCGAGCAAAGCTCTGAGTTCTCGAGAGGTCATTCATGTTGAGGAACTCTTCTGCGAAAGCCTTCTCCTCACATCTGCTTATTGTAAATTTCTATTGATTTGGACGTTGGAGGATCTTTTGCAGAGGGCCACCTCAGACACTCTCTGCGTGAGGACTATCTTGCAGGTTTCGTCTGGACGAGAGATCAGCGTCCAGATTCGAAGTTGAGCTGCACCCGAGTCGGAGAACGAATTTCTGCAGCAAGAGTGGTCATCCATTCTAAAGGGTTATTAAAACTGGATCCTTCACTATTATGTCCTTTTACAACTTCATTCAGGTGGGAAACTCAAATGACCCTTCTTTAAGACTATTTGAAAAGCTGCAGCATAGATACAAATTTTCATGTAGCTTGTGCTTCGAGACAAACTGCTTATGAGAGAAAGACTAGCAAAGAAAGGTTGGAATGTTAGTTCGGACTGCCTTATGTGCGCTAAGCCAGTAGAGTCGGAGGCCCATTTGTTTTATGCTTGCATCTATACCCATTCTCTTTAGTCCTTAATCTCATCCAGATTGTACTTCCTTATTTGCCTAGAAACTTCAACAATCTTTTGGTCATCTTTGAGAGTAATTCCTCAAGCTTCGATTAGGGAATGGGACCAACTTGCCACAATAACATGCTGGCACATCTAAAAGGAAAGAAATTATAGAGTTCTTCAATATGATAGAAGGTTCTAAGATAATCTTAAGGAAGATTCTGACAATCTTCTTCCTTTGGAAGAGCATTTCAAATGGCAAAGCAGCTCAACTTCATTGTGTCTTTAAAAAACTCCCATCTTCTCCTTAACTTATCTCTTGTACATTCTTTTATCTTAATCTATTAATAAAAGTTTGGGGGGGAAGGTCTTTCTTTCTCCCAATTTTGAGTGAAAAAGAAAGAAACAAGTAAAGCTAGTTGAATATAAGTGTAGCATTAACTATTGTAATTCTTTATGTGAGTGTTGATAACATGATTAACAATCAGACCTCGAGATGACAGTGAAAGCTAGGCACATAAATTAAAAGGAAATATTCTTTGTATACCCCAAGGGTTGATTTGTATCTTGGAATCCCTGAAAAGAACTAATGAGAGTAAATTAATTATATCAGAGCCTCTCTTGCAACCTTTCTTGGATTTCTTTTTCAAGTTTATCAATGTTAAACGCCAGTAATAGTATTTTCATCTCAAGCTCTTATGGATAGCCCAGAGAACAGTGGAAGTTCTTAGAGTTGCACCCTTTTTAGCCCATAACTTAATGGAAGAGGATTGGTTCTCTAATCATGGCCATCCATTATTGGTGTGATAGTCATGATTGGATAGTAGACCCCATTGACTTCTTTCTCTGCATATATCTATCAGATAGATGCGATCATGGCCATCATGGCAATCACAAATGGTTTTGATTGGAGAATTGGCTCTTTCCAATTCACATATGAACCAAAAAAGAACTGAACTCAAGATCCTAACATGTTGGGACAAGCTTGGAACTAGTGAGTACTCCCAATATGTTGTAACATGTGGAAAGAAAGAAGCATTGGGATTTTTGTTAAAGTTCTGTGAAACAGTGTAACATCATTTAAGGTCAGCCATTGAACTCTTCAAAAACTACTCTTTTCTTTGCAACTCCAAAGACATCATTACCGAATGGAGGTCAAGTATTAGCTCATTGATTTGCTTGGTCCCTCTTGTTTTGTTGGCTTCTGCCACAGACCATATTGTCAGCTGAATTAATTCTCTCTTCCCTTCCCTTGTTTTACCCTCTGCTACCTACTACTACTACTCCCGGGAAAGAGGAGATTTTGTGAAGTATGTTTCCTAAGCCCGTGTCTTCATTTCTTTCAGGTTAAGGGCAAAAGAAAAACCTAGGGGGAATCAGTATAAACTCATTATCCACAATTTAGATCTTGATGTTCACGAGAGTACGTTGACAAGGACAAATAGCATAAAAGGTACATAGTTCTTCCCACTCTGAAAAACCTAGGGGGAATCAGTATAAACTCATTATCCACAATTTAGATCTTGATGTTCACGAGTACGTTGACAAAGACAAATCGCATAGAAGGTACATAGTTCTTCCCACTCTGAAAAAAGGGTACATATTGATCTTGGGATCCGACGGAAATGCAGGGTCCTTGCAGAATTTTTTTGGGCAAAATGCCATCAGCGTACACTGCAAGTGCTCCATTCTCGATCTTGGGTAAAAATGGAGGCTGTTACTAGAGTGCTTTGTGTTGCAGAGAGCTCATAGATATAGATTCAGGGCCAAAGGTTGATGATTGTAGGCTGTTTATACTCATCAAGAAGCCATGGTCCCAATTATGTGAGCATCTTCATATATATCACTTCAACACACAGAAAACTCCAAGATATATGAAGTGCTTGGAGGAAAAATCATTTTCTTAAATCATCAAAACTTGCTTGGGATCAGATAGATGATTCTTTCTATTTGATGGTACATCTGAACAAAAAAAAAGAAATATTAGAGTGTTTACTTCCAAAGCAGCTCCCGTATTAGTCATTACTCAAAATCTTATTATTATTATTATTTTTGACTATTGGAGCTACATTTAAAGCAGGGGAAGCTCATAACATCAAATCTTTATCAGGCCTTTTTTAAGAGCCTTCTCTTGGTACCCTGTCTTTTAGTATTTCTCAGTCCGATATATCAAGTAAAGATTTTGCATCCTTTTCTTCTCTATAAATCTAGAAAAGTTATTGTTTATAGAAAGAGAATATTGATATCATTTGAAATCAAAGAAAAATTTAATATTTTTATATCTTATAAAAAATATGCATTTAAATCAAATAGAATAAAAAATCTATTAAGTTAAAATTAAAATATTATTATTATTATTATTATTATTATTATTATTATTATTATTATTATTATTATTATTATTATTATTATTATTATTATTATATTCATCGAGATTGATGAGCCTCAGAATTGATGATCAGTGTATCATCATATTCATCATGCTATTTCTCACGGTGCTCCCTCTTGATGAGCCTCCCTAGTCTCTTCATTCTCATTTCTATTGCTTAATTCTCTTTTAAAGGCCATCTTAAGGTATACTACTCATAGCAGGAGAATGTGGTAAAACAAGCAGTAAGGAATCACATTAATTAAGCCATATTTTTTTGGAAACCACTCATTTTCACATGCATGAACTTGTTATATGGCTAAGAAATTAAGACATAAAGATTTGGGTATGGTTCATATAAATTAATTTTTAGCTGCTTTGTTTATTATTTGATTTAGTCTAGTATAGACTAATTTGAACCAACTTGAGAACTAGCCTCTTAGCTGAAGTGATGATTAAAGAGCAAGCTAAACTCAAAACATGCTTGAAGCAAGGTTGTTTGGTACTAATTTAAGCTAGGCTTGGCTAAAGTGTTTACTATAACCATTTAAATGATAATTAATCAAAACCTTAATCATAATGATAATTTTTTTAAAAAAGTATTAAATATGCAATCAAATATATTATCATTCCATGAAAAATAATCCAAAAACCCAATTTTGATTCTTGCCAAGACAAACCTAGGACAGCAATTTTTTTTACAAGCAAAGTGACTGAAGAAATCTTTATTTTTATACATTTGTAGCAAGAATACAGGCAAAATTACCCAACTCTAATTGCTAGAATTGGATTTGAAACTAGCAAATAAACAATCTCTATAAAGAAAGGGACATGGGGATAAAGGGATTGAATTTAGGCAGTTACAGAAGAAAACTAATTCGGTAAAGCTCGAGTCTGGCTACAAAGCAGTGATTGAAAACTTCTGGTCGTTCCACGACGGTGATCATGACCGCGGCTGGATCAAAATGAAGGGCATTGCTGCGTGGAAAAAAAAAATTTAAGTCACATGAAGCCGGTTGTTAGGGAGTTGGAAGCACATAAATAAAATGTTCAAATTATATGGCATATATGAATAGATAATGATATAGTATGATCTAGTTAGGTTATCTAATGGTAACATATGGTGGATCAAAAAATTACATAATATGATCATTTAAATCGCTACACGTGTCCTCTTAACAAGAAAGTGTTGATCAAAAAAGACTTTTACTAAAACCATCAACTTATTCAGGATTCTTTCCAATCAAAGGTGCATTTCAATTTGAGTAGAAATTTGTCATCATACTTGAAAAGGACTCCAAAGTTATTACTATTGGGTAATGGGCCAAAAGGCCTTGAATACCTTAATGGGCCTCGAATGCCCATTACCCCCTCCTTGTGTGTGAATTTGAAATTGTGAGGACATTTAGTTCTACATCAAAAAATCAAGAAAGAAAGGTTCACTTATATGGAAACCTCTTCATTTATGCTTAAGTTCCGTAGGCTCACAATAAGTGGAGAGCTTGCGCGATGCGAAGGGCGCTTTGTAGGCGCACTTTGCACTTCGCATCGTTGCGAGAAGCTTGAGGGGCTTTAAATTTTTTCTTGAACATGAGGATCTGACGGTGAAGACCGATCGAATTAAGATAAGGGGCAAAGATCAATTGATCATTAATTACAGTGATCAGATCATGATCAGATTGATCATCGGATCAGGATTAGACTGATCATTGATCGATCAGATGAAGGGTCAAGATCGAACACTAAGATGCGATGATGAATCACGATCGCAATCACGGCAGTATCGATCTAACAGCACACACCGATCAACTGACTGGTTAACTGTTGATCGATTAGATTGTTGGTGATAAGGCGCCTATCCGATCAAGCTGTTGATGATCGTTAGTGATAAGGCAACTGTTCGATCATGAAAAGCCGTATCAAAGCTGTGCCATGACTTATCTGATCGTGAAAATGTCTTATCTGATCGAAGAAACGACCTTTTAGATCATGGAAAGGCTTATCAGATCGCGTAATCTATAGATCACGAAGATGACTGGACATATCAAGGGTGATAAGCCCTTACCCTCACATCCTTTGATCAAATCTGATCAAAGTAATTCAAATTAAATTAAAACTGTAGGGTTGCTTTCAAGGGGCACCTAAAGGCTATAAATTGGACCTAGACATTAGCATTTTCATTCAATCCAATCAATTCAATTTGATTTCATTCTTCTCTTAGGCATTTGCATACTCTCCTAAAGGAAGTATAGCAATAATGCATATAAAAAGAGAGAGAAGCATTCTTGGTTCGATATTTTTGATGAATTATAGTGCTGCATTCATCAAAAGAAGACTGTTGTATCCTGTAAGACAATCGTCATACAGATCGTAAGCACTGTTGCGGGACGAAATTATTTTAAGAACATAGAGTGTAACTCTAGACTCAGTCTTATCAATTAGGTAGCTACAATTTGTGCCAATAATTACCTTATTAGGGGATTAAGCTCATTAGAGCCATCTACCAATAACAAGACAACTCTTAAAGGACTCTTCAAAGTAATTAGAAAAGCAACCTCAAACCTTACAGATGAGAGAATTTGAGTCTTGGCTCTCAAACCCGATCCAAAACCTACTATATAGATGCACCCGAAACCTAAATAGGGTTTCTTTGGTTTATTTATATTGGCATTGGATTCTTAAAATGCATTTTGAAAGACAATTTCAAAAAAAAGGAAAAAAAACTTGGGGTGGGTAGTAGGGTAGGGTTAGGGATGGAGACTGTATTTGTTACTTTGATAAGGCACCAAGCAGGGATGGGGGCAAGGTATGAAAAGTCGAGGCTAGGATCAGATTGAGCAAAACCTAGCCTTGACTTGCTGCATTGTCATTCATATGATAGCATACACGGAAATGGACATAAAATCTTGTGCTACTCTTGCTTCAAATGCATGAACAAAGAGAATGACAAACTTCAAATGCTATCTAACAATATTTTCTCAACATCCATAAATATTAAGGATTGTTTGGATGCCTTGATGGCTATATATGAAATAATACAAGCATGCATGCATGCATGCATACATACATACATACATATATATATATACAGGTAGTCTTTGCTACACTCAAATGTAGCTAAGTATAAGATATTTTTATCTTCACTATCCTTAGATCTGCATAGATTTCAGAAACACATCGCCTTTTCTTTTTCATCTTTGGGATTCGTGAACTGTGTGGCTCTTCAAAGTGAGAGAGGTAATCAGATTTAAACTTGGATGCATTCCAATGTAGCCAAACCTACCCTTATATATATATATATATATATATATATATATATATATATATATATATATATATATATATATATATATAGATGGGAACTTTAATTTTTGACAACTCTTATAGAAAATTCAACTTTGAAACAAATGATTTTACCCCTATTTTCTTAGGATATTATTAACGTTGCTTTTCTTTGTGTTAGTTTAGAGAAATATTAGTTCATGGAGTATCCTGATAGATTCAAGTCTTTCTTACAAAAAATACAGGATATTCTTTCATACAGATAATCCTTTGATAGCCTATGTTTTATTTTAAGATTTAAACGGATTGATGCGAAAGATGTTAGATTGATAAACATCAAACAGATTCAAAAGAGAAAATAAAAAAAATCATGACTTACTCATGAAAGAATAACGGAAGACTAGGTGAAAGCTACCTAGATATCATTTGAGTTCACTATATTACTATAAGAGAAGGACAATATATAGTCCTTTCACGCTTAGTTATGAAGCTACTCCTCAAGATAGTTCAAAGAGATAAATCAAGAAATCCTTTTAAAATAGATGAAGAAATGATGAAAGAATATACCTTAAATATGTGTGCAGAGAAGAAAATTTTTGGATTGATTTGAAAGATTTCATCATCTTGATGGGCAATGGTGAGTTAGTATGACGGTGATGATCGGTGATCGTAAAAAAGGGGTTGGTGGCAAAAAGTTTTGGTAGGTTTCCTAGAAGAATAAAGATAATGACTTGCATTCTATTATCTTTATATAAATATCTAATTATTTATAAATATTTTTATTCATTAGTAAAAAGTAAAAGAGTAAAAAAAAAGGCTAATAATTTTATTTCATTATCTTTGTATAAGTATATGGTTATTTATAAAAATATTTCTCTTCTTTAGTAAAATGATGAAAGAGCAATAGAATAAGGATAATGATACATTATATTATTTTATACAAATATATAGCTATTCATATATATTATTATTATTTTCAGCAAATAAGTATAATAATCAAGAACAGAGATCTGATTCACATTCTATTATTATCTCTGCACTTGGTTGGACCCAAAAGAATTGGAATACTTTGAATACAAAATTTTGAATTGATCTGACATGTATTAAATGAATGTCTTTTCGTATTAGTTTGTTCAAATTTTTAAGCAAAAAAATAAGCTCTGTTCTCCATATGAAAGAACATGTAGCATTCTGTTATGTAACCAGAGTCCTATCTCGGCAGCATCTTACCCTGACTTGAAAGCCGTGTTCAGTTGCATAGAGTAGATCTACGAGCAAAACCTTTGTATCCATCAACTAAAACTAGTTGAAGATCATTTAATCACAAACACATAGCTACCACCAATCCAATGCTTCTTGGACCGAACCAATACCAACTAGCTAGTGCTCTGTTTTTAGAGGATGGTACATGAAACCGGGTCATCATAGGTGAGGTATCCAATTGCAATTGGCTGGCACGTTTTGCAGCATGATGGCAAGGCTTGCTTGGTTCTGGTTCTGGCTTCTTTGCAGGCTTTTCCTCCTTCTTGTAAGGACCTACGCTGTTGATTGTAACAAACTTCTTGATCTTCCTCAGCTCTTTCACAACGACGACTGGATCAACATCTCCTATCACAGTTAGCAAACCCTTCTCCGCATCCACTGATATCTCATTTACACCTACAAAAATTGGATTGGTTACTTACCTTCTTTTATTTTTCCTCGATCTCTTCAAATAACGCCAGCAGGCTAAGAAGCAGGTGGAGAAAAATATATTCAACTTCTCTAAATTCAGAGCCCTTCTAAATCGGGCAGACTAACCTTCAACTTTGGCAACGGCTTTCATGGCACAAGTCTTGCATTTGGCGCATGCGATGCTGATCTTCAACACGATTTTCTGTAATTTAATTAGAGCCAAAGGAAGAGGTTAGAGATAAAGCATATAGAATGCGTTGGAGTACTTGATGAGCATTGAGTCTTTCAGAATTTAGATGAATAGGAACGATAGCATGCTTACCTTCATTGCAGCACAAATGATAAGGCTGGATGTTTAGGTTCTCTCCTGGCCTTCAAGATATAAAGGGATTATGTAGATTGGTCCACATATATAGAGGAAGTCTATGGTTAAAGTTTGTTGTGTTTTTTTTTTTTTTTTGGCTCTTGATAGTTGCTTGACTTTTTGAAATTTACATGGGTCCTTGAAAACTGAATTTATAATATTCGGTTCATGTAAGCAGTCCATTGCTTGCAGCATGGCTCTTGATGACCATTTTATTTGAATACTAATACTTTTCAAGCTTCATAAGTCTTTTGTTAATCAATAAATGAATCCCTTGTCTGTTTCCTAGTTGGATATCTGCTTTTCAGAATATAATAATATTTAGAAAGGTTTCTTAATTTCTTAAGCCTTCATTTTTCTGTTATATATAGATTTTTTTTTTTCTTCTTGTGACTTTTCTCTGCTTTCAAGTGTTTTTCTGATCTCCGTAAATATTTTGTTCTCTGATTTAATAAATTAAGTGGTGGGAGTTGTCTTTTGCCTCCTACTCTCACCAAAAACGAGCTTAGAATAATAAGTTGGTGGACAGGACTAATGGGAAAGAACTTGCAAGGAAAACTCTTTGTACACCGATGCAGAATGATGCACATTTATATGACCCTACATCAGAGGGTTTGCTCATGAATCTTGCATCGCAAATATATAAATCTACGTATGAACAAATTATCGGTACAAATCATTTCATATCGAAGATGATGTAGAAAATTTTCCTCAGTTGCGAAGCGATGCACCAAAGAGTCTTTGGAACCTCCGCTGAACTGAAAATGATTGACACTATCTCTCTGGTCAATTCAAGCTAACTTTGGTGGCTGTCATGTGCTGGTGAATTGCAAGTTCCCTGCGTTGTTGCTCCAGTGTAAAAAAACCAGGCATTCTAGATCACAATAATAATGCTACTGATCGGCTGGTTGTCATTTGATTGGATAAATATAAGGAAATTAATGAATTACTTCTTCTTAGTTCTTATTGAGGAGATAGAAGAATATATGAAAAATTTATGACCCAGTAGGATACTAGGAAAAAAAGTTACAAAATCAAAACAAGTTCTGAAATTAAGAATAGATTGATGTTTGTTCCTTCTGTGAACTGAACTATAATATTAAACTTTTGTAGATTGGCCGTGTAGTATACCAAATCATCTAACTTTTTTAATTTTTAATTCTCTTTGAGATAATAATAGTGTGCACATATAATTATATTTTTTCATTGCAGGTAGTTATTTATCGTTATACATAATTATCTTCTTATTGCACATAATAACAGAACGTTTCATAAGGCTAATACGTAGTAGAAGGATTAAAAATTAAAGAAATTTAGCATGCAAAATTAAATGTTAAGTGATTAATCAATAGGAGCTAAATGTTAACATTCAATCAGTTTAATTTAAATTTAAAATGTTTGATATGGGGTCAAAAGGAGTTAAAAATTTACTCTTGTATTTTGGTGCGCGCGCATATATATATATTCAAAAGATACTTCTTCTTTATTCTAAATTATTAACTCAAGCGAGTAGGTTATAGAATTAAAGATAAAATCTTTTCGAAAGATAAAAGAATTATGACATTGTGATCAATAAAATATTAATTTAATCTCATCATAAATATATATATGACACACACACACACACATATATCATTTAATATTGTTATAAATAATTAATAATTCTATCTATAATATTTTATTTTATATTTTTAAATGCATCTAAACATGAATATAGCAAACTTTTATAATTTTTAAAATTTATATAAATAAATTACATATTTATTTATGTACCCTATATCAAGCACACCTTTGGAGTGGATTAATTGCCGGGGTGAGGACACAAGAGAAGCCTTGGATGATTACAATTTGATAATGATTATGCGCTTAATTTTCAACATATATGGCCGTCCAAATGTACTGGCCATTGCAAGGAGCGGCTAGGAATCTTAACGCTATCGAAGAGGCTGAAGCTCCGAGCCATGGATTGGTTAGTTGGGTTCAAACATAGATATTTTTTTGGCCACCGAGCTGCCAACTTTTGGCCACCGAAAGCCAATGGAATAAGTACGCAAGGTCAAATGAGTTTGGTTAATGATGAGTTTAATTTCCGTATCCGTTTGTCACACACCATTCATCACAAAGACGGCTTGCTTTGAACTGGTAGCAGGTTGGTGCAGTCTTGTCAGATCATGGACAATTGACAATTCCTTGGGCCGGAGGGTTGGATTTAGAGTTCGTTCAACTTCTGAGTTGACAACCGTGGAAGTGAAATAAACTAAACCATAATATCTAAATCATGACAATATAAACGAGACAATGAGCAATGATGAGAGGAGATGTGACGTGAATTTTGACATGAATGCGATTGTTTACGAAACCTCACCTGTCTCCTTGAATTTTTCGAACACGAGGATGCACCGGATCAACTGATTTTGATGATGATGATGACAGCGTATCCTCTCCTGAATATAGAGTAGTACGTGTTGATGTTTCAAAGGAAAATATTCATTAATTAGATATTTCACTAGTCAATTTAGTTACCTAATCCCGGATAATGTCTACAAGTGTACGTCATTAAGGTCATAAAAACCTTTCTATAAGTTAGAGATTTCACCTACACAAAATGGAGTCTCAAACTCAACTTTAATAATGAAAATATCATCGCGACTGCATAACTTTAAACATGACGAAAATCTAGATTAAGAGCTAACAAAAAGCAAAAAGAAAAGAAAAGAAAAGAAAAGAACGAGGCATATATAAAAGTTTATGTGGTTTGGTTTGGGATATATTATTCATAGACAAAAGACTATCCACAAAATAATAATAATAATAATAATAATAGTACAAAAGTATAAAGATAGCTGGAGAAGAAAAACTCTCAATATGAATCCTTTTAGCTCATCAGCACTCCTAAAAGAAAAGAAATGATCATGCTAAATGGATGAGAATTTAAACACGTATGCATGTCTACATAACAAGGGCTGAGGAGATTATCATTATCGTTCGGTTCTTTCATCCCTTCCTCTCTACCTCCTATCTAATGCTACCATTTCGATTACTTGTCTGAGAAGGATTGAACGATGCTTTCGAGATTTTTTATGGGCTTCTACGCAAGAAGGTCGTGGTATTCATCTCCTATCCTGGGACATGGTCTGTATGCCTATCCTTGAAGGTGGTATCGGGATCCAGTCTCTAATTGTTAAACGTGATACCCTTCTTGCCAGACATGCCTCGAGATTCCTTCTGGAGCCGCAATGCTTGCGGAGCTCGATGATGAGTGCGAGGTATGGTGACTGGTCGTCCATCTCGCATATTTCTCCGCCTCGGAGATGCTTCTTCTTTTGGAAGGAGGTTTGTTGTTATGGTCAGGCTATCTCGGAGAATATCTCGTGGATGATAGGAGATGGTTCATCGATTGATGTATTCAGGATACCTGGCTTTCTGAGCTTCCACTCTCTCGGTGGCCCTCCTTATTAGTATTGATTCCCCTGCCTATTAAAGGTTAAGGATTTGATTTCCTCTGATCCCCCTGCCTGGCATGTCCCCTCGGTGATGAGTTTCTTTGGTATCGAACTATCTCAGCGGATTCTTTCGATGACTCTTACTCCTGGCCGTTTATCTGATTCCAGGCTCTGGCAAAGATCCTGTCTCTCTAAGGCCCCCTCTAGGGATCTGATGAAGTTGTTCAGGCCTCAGCCCCAGCGGTCGGAGGATGCTGCGTGGATATGGAAGCTTCCTATTATTCCCAGGTTCAGCTATTTATCTGAAAGCTTCTGTGGGACTGCCTGCCAACCTGCGTTCTTCTTTCGCAGAGAGGTTTACCTATTCAGCCGATCTATCCTTTATGTAGTCTGGAGGAGGAATCGTCTGATCATGTTATTTTCATCTGCCCCAGAGCTAGACGGGTCTGGCATATGATAGGCTATTCTTTCAGACATGATAGCTCGGGCTCCTTGCGCTCCTCTTTCCTTCTTGATCTCCGGAGGGGACCCCAGCAGAAGAAAGCTCTTTGGGCTGCCACGGCATATCAGATCTGGCTGTCCAGGAACCAGCTCATTTTCTCTGATGATGCTATTTCTCCTCACAAGATGTCAGGAAGATTAGATTGTTGGTGGCGGACTGTGCCCGTGTTGGTTCTGATGACTCTGGCCTCTGGGGTTCCCCCACTGCTTTTGCAGCGAACCGGCATACGATTTTCATCTCCTGAGAACCCCCCCTTCAGGGTTCGTCAAAATCAACTTTGACGGAAGTGTTCGTGGTAAAGCTGCTGGTTCTGCTTTTATATCCGTGGTCCTCATGGTGAATTATTGGTAGCGGGAGGTTTTGGTTCTTTTGACTTCTCTGTCCCCATGACTGAGCTTTATGCGGTCTGGGCTGGTATTTCTTACGCCACTCGGACTCTTCATGCTTAGAGGCTCTTCATTGAGGGTGACTTCATGTCGGTCATTTCTTGGCTGAAGAAGGAGAATAGCCTTCCTGGTTGTGCTAATCCGATTCTCTGGGATAGTTGGACTATGCTGCGGGAGGTGGATTGTGCCCAGATTCGTCATATTTACCGTGAAGCCAACACGGCGGTGGACTGGGTGGCTACTTCCGTGGCCCAGCATGCTGGATCATGAAATTGGAGGCCGGGCGACTCCTGCCCTTCTCTTTTGTAGCAGATTTTGTACTCTGATCTATCTGAGCTGATTCGCACTAGATTAGTGTGATCGTCGTTTGTACCAAAAAAAAAAAAAAAAAAACAAGGGATGAGGAGAGGCACTCTTTAACTTTATATTCTCTGCATACAAGACATGATGCAGCCTACACTGAAGTTCTAACCGAAACATAATTTAGATTGGGCTTCAGTAATATTGCTTCAGGTTTTATAATAATACTATTATTCTGATTATATCGCCACAACAAGCATGAGCAAGTTTGTGACCTCATCAGTCACCATGTTCCCCAAGACAGAATTATATACACAAAAGGCCATGAAAATCTTTTACTTGAATTTTTAAGGAATTCAAATCCGTTTAACTAATTTAATTAGTTATGAAACTTAAATATAAATAGCATTAATTAATAGTACTAATATAATAGTAATAGTAGCAACAACAATAGTGTGATGGTAGTAGTAATAGTAATAGGTACGAAATAGTAAACTATACCTATAATAAAATAACTATAACAATATCGATAATGATGATGATGATGATAATAATTGTAAATATATTCAATTAATATAGCATTAAGATTTATTTTGTTTTGTTATAATAATAATAATAATTATAATAATTGTAAATGATGATGGTGGTGGTATAATACATGAATATTGTAAATTCTGATAAGTGAAATTATTGATATTTAATAGTATAGTACATATGTGATATATTTAAAGAACATTATAGAACCGCTCAGACGGTAGCCCAGCGGTTGGGGTTTCTTCACACAACCACGATATCTCAGGTTCGAGGAATGAGGTTGCGGCTGACTCGAATAATTTCAAGGTTAATCCTTAGGGCCTGAAATGTCGGTGCTGGAGGGGCTAAGGTCTCTTCTAGTTTCTCTGTTCTAACTGTTGGCACCTGAGGGGTTAGGTTGATCTACTCATCTTCGGGCGGGGAACGGCTGCGCAAATTCAGTGTCGTGCATGGAACATATCCTGGCGGGGAACGGAGCCGCATGGAACCTAGCTACGGGTCGGCAATAGCCCTCCTTCCCCTTTTTGTATAAAAAAAAAGAACATTATAGAAATAAGTTTAGTGATTTTCATTTCTCTATTAAGAACAAAAGTTATGATTTTTCAATCTTACACCGCCGGATATGTAAGTTGTTGTCAAAGTAATTTATAGAAAATATATGATTTGTTTAGCCAAAGAAAAAAAGTGTGCTTGAATTCATGGTCAATTTACCATGCTCACTCTTTAATTTGTCATTAGGTTGCATCCATTCCCATTGACAGCAAAGCGAGAAGAAACAAGTTAGCATATAATAATTATATAATAGATATCTACATCATCCCTCGTCTAAAGTTGAAAATTTAATGGGATATTTCCTAACGCTACACTATTTTGTCCCCTTGCATTGATTAGAAACCAGGTAAAGTACTAGACATCCGTTCGGGTTTAGAAATCCATGGTAATCATGGAAAAATAAAAAAGAAAGCAATCTCTTTACCAACAGAGTATACACTCCATGATATTACTTATGGTTCTGACAAACGTGATCTCTAAGACTTCTCAGCTATCTTGACAGTGCACCGTCATATAGTCTTTAACTCTTGAGAGTCTTCATCTCCATATTTTGTCAAAAATAACTTTGATGATAATATCAGAGGCAGATTTGCAGGAACAACTTTTGTCATTCGAAGGTCAAATGGTGCTTAGTAACAATTGGATTTGGCCTTCTAAATTCATCTGTCCCATTGGCCGAGCTTTATGCAACATGAACAGGCATCTCCTACGCTACTCATATTCTTGCAGTTCGCAGTTTCATTATTGAGAGGGATTCACTCACTGTTATTCGATGAATCAGATAGGATCTATAAGTCCACTCACCAACCAACCTTTTGATTCTAGACATTTGGTCTATCCTTCAGGATGCACATAAGGTACAAATTTGATATGTCTATAGGAAAGCTAATTCTGCGGCTGACTGGGTAGCAGCTTCAAAAGCTTACCACTTCAGATTTTGGAGTTGGAAGTAGGAGGATCTATGCCCTATTGTACTCAAATAAATTTTATTTGTTGACCTTTCAGGCTTGATTCGTATTAAAATGGTGTGATCATTTGCTAAAAAAAAAAAAAAAGAAGAAGGAGGAGGAGGAGGAGGAGGAAGCATTACAGTAAAGGTTAGATTTTTCGAAGAAATAAGAGAATTGCTTGTTTGTCTTATTATTTTTTGGATTACTCTATCTATCATAATAATCAAAAAATCAAATATAAGTCAAAGGTAAAATATTTATTATTATTATTATTATTATTATTATTATTTTGCATTCGTGTAAAAAGTGTAGATTAGGCTAACAATCCAAACTAGGCCTTTTGGGCCAAGCTTGGGCCGATCTGATGCTTTGGATTGCGCTTAACAGTTGCCATCAACCCGAGGAATAAAAAATGAACAACAGTTGGATAGCCTAAAAAGCTAGAAACCTATTGGAGGAATTTGATGAGACTGCGTTAGCAAATGAGTAACTTTCAATATATATATAATTTAACAAAAATGCATTGATAATGAAATGTAAGGGTTATCTTTCTAATTTAAATTAACTGTTCCCTCTACATATATATAATTTTAACAAAAATGCTGCATTGATAATGAAATGTAAGGGTTATCTTTTCTAATTTAAATTCACTGTTCCCTCTACATCAGCTATCAAATTTTTAAATCTTACATAGAGATGATCGGCTATAGTATTGGGCCAATGAACCTTTCCATTGTACTGTTTTCTTTAGGGAAATATCTTTATGCATCGTCTTTGGTATACGAAGATATGCATCAAACGCGCGCCGTATGCCCACCATGGTCCATTGAGCCACGGCGCGTTCTACACGCGTGCTCATCCGCGCTCGATGCGCATCTTTACGCATAGGAGGCGGTATGTAAAGACTTTTCTTTTTTCATAGATCTTTCTTATAACAGTTGTTCATCTCAGAAAGTGAGTAATTAAAGTTTGCATATAGATTTCCTTGATCGTAAAATCCGTCTCATTTAGAGGTGTTCTGTGAATTTCTTGTGCTAATTTTTGCGTATAAACTAGAGTATATTAAAGTAGATTTTGTGCTAATTAAAGTAGAGATCGAGCCTTTTCTTGCCTAGACTAGTGGGACTGGACAGAGGTGTAGGATCTTAGAAGGCCATAGAATGAAGTCATGGGATGTGATATGGTTTAGTTTATATATGGGACATTAGTATATAACTAACTTGAACGGAAGAAATATCGTCAGATTAGGTTATTGACATGTAATACTAGCCCTAGAAATGACAGAATATACCAGTAGTATTACTTCGTGACTCTTGTGTGCTGATGGAGTGATTGACTTAGTGATGCCTTGCATGCCTATGGTAAGAGAGAGAGAGAGAGGGGCCAGTGATGTCCTATATACTAAGGAAGGGTAACTTGTTTATTAATGTCTTGCATATCGGTGCATGGATTGTTTGGCGGTAGATGTAGTCAAATTGTTGGTTTGGCTATGATTGTAGTTATCTTGATATTATAGTGTGGTTATCTTGCTTGGCATGGTTATTCTGAGTTTGTTGGTTTGGATGTGGATATGGTTATCTTAATAGTTGGTAATTATTTTGGTATATGGATTTATTTTATTTTTCTAAAGGTTTATATATTATGATATCTTTTGTTGAAGCATATTTTAGTTATACTAAATTATTTTAATGCCATATTCATGGCGGTATATGTAGAAGTTCTGTCATCCCCTCTTCTTTCTACTTTGCAAAGAATGAGAAGAATGCCAACTTGGTAAATCAGAATTTTGGGAAGGGTCCATAGGAGTGAAGATAGGAGGAAGCTAAATTACAATATTGACTTTTGAACTTAGGAGGTTATGTCACTTTGGTTCCTGAACTTTAAAAAGTTACAAAAGTGATTCTAAGCTTTTCTTTTTGTTTCAATTCGATCCCTACGGTTAAATAGGGAAAACATCATTTAATTTTATCTTATATGGCAGCACACGTAGCATATAGGTAGCAAAATAAAATTTAAAACCCATTATTAACTTATTAACCCAATATTCAATAATTCTAAAAAAAAACTAACCAACTCCTTCTCTCGCACGTGGCATCCAGCGGCTCGCCCCATAGACTCCTTCCACCTCCTGCCTCCCACTGCAATCCTATCCACCACCCCCCTCTTACCATGGCCTCTCCTCCATTTCTCACCTGTGCTAGATGAAGCGGGCCACAAGAAGAAGGAAGCCACTGGATGCCATGTGTGAGGGAGGGAGGAGGTTGATTTTTTTTTAGGATTAGTAGATATTAGGTTAATGGGTTAATAATGGGTTTAAATTTAATTTTGCCATATGTATGCCATATATGCTGCCACATGGGATAAAATCAAATAGCACTGGTCTTTTCATTCTTATTTCTATAGCTTAATGCTTAAGGTATTCTTTTCAAAGGCCATCTTAATGTATACTCATGCTAAAGGTGCTTGAACCGCTATATGACTAAGAAATTAAGCCGTAATGTTTTGGATATGGTTCATATAAATGCAATTATCAAGTTTATGTGCTTTTGAAAGGAAAAATCTTTGTACATCATCCTGGTGCAGAATGACCTACATTGAGTGTGATGATCGCCCACATATGGACCCACACATCAGCAATGTGGGATCCACGGGTAGGCTCCTAGTACGGGCCCATACATGGGCGAATCATTACGCCTAGTGCAGGATGGTGCACTGGGGGTGGTGTACAAAGACTCTCTTTTGAAAAGTGATGAAGCCACTCTTGAGCTGCCTTAAGGTCAAGCCCGTTGGGCCATCAAATTGAGAACGGGCCATCCCAGTGAGACATAAGATGCGGCCCATTGGCCTGGGAACCATGGACCATCTGGTGTTCCTAGAAAAAGTTCCAGGTGACTAATTGATCCCCTCCATCCTTGATGGAAATTAATGGCTGCTGTATTTCTATATAATTAGATCAATGGGAATGGATCAAGCTCAGCTGGTAATTAAATTTTAGCCGCTTTGTTTATTATTTGATTTAGTCTAGCATCGACTAATTTGAACCAACTTGAGCACCAACCTCTTAACTACTGAACTGATGATTAAAAAGCAAATTAAACTCAAAACATACTTGAAGCAAGGTTGTTTGGTAATAATTTAATTTAAACTTGGTTGAAGTGTTAACCATAACCATTTAAACGATAATTAATCAAAACCAAAATCATAATTATAATTTTTAAAAAGTATTAAATACACTCAAATATATTATCACTGTGTGAATCACAATGTCGTGAGTAAGCAATCAAAATTTATATAAATATCATTCCATGAAAAATAATCCAAAAACCCAATTTTGATTCTTGCCAAGACAAACTTAGGACAGCAAAATTTTTTACAAGCAAAGTGGCTGAAGAAATCTTTATTTTTATACATCTGTAGCAAGAATACAGGCAAAATTAGTCATGAAGAAACTCTAATTGCTACAGTTGGACTTGAAACTAGCAAATAAACAATATCTATAAAGAAAAGGACATGGGGATAAAGGGATTGAATTTATGCAGTTAGAACAGAAAACTAATTTAGTAATGCTCGAGTCTGGCTGCCAAGCATGCAGTGGCTGAAAACTTCTGGTCGTTCCATGATGGCGATCATGACCGCGGTTGGATCAAAATGGAGGGCATTGAATTGATGTGTGAAAAAAATAAAGAAATAAATAAATTAAGTCACATGAAGCTGGTTATTAGGGAGCTAGAAGCACACAAATAAAATGTTCAAATTATACGGCATATATGAATTGTTAATGATATAGTACAGTTTAGTTAGCTTATCTGATGGTAACATATGGTGGATCAAAAGATTACATAATGAAGCCATTTAAATTGCTATACATGTCCTCTGAAAAGAAAAGTCTTAGTTAGAAAAAACTTCCGCTAAAACTATCAACTTATTCAAGACTCTTTCCATCAAATTAAGATGCAGCCTTATTTGAGTTAGAATCCGCCATCCTACTTGGAAAGGAGTCTACCAATAAAAGGCCAACTTTTAAAAGACTCTTTTTAAGTATTTATAAAAGCAGCCCCAGACACATAGGTGAGAAAATTTGAGTCTTGGCTCTCAAACCCCACTCGAAACTTATTACATAGATAAATCCGAAACCTAAATAGGGCTTCTTTGGTTTATTTATATTAGCATTGGATTCTTAAAATGCGTTTCAAAAGATAATTTCTAAAAAAAAAAAAAACTTGGGGTGGGCAATAGAGTGGGTTTAGGTATGGGGACTATAATAGGGGACCAAGTAGGGTAGGGGGCAGGGTATGCAAAGTTAAGGCCAAGGTCAGATTGAGCAAAATCTAGCCTTGACCTACTCCATTGTCATTCTTATGATAGCATGCATGAAAATGCATATAAAATCTCGTGTTGTTCTTACTTCAAATGCACCAACAAAGAGAAGGGAAAACTTTACATACTATCTAATCTAGCAATATTTGCTCAACACCCATAAACATTAAGGATATATTTGGATTCTTTGTTATATATATATACTTAACTACATTAAAATATAGTCAAGTCTAGGATTCGATCATTTCCTTCATCTTTGGATTTATACAGATCTTGGAACGGCCTCATCCTTTTCACTTTTTTCATATTTAGGATTCATGAACTATATTGATCCAAAAGTGAGAAGGATGATTGGATCTAGACTTAGCTACATTTTAATGAAGCCAAGTCTACTTTTATATATATATATAAAGTTTCAAAGAACCAATGCACCAAAGAGAGAGATGAAAACTTTGACTTTTGACAACTCATATAGAAAATTCAACTTTTGAAACAAATTAATTTACCCCTATTTTCTTAGAATATTATTAACATTGCTTCTCTTTGAGTTTGTTTGGAGAAATATTAGTCTATGGAGTATCTTGACAGATTCGAGTTAAGTTTTTCATGCAAAAGAATACTAGATATTTGTTCGTGTGGGTAGTTCTTGGATAGCTTAGTTTTTACTTTAAGATTTAAACGAACTGATGCAGAAAGGCGTTAGTTTGATAAATGTCATATAGATTCAAAAGAGAAAATTAAAAAAATCATGGCTCACTCATAAGATAATGATGGAAGACTAGGTGAAAGCCTCTTAAGCATCATATGAGTCACAGCATTATTAGGAGTTGGAGCATAGTCTTCTTGTGCTTGGTTATGCATGGAACTATTTCTTGAGATGGTTCGAAAGAAATAGATTAAGAAATTCTTCTGAAGCAGAAGAAGAAATGACGAAGGAATATGTCCAAAATCTTGGTGCGGAGAAGAGAATTATTGGGTTGATTCAAAAGATTTTATTATTTTGATGGACAATGGTGAGTTAGTATGATGGTGGTCGTAGAGGAAAAGTTAATAGCAGTAGATTTTGGTATATTTCTTTTGGATGGGTTAGTACGATAGTGGTCGTAAAGGAGAAGTTGAGGGTAGTGGATTTTGGTAGGTTTTCTTGGGATGGAAGCACCAACGTAAAAATAAAAGAATAAGGATAATGCATGGCTTCCATCCTATTATCTTTATATAAATATAGTCATTTATAAATATTTTTACTTTTTAGTAAAAAATAAAAGAGTAAAGAATAAGACTAATGATTCATATCTCATTAGTTTTATGTAAGTATATGATTATCTATAAATATTCCTCTTCTTTAGTAAACGATAGAAGAGTAATAGAATAAAAATAATGGTACATATTATATTATTTTTATAATATATAGTTATTTAAGTATATCTGTTTTATAGTAAAGAAGCAAAAGATTAGGTATATGGCTCATATTTTACTATTTCTACACTCGGATAGATACAAAAAGAATTGAAAAACTTGAAATAAAATATTTTGAATTTGTCTCTCATCTATCAAATAAATGTCTTTTCGTATTAGTTTATTTAGATCTTAAAGCAAAAGGATAGATTATATTCTTCATGTGAAAGAACATTTAGCATTCTTTTGTGTAACCAGTCCTACCTCGGCAAAATCCTACGTACCCTAACTTGAAAGCTGTGCTCATGAGTTGCATGGAGTAGATCTAATAGCAAGCCTTTGTATAGATTAAGTAAAGCTAGCTGAGATCATTTGATTACAAACACATGGCTACCGCCAATATGCAGTGCTGAACGCCAGTGAGATATGAACGAACCAACTAGCTAGTGCTCTTTTTTAGAGGATGGTACATGAAACTGGATCATCATTGATGGGGTATGCAAATGCAATTGGCTGGCATGTGTTGCAGCATGATGGCAAGGGTTTGCATGGTTCTTCCTTCTTCTTAGCAGGCTCTTCCTCCTCCTTGTAAGGACCTACGCTGTTGATTGTAGCAAACTTCTTGATCTTCCTAAGCTCTTTCACAATGACGATTGGATCAACGTCTCCTATCACAGTCAACAAACCCTTCTCCGCATCCACCGATATCTCATTAATCCCTGCAAAATTGGATTGGTGAACCCTTTTTTCTTTTTCCTCTTTTCAAAGGACGCCAGCTCTTAATTTAGCTAAGAAGCAGGAGAAAAATATATTCAACTTCTCTAAATACGGAGTCCTTCTAAATCAGGCAGACTAACCTTCAACTTTGGTGACAGCTTTCATGGCACAAGTCTTGCATTTGCCACATGCGATGCTAATCTTCAACACGATTTTCTGTAATTTAATCAAAGCCAAAGGCAAAAGGTTAAAGATAAAGCATATATAGAATGCGTTGGACCATAAATGAGCATTACCTTCATTGCAGCGCTAATGATAATAAGACTGGATGTTAAAGTTCTCTCCTGGTCGATCTTTCAGATGTGAAGGGATGTGTTAGATTGGTCCATATATATATACGTAGCTGGAAGAAGTCCATAGTTCAACTTGGTTGACTTTTTTTTTGCTCTTGATATAATTGCTTGACTTTTTGAAATTCAGATCGGTCCTTGAAAACTGAACTTAATTATAATATTCGTTCATGATCCCTATGTAAACAGCCCATTGCTTGCAACATGGCTCTTGATGACTATTTCAACTCGATGCATGGCTATTGGAACTTATTTTAATGCTAATACTTTTCAATCTAGCTTCATAAGACTTGCGTTAATCAATGAATATATGCCTTTCAGAATATAATATTTAGAAAGGTTTCTTAATTTCCTAAATATTTATGGAGATCAGAAAAACACCAAGTCTACTGAAAGATTGAGCTACATATCAAATAAATTTTCAAGAAAAAAGAACAACGAACGCGTTTGACTCGATCCTAAAAATTGTTCCAGAGTCGCACTTTTGCCTCCTATTCTCACCAAAATTAAGCGAGCTTAGAATTATAAGATGGTCGACGGGACTAATGGGAAAAAAGTCAAAGGACTTGCCGGATACACCACGTTAGCCCAGCTACAAAGCAATGCACCGAAGAGCCTTCGAAACTTCGGCTGAATTGAAAATGATCGTTGCTTGACCTTGGCTCTCAGGTCAACTCAAGCCAATTAACTTTCGTGGCTCTCATGCGCTGGTGGATTGCAAGATCGATCCTAGCTAGCTAGTACAGCTCCAGTGAATTGAAAACCAGGCAATATTCTAGATCACAATAATAATGCTAGCTAGCGATCGATCAGCTGGTTGTCATTTGATTGGATAAATATAAGGAAGTGAATAACTTTTCCTAGTTTTTATTGACGAGATAGAAGAATATATAAGAAATTTATAGCACAGTAGGATTTAAACAAAAAACAAGAAACAAAATCAAAACAAGTCTTAAAATTAGCGATAAATTAATGTTCCGCCTTTCAGTAGACTGAACTTTATAATATTAAGTTTTCGTGTATTGGCCACGTAATTTCAACTTAACTATACCAACTTTTTTTAATTTTCAGTTTTATTTACCATATGCAGTAAGATGGTAAATGTATGCATATGCACAGTACATAATTATCTTTTCAGTGCATATAATTATTATTTTTTTATTTTTTTAGTTATTTATCATTACACATAGTTATCTTCTTATTGCATATAATAAATATAAGTATGCATAGCAAGAAGGATTAAAATTAAGGAAACTTAGTATAAAAAATTGAGTGTTAAGAGGCTAGCCAAAAGGGGTTAAATGTTAAAGTTCAATTCACTAAAGGATCAGACATCAATTTAATCTTAATTTAATATATTTGATATAGGGTTAAAGGGATTAAAAAGTTACTCTTGTAATTTTTTGATTTTAATAATTTTTTATTGTTAAGAAGGATAAAAGAGGTTGAAACATTGAGATCAAAAATATTAATTTAATTTCATTATAAATATATATATATATATATAATTTATAATATAATATATATAATTAATTACATTCAAATATAAGCAAGTTTAATCTTCTTCTTTTATCTTTGGATATATACATATCTCAAAGCTATTTCATCTTTTTCATCTTTAAGATTTATGAATATATAAATATAAGAATGAAAAAAAAATTATATGATATATATATATATATATATATTCCGCAGAATGGCCAACTTTTTTTTTTTTTTTTTTTTGGGCCAACTTTTTTTCGTTTGCCGCCGAAAACCACAGGAAGGCAACCAAAGCTTGCAAGAAAATAGGCAAGGTCAAGTGGGTTTCACGTGTGGGTGTTTCCGTATCTGTTAGTCAAATATTCATCGCAAAGACGGCTGGCTTTGAACTGGTAGGAGGTTGGCGCAGTATTATAATCCTACTTCAGAATACGGAGAATTGACAAATTTAGATTCCTTGGCCCGGGGAGAGTTGGATTCAGAATTTGTTCAGCTTCTTAGTTGACGAACTGTTGAATGAATCAACGGGACAATGAGCAATGGTAAGAGATGTGACGTGAGTTTTGGCAATGTGATTAAATTAGAGTCTTCTCATCATTAATTGACGAACCCTCACCCGTCCCCTTCCCTTGACTTTTTAGAACACGACGAAATCACCGCATCCACTGATTTTGATGATATGACAGCTAGGCTGGCTATCTTCTCTTAAATGTAGAATAGCGTTGACGTTTCACAGGAAAAAATATTCATTAATTATTAGATATTAATTTCACTAGTCAATTTAGTTACCTAATCCCGGATAATATATGTCCACAAGATGCACGTCATTCAGGCCATGGAAAGTGGAAACCTTTCCAAGTTAGAGATTTCACCTACACAAATTAAATGGAGTCTCATCAAAACTCAACTTTAATAATGAAAATATCATCATGACTGCATAACTTTAAACAAGATGGAAATCTAGATTAAGAGCTAACAAAGCAAAAGAAATAGAGAAAGAAAAGAAAAGAAAAAGAAAAAAAAAAAGAATAAGACACACAAAACTTTATGTGGTTTGATTTATGGCATATACGTACCCATGGACAAAATACTACCGGAAAAAACTAAACTAATAATACAGAAGTATAAAGATCGCTAGAGAAGAAAAACTCTCAATATGAATCCATTTAGTTCATCAGTAATCCTAAAAGAAAGAAATGATCATCCTAAATGGATGAGAATGTAAACACGTATGCATGTCTACTTAACAGGGCTCATGTGGTGGAGCCCCATGAATCAAGGGCTGAGGAGAGGCACTCTAACTTTATATATATTCTCTACATACAACGACGTGGTGATGCAGCCTACGCTGAAGTTCTAACCGACAACACAATTTAGATTGGGTTTCAGTAATATTGCTTCAAGTTGTATAACGCTATTATTCTGATCATATCGCCACAACAAGGATGAGCTAAGTTTATGACCCCGAGACAGAATTATATATATGCACAAAGGCCATGGAAAAATTTTAGCTTGAATTTTTAAGGAATTCAAATCCATTTAACTTATTTAATTAATTATGATATTTAAATATAAAATAGAAATAATAGTAGTAACCGGACCTGCAAAACAGTCAGAAAACATAGAGGGTGGTCCATGCGGAAGATCCTTCGATGCCCAAGTCAGTGAAGATTCCTAGCAAACAAATAAAAGAAGAAGGCTCAAGCAGAAGGATCTCTCAAGGATGATCTTCATAGAGCTATGGACTCTGCTAGAGTTTCTGAAGTTAGTCTAAGCATACCTGAAGGGATCTTTTGATATGGTATTTATAGACCGCTGGTAATGATGATGGTCGTCACCTGATTTCTTGGGCATTGTTTAGGAAGTTAAAAGCTGGTGCGATTCAAATCCAATTAGTTATGGGACTGTTAAGATTCGAATCTTGACGGTTACAAGGATTGGTGGCTAATTGGCGCTTCATGATTCAACCATTCATGGGTGTTCAACCATATGTAGTTTATATTTCCTTTTGGGGTATTGGGAGCCGATATGATTAAAATCCCGCCAATTATCTGGGGATTTGAAATCTTGTTGATTATGATCGGAGGGTCAAGTTTGGCTCATTGTTCCTATCTTAAGAAGATCGTTATGAGATTCATGTGATTGGGATGATTTATCTTTCGCAATCCCTGATGCGACTTAGGGCGATGAGGGTGCCAAAGCTGGAGAGTTATTCGATCTTATCAAAGTATAGAGACAATCCGGTCCTGCCGAGGTATGGAGGCAGCTCGGTCATGCCGAGGCATAAAAGCAACTCGGTCCTGTCGAGGTATGGAGATAGCTTGGTTATGCCGAGGTATGAAGGTAGCTTGGTCCTGCCGAGATATGGAGATAATCCAACTCTGTTGAAGCACCGTAGTAGATTGATTATATTTTATCCTTTTCTAGTCGTAGCTATAAGCGGGTCAAAAGTTAAAAATAACCCTTCCTTTCTGCCATGTGTAACGATCTTATCTCTCATCAAGTAGTAATGATAATAATAGTAGCAACAAAAATAGTGACAGTAGTAATGATAGTAAAAACAGTAATGTTGCAGTAATAATAATATAGTAGTATTATTAATAAAATAATAATGGTAGTGGCAATATGATGCTAGCTATGATTTATGAATAACAGGGATTATAGGTATGAAATAGTAGAATAAATAGTGATGGTGGTAATAATAATAGTTGCAGCTGTATCAAGTTAATTTAGAATTAAAGCTTATATCTTTTTGTTATATAATAATAGTAATTATAATAATTGTATATTGGTAGCGTTGGGTGGTATAATCCATGAATATTGTGAATTCTAAACGGCGGAATTATTGATATGGATAGTATGGAACAGGTATGATATATTTAAAGAATATTATAGAAACAAGTTGAGTTAGTGATCTCCGTATCTCTATTATAAAAACAAAAGTTATATATGATTTTCCAATCTTGCACTGCTGGATATGTAAGTTGTCGAAGTAATTTAGAGACAAAGATATGACTTGTTCAGCTGAAAAGAGGCGCTTGCACTCATAGTCAATTTATCACGCTCATGAATTTGTCATTAGACTCTGCTCTTTAGTTTGTCATCAAGTTACATCCATTCTCCTTTGTAGCAAAGTGGGAAGAAAAAGGTTAGCTTGTAATAATAATATTATTATTATTATTATTATATATATATATATATATATATATATACATACATCATCCCTCATCTAAAATTGAAAATTTAATGGGATACTTCCTAACGGTGCCATTGTTTTGTCCCCTTGCATTGAGCAGAAAACTAGGTAAAGTTTTTGACATCCATTCAAGTTTAGAAATCCATGGCAATCATGGGAAAGTAAAGAACGAAGCGTAGCGGTAAAAGGTAAGATTTCTCAAAGAAAAGAAAGAATTTCTTTCCCTTATTATTATTATTTTTGGATAACTCTATATACTATAATAACTAAAAAAATAAAATATAAGTAAGAGGGTGACATATTTCATTGGGTTTTTTTTGTGTGTGTAAAAGTTGTAGATTGAACAAGTTGGGCCTGAGCCCTAAGAGTTTTTTATGTAACTGGACTTGGCTTGGCCTGATGCTTTTGATTACGCTTAACAGTTGGATGACCTAAAAGCTAGAAATCTATTGGAGGAATCTGATGAGACTGCATTGGCAAACAAGGAACTTCCTATATATATATATATATAACAAAATTGCTGCATTGATAATGAAATGTAAGGATTGTCTTTTCTAATTTTAATTCACTGTTTCTCTACATCTGCTATCTAATTTCTAAATCTCACATAGAGATGATCTGCTATAGTATTGGTCTAGTAGTCCATCTCCATAAAGTCAGTAATTAAAGTATATATATATTTCCACTCTGTAATGGTTCGGACCCAAAAATTTAATTTGGGTCACTACAGTCCAAAAGGGATCTAGTTGTCCATATCCATAAAGTCAGTAATTAAAGTTTGTATATAGATTCCCACTCTATAACGATTCGGGCCCGAAATCCAACTTGGGCCACCATAGTCCAAAAGAATCCAATTGGTACTTGTTCATGAGTACTTTGCCCTGCCGGACCACTCTGTAATGATCCGGGCTCGAAAATCCAACTTGAGCTACCACAGCCCAAAAGGGATCCAGTTGTCTATCTCTATAAAGACAGTAATTAAAGTTTGTATATAGATTCTCACTCTGTAACGATCCAGGCCCAAAAATCTAACTTAAGCCATCATAGCCCAAAAGGGATCCAATTGATACTTGTTCATGGGTACTTTGTCTTGCATAACACTTTCAGCTGGTGCGTAGCTCTGATATCATATTGTAACAATCTGAGCCCACAAACTCATGAATCTATTTCGTTGCATGAAAGTGAGATGAATAAGATCCACTCTAATTTAGGCCATCATAGCTCAAAAAAAAATTTAATTAATATATATCCATCTTTCCTGACTACTTATAAACTATTTAATTTCATCAATTTTTTTTGATATGAAACTAAATGGGAGGGTCTCATGCTCTGCGAATTCCCTGGGCTAATTTTGCATATCCCATGGAGTACGGGAGGCAGCAACAGTGTCAGATCCTTCTAGGTGATGCTTGAAAGCTACCTTGCTCAACACCGAGAAGATTCAAATATTAATTGAAGTATTAATGGGAAAAAAATGCATTAAACTTCCTTTCATGCAACTTTTGGTGCTTCGCGGATGAATACCATGGTGGCATTCTTATTGCTGTATACCAAGTTAATTTCCACAAACACCTGACTGAAAGTGGAAGCGAACAATCCATAAAATAAGAAAAAAAAAAAAAAAAAACTAAGATGCAACACAATATCCACCATGGACACGTGTAGGTCGCCAGCGACGTTGGACCTGCTCGCTGATTTTTAATCACTCACTGCAAGAAAAATCAAAAGGGATGATTTTATCCCCCATTTTCTCATGATATTCATCGAGTTGGTTTTCGGACAATTAATATTAGTCCGGCCGTGGAGCATCGAGCCCCAGGCCCTAACTTGAAAGCTATATTAATTCCTTCAGTTACGTAAACTAGCACTAATGGCAGAGCTTTTATTAACAAGCTAGAATTGAAAGCTAGTTGGATAAAGATCAGTCGAGTACAAATACATGGCTACCGCCACCGGCGCAGTGCTTATTGGCCTTAATTAATTAGGACGTCGATGGTATACGAACGAACCACCTAGCCGGCCGGTGCTCCTCTTCAGAGGACGGTGCACCCAACCGGCGGTATACGAACGAACCACCTAGCCGGCCGGTGATCCTCTTCAGAGGACGGTGCACCCAACCGGCGGTTCATCGTAGATTAAAGGTCCAATCACGATCGTCTGGCATGCCTTGCAGCAGGATGGCAACGGCTTCGGCTCCGGTGCCGGCTCCGGCTTGGGCTTGCAGCACTCCGGGGGCTTACAGCACTCCGGCTTCGGCTTGCAGCACTCCGGGGGTTTCGGATCGGGAGGTTTCGGAGGATCTTTCTTCTTGTAAGGACCTACGCTATCGATTTTGATAAATTTCTTGACCTTCTTCAGCTCTTTCACAATTGCACACGGATCAACATCTCCTATTACAGTCAGCAAACCCTGCTCCGCATCCACCGATATCTGATTTATCCCTGCCAAAATTTGATTAATTATAAACTTTAGTGTTAATTTTTTTTTATAAAAAAACTTTTCAAATAACTACTCCTTGGCCACCTGCAGGCTAAGAAGTTGGTGAAGAACATATATATATATTCAACTTCCCTATATAAGATGGATATAGGAGACTAACCGCAAACCTTAGCAGCAGATTTCATGACACAAACTTTGCACTTGGCGCATATGATGCAGACCTTCAGCACAATTTTCTGCAATTTAATTAAAGCAAAAGGAAAAGGTTAGAGAGATATATATAGAACGTAGAATGTGCGAGCGTACTTACCTTCATGGTCGCACAAACAATAAGCTGGTTGTATAGAGAGGTCTCTCTTGATCTCCTAAGATATCCAAAGGGAAGCAGATTGGTCCATATAAGATGTCCATAATTAAAATTGGTTGGTTGACGGCTTTTTGATTGTTTATATTTTAATTGATATGGATTCTTGAAAACTGAACTTAATATTCTTTTCCATGGTCATGTGAACAACCCTTTGTTAGCTATGCAAATATGAATTAACTATTGCAACTGGGTAGAAATTAAAACTTCTTGGATCACGCGCTTATGAATACTAGCATTGGTTAACATGCAGTACTGTCTATTTCTTAGTTATATTTCAGCTTGCAGAATATGTTTGACAATTTGTCTGCCTTGTTAATTAATTTCTTCTTCCATCCTTGCCAGCTTTTATATGTTTTTTTTTTTTGATCTTTGTAAATACTTTCTTTTCTAAATTAACAAATTAACTGTTGCAAACCGTATAATAAAAAGAACAGAAACAGTTATTAAATATTTTTTTTCAAGAAATGATGCCATTATTCGGTCTCCATCTCTTTCCATATTTCCACCACCACCATCACAGCCCCAGTTCGCCCAGCCGCCTCAGCAAATTAAAATGAGCTTAGAATAATAATTAAGATGGTCGTCGGGATTCGGGGGTAGAACTTGGCGGACACACAACGTTAGTGTGTTTGGCCAATTGAAAACCTAAAACCATCGATGACACTGGAGCTGAGGTCAACTTAAAGCCATCTTTAATGGCCGTCATTAGCTGGTGAATTAGAGAAAGCCTCGCAGCGTTCGACTCCCGAACAAAAAAAAAAAAAAATACAGCTCCAGAGAGCAAAACCAGGAATTCATTCGTGGTCACAGTAATAATGCTGGCGATCGGTTGGTTGTCATGTGATAATAGTTATGTGCTCAGTTTTCAACATGGCCACACGTACTCTGGCAACGCCCGGGCTGCGGAAGAGAAGCTCGTTTGGAAACGACCTCCAGAGAGGCCGTGGAAGGGCCGGCCATCTGTTAGTTGGAAGAGGGGAAAAGAAGAAGAAGAAGAAGAAGAAGGCATTATTATATATCTTAACGAAAGAAAGAATCATGACTTTGACCCCATTGAAGGCCGATGGGACCAAGCAGCTGGCAGGAAATTAAATACGTGAGCTCAAGCGTGTTTAGCTAAGAATTCATCCATCCAACAGAGATCGGATGCTTTGGTCTGGCTGGAAATTCGTGACATTTATGAAATAATTTATCTCATAAAAATATATGAAAAAGAATATAGAGACCGTTTTTGTCAAGGCTAAAGAAGTCGATGTGTCCTTCAAGTAAGAAATTCTTCCTATGTGAAATAGAAAGTTTTTAGGTAGTTTTTGAAATAGAGGATAAGAGGGGTATCCTCTCTTATTCTTAAAAGCCATAACTATAAGGTAGTGTTTGAAATAGAGGATAAGAGAGGATATCTAGGGGATATCCCTCGTATTCCCAAAAGCCATAACTATAAGGGATAGTTGGAAATAAAGTTAACTAAATGGATAATCCATGGTTAACCATATGATATCCCCTCAATTTATTCCCTAGAGAATGCAGGAATAGCTGGTTATCCCTCCAAATAAAAGTAAAAAAAAAAGTTATCCTATGGATTTACCTTTTTGCATTTGATATGATCAATGGGATAATCAAGGGATATCCCTAGGGATAGCCATGGGACAAACTCTATCCCGTACACTTATCCATGGATAATATTTTTTCTATCAAACACTACCTAAGGGATAGCTGTGAATAAAGTTAACTAAGGGATAATCCATGGTTAACCATGGGATATCCCCTCAATTTATTCCCTAGAAAATGCAGAAATAGCACGTTATCCCTCCAAATAAGAGTAAAAAAAAGTTATCCTATGGATTTATCTTTTTTGCATCTGATATGATCAATGGGATAGCCAGAGGACAAACTCTATCCCGTATACTTATCCATGGATAATATTTTTTCTATCAAACATACCTCTTATATCAAAGGTTGGACCTCTATGAGGCTTGGGAGAAGCTTGAGACTAGAGTGAACCTAGTGGTTAAAGTTGAGTCCAGGGCCAACTTAGTCAACTAAGGGTCAACACAGTCAAGGAATAAGCAGTTTGGACCAAGCGACATGCTACCAAGTAGTTAAGGACCTGAAGACATCAATTAAGTGTGAGAATGCTCTACTAATGCATGCAGTCGAGGCCTTTTATAAGGGTCGGAAGGATGCTAAGAAGGAGATCCTCATTCATTATCTTGATCTTGACCTATCCATCATAGGCACTGATTGGTGAGGAGGAGGAAGGAGAGCCTGATTCTAGTGTAGCTCTAGTAGTTGATAACGATAACACAATTGTCGGATGCATGGTTGGGGATGCCATGGTTGCTAATGTAGTGCTCAATGCTATAAATGATGCATGGCACCTTTGGATCAAGATGGAACAAAGTGGTAGGACATTAGAGTGGATGAGGATAAAGCTATTATAGCTGTAGGAGATGTCATCATGGTTAAGATTGTAGTGGAGCTAGCCAAGGATGCCTCCTAACCTTGGTTTCCCTTGGGGCTACTGTTTTCTCTTCATCTTGTTTGGTTGTACAAACTTCTTTTAGTTTTCATAATATAAACCTTTCGATGTCAATGAATGAATGAGTATTTTCTACATTGTATTGAGTTTATTTAATCAAAATGATGCTACTTTGATCGAAGACTAACTATTAATAGGCCAAATCTTTTAAATAGTTGCTTGACAAAGAGTTTGGCTTATGATGAAATGAACTCTTTAGGGATTCATTGTTGGCTTGGCTTTGTATAATTTGATTTAGCTTTAGTTTGTCTAAACTCATAATTAATCATATAAAAGAAAATTTCTAAATAATAATTCATGATAGCTATGATTTACCTCAAAACTAAATGAGGTCATTTGGAACGTTACAAGCATTCTTTAAACCGACTCTTTCATCTTGAAAATTAATTTATAGTTATAAAATAAATAAGTTACCGAAGGGTAATTTTCTATAGAAAAAAATAATAACACTCTATCTTTAATGTATAACTAAAAACAAGGAAATTTCAAACTTCAAACACCATCTAATCTATCAGTAATCTAGCTTTAAAAAAAAGATGACTAATTCGTGAAAAAATCGACACGTAACCAAAGTTTCAGAAAAAGAACCGAGGGTGGCGTGTGAACGGAGCTCTCCCCTTCTTCTTCGTTCCCTGTAACGGCCGCTACTGGCCCCAACCGCCAACCACCCGAATGGCCGGCTTCAATCTCCTCCACCGGCCGGAACGGCTTCGAAGCCCTCCAATCGCCACTGCCCACCTGCGATCCTCTGCACCCTGGACGCGGCTTCTTGGCCTACGGTTTCCTGGAGAACTCCAGACGACACCGACGGTGGCCACAACACCAGGTAAGAGCTGCCGAAGAACTGCCCTGTTCACCGATCGGAAAGCCGATCTATTTGAGTCGTAATCGGACTCGTGGCGGCGCTTCGTGCGTCGCCTCCTTTCTTTTGCCTAGACCGTCGTTGATCGGTGTCGAGCCATGGCCGCCGTTGATCTGCATTGAGGCCGAAGCTCTGTTTCTATTTGGCACGTACGGCTCTACCGAAGGCTGCAGAAGCCGGCCAGCACCTGGGGACGACCAGCCAGCTACCACGGCGGCCGACGCAGGACCTTCTGCCAGTCTTCTCCTTCGCCGTCGTCTCGATAGAGTCGTTCGGAAGGCTGACCCACCGTAGGTTTCCCTGTTGTTGACGGCTTTGCTGGCGGAATTTTGGAACCGGCGCCCGCTAGCTGTTCGGCTTCTGACACTACCGGATGTCCTCGGCCGGCGCCTCAGCCGCGGTCGGACGGAGCTCCGACCGGCCATGGGCCCACTTCGGCCAGCCGCATAAACGGGACCATTTCCTATTAATTAATCCAGAGGCCCAGGGGAGCATTAAACTCTTTCAGTTAATAATACTTTATGTAATAAATATTTCAGTTAATAATACTTATAGCAGCTATGTTCAGTCGCACAAACTTGCTCTAATGGCAGAGCTTTTATTTCGATTAACAAGAGAAGCTAGACAAGATATATCATTTGATTACAAATGCATGGATACAACCAATGCACCGCTTATTATTGCACCCAGGGCCAGAAGCTCCATAAGATAATACTTTTAAAAAGTTTTCAACTAACTAAACAATGCAATTTTTTATAGGATGGCACACAAGACCGGGTTATCATCGGTTAAGTATCCAATCACAATTGGCTGGCATGTGTTGCAGCATGATGGCAGGGGCTTGCATGGTTCTAACTCCTTGGGTTTGGACTCCTCTTCCTTCTTGTAAGGACCCACGCTATCAATTGCGGCAAACTTCTTGGCCTTCCTTAGCTTCTTCACAATGACTACCGGATCGACCTCTCCTATCACAGTCAGCAAACCTTTCTCGGCATCCAGCGATACCTCATTTATCCCTACAAAAATTTGATTGATTGACATTTTTTTTTTTTTAGAGAGCTCCATCTCTTTGGCCAGCAGGCTAATAAGAAGCTTGGGAAAAATATATTTCAACTTCACTATTAAACTTGGAGTTCTTCTAAATCATGCAGACTAACCTTCAACTTCGGTGACGGCTTTCATGGCACTCGTCTTGCACTTGGTGCATGCGATGCTGGTCTTCAGAACAATTTTCTGCAATTTAATAAAGGCCAAAGGAAAAAAGGTGGAGATGAAACATATGGAATATATATGTTGGACTAAATAAGCATTGTTCTTTAAGATTACAGGTGAATGGGACTAATCTTAAGTGTGCAAGCATGCTTTACCTTCATGGCAGCACAAATGATAAGGCTGGATGTAGAGGTCTCTCTCTCTCTCTCTCGGTCTCTTGAGATGCAAAGGGATGCATATTGGTCCATATATATAGGATGTTCATGGTTAAATTTGGTTGGTTCTCTTTTTTTATATATTCTTTATAGCTGCTTGCTTTTTTTTTTTTTTTTTGAATTCCCATGGATCTTTAAAAAGGTACGATTAATATATATATTAATCCTCATGTGAACAGTCTGTTGGCAATATGACTCTGGATGATCATTCCAACTTGGTAGGAATTAAAAATTATTTGAATACTAATTAAGCTTCACAAGAGATTCGTCTTAATTAATTAATACCATGCCTTTTTCCTAGTTGAATACCTGTTTTTTATAATATAATATTTGTAAAGTTTCTTAATTTTTTAAGCCATCCTTTTTCTGTTTTGTTCTTTTCTTCTTCCATCTGTTTTCTGCCTTCAAGTATTTTCTAATTTATGTAAATACTTCAACTAATAAATTAACAGGTGGGAACTGTCTTATATACCATTCCTTCCTTTTCTTCAACAATAAAAAGAATGGAAAGATTAAGTTATCAAATAAATTTTTTAAGAAAAAAAAGTTTAACTTGATATTATTATTTGGTCTCCAACTCTCCATTTCAGTTTCTTTCTTTTTCAAGGTAAATAGGTGGATGTGAATTACTTCCTCCTGAATTTTATTGAAGAGAACAGAACATATAAAGAAAGAATTTATAAGGCAGAAGGATACTTAGAAAAAAGAAACAAGATCAAAAGAAAGTTTCGAAATTAATTTAGAATGTAGTGCAACAGTGGGGTTAGCAGGGAGAGAGGGCTCAGATGATAACCATCTCATGGTGGTTATGCGCTCAATTTTCAACATGGCATTAAAACGCTCTGGCCGTGGAATGAGAAAAGGAACAGAAGTTTCCTTTTTATTTTTCTTGATTCGATTGAAAAGACTAAAGCTCCAAAATCAAATGGCCGAGTCATAGTTTAGTCGCAAATATAATTGCATCAGTAGTGCAACTTCGCGTGACCCACGCGAACGGCCAACTTTTTGGCCACTGACAACCATTGGATATAAGATTAGAAGGAAGCTTTAAAATTAATTTAGAGTGAAGTGTAGCGGTGGGATGGTAGGGAGAGAAGCCTTTTTATGATGATCAATTGATGAGTTTTTTTTTTCGCTCAATTTCAACGTGGCCAGCAAGACGCACTGGCCTTTGGAATTTCAACAGAACAAAAATATAATTACGAATTTTGACTCAATGAAAAAGTCTAAAGTTTCCAATATTGAATGGCCGAGTCATAGTTTAGTCGCAAATATGATTGCGTTAGTACTGCAACTCCGCGTGCACACTGAATCAAGCTTCCAATAAAGTTCAAGCGAGTTTGGCGAATGATGAATTAGTTCACATGGGTGTTGAACTGGAAGCAAGTTGGTGCGGATGCTTTGAACTGGTCGCAGGTTGGTACAATACGTCCCTCCTCCTTCGGATTGCGGCCAATTGACAGTTTGAACTCATTCGGAAGGGTTGGATTTAAAATTTGATCAATTTTCGATTTGGCAAAGTGTGAAAGTGTATATATATATATATATATATATATATATATATATATATATATAGTCGATCACATAAAAACGATAACCCGTAAAATAAATAAAATAGTGAGCAGTAGTAGCAGAAGATGCGGCATGGATTTGACAATGTGATTAAATGAATCTTCTCATTGATTGACTCTCATTTGTCTCCTTGAATTTTTAGAATATAAGAGGAAACCTTAACATCCACAGCTAATGATTTCGATATTTGACCGATTTACAATGCAGATCTTTTAATGCATCAAGGACTATACAAAATACTAGAAGGTAGAAAAAGATTATTAGTTACCATACGGAAGAGAGAAAGATGAATTATTAGCAAAAGCACATAGTATAATTCTATTGTATTTAGTGAACGAGGTTCTCAAGGAAGTGATCGAGGACAAGACAATAGGTAGACTTTGATAAAATTGAAAAGGAGATACTTGATAAAATCTTTTACAAAATGGTTATTTGAAGTTAAAATTTATTACCTATGGATGAAAGAAGATATATTAATAAAAGATCATGTAAATAAGTTTAACATGCGTTGATGCTCTTGTGAATATTAGAATTAAGATAAAAAATTAAAATCATCTCTAATTCTCTTATACTCATTACCATCATTATATAATAATTTTATCGATACATAATTGCCCGTACGAGAGGGAGTCTCTTGATTAATGATATAAAAGATACTTTGCAATATAAGGAGCTAAAGAGAAGGGCATCTAGGGTTTACAGGGAGAACTAAAGAAAAAATTTGGCTGTAAAAGTAGGAGAAAAAAAAAGGGTTCAAGTAGCATAAATAATTAAGATCAAAGTTAAAATATCAAAAATTTTATTGCTAAGGGTGCATTAGAAGAAACTATTCGAAGAGAAGTGAAAAGAGTGACAAGAATGAAAGTGATTCTGAAGCTAGACTAGAGTGAATATAGTTGAAAAGAACAATTTAAAAACTTCAATGATGTAAAAAGTGAGGCGCTTTTAACCAGCATTTGGATTATTAGATTAGAATGGATATGATTTGACTTTCAATACAATCCAATAGTTGAAAGAGTAGAAAAGGGAGTTGTATACTATGGGCATCACTAAAATATTGGTTCACTATGCTTAAAAAGATTGGATTACTAAACTCAAGGGGGGATTTGGTATTGGGAAGTCGGTGATATTGGATTGCTAATTCAATTTCACTTCAATCGGGCATGGATTCCAAACATATCCTTATACGACCATCAATAGAAGTTAGTTCTCTACAAATCAACCAAAAGTTGAGAAGGATCTATTAGGTGACAAAAAGCTATAGATGTTATTAGAAGTGAGATAATTCATATTACGATGTTTGATGGTATTTTGAGATCATTGAAGGCTTAGCATGTCTTAGAGGTAACAAAAAATCTAATTTTTTTGGGGGCACACTTGATTTTTAAAGTAACAAATATAAAGCTAAGAACGGTGTGCTAAGGTTTCTAAGGGTATGCTTATGGTAATCAAGAGAATGTAAAACCTAACCTAAAGACTAAGATTTAAATTTTATTCCTGGATTCAATTTGGGCATAAGCCTTAGTTGGGTTAATGTCCTAATTGGGCTAGAGGAAAAAAAAAAAAGTCTAACGAAACAGGGAAACAAAGATCAAGATCAAGATCCCTGTTTCCTAAGGTAGTGTTTGATAGAAAAAATATTATCCATGGATAAGTGTACGGGATAGAGTTTGTCCCCTGGCTATCCCTAGGGATATCCCCTGGCTATCCCTAAGGATATCCCTTGGCTATCACATTGATCATATCAAATGCAAAAAGGTAAATCCATAGGATAACTTTTTTTTTACTCTTATTTGGAGAGATAACCAGCTATTCCTGCATTCTCTAGGGAATAAATTGAGGGGATATCCCATGGTTAACCATGGTTAACCATAGATTATCCCTTTGGTTAATTTTATTCCCAACTATTTCTTATAGTTATGGCTTTTGGGAATAAGATGAGATATCCAGGGGATATCCTCTCTTATCCCCTATTTCAAACACTATCTAAATATCCACCTACCTCTCTTGCAATTTTTGGCAGCCATGGGAGGGCTGCCGACAAGCAATTTAAGCCATGTTAAGTTTATATTGCCCAAACCCTTGTATTTTCATTAGCTTTTTAATTTACAGTAAGATTCCGATGAGGTTTTCACCCAGCAATAAAACAAGTTTAGAGGGTCCATGAGGCAAACAGAATCTTGGAAAGTATCATGCTATAACTGGTCTTCCTTGACTCCGATAGGCAGCAACCCATGATCAGCTGATGGATTCCATCGATCAATGGTACCGAGTGGTGGCTGGGCGAACACCGTTGTTGGTCCACAAAGGGAAGGACTCTAGCTAGCTGTGGGATGGCCGAAGTTAAAGACAATCAATGCCGGAAGGGAAAGACTTTGTGCGCTAGCCTTTGGTGCATAAAGCGCGCATTGATCATATAGATTGACAGTCTTGCATCGCACGCATGAACAGTTAATCCATATGACCAATGCACAAAGATTTTTTCATGCCAAAATAAGCAAGGCAGTCCAAAGTTCTTTTCATGCCAAAATAAGAAGGTTGGCTGCCAGCCAACTAACATGTCCATGGGAAGGTTTCGATTAGGTCTCGGCGGTGGTTGGGTGGAAGCATAACATTAATTAAGCTAGAAAGCAAAACCCTCTGTTTCAAGATTTAAGGTAGTGCTTGATAGAAAAAAATATTATCCATGGATAAGTGTATGGGATAGAGTTTATTCCCTGTCTATCTCTAGGCTATCCCATTAATCATATCAAATGTAAAAAAGTAAATCCATAGGATAACTTTTTTTTACTCTTATTTGGAGGGATAACCAGCTATTTCTGCATTTTCTAAAAAATAAATTGAAGGAATAATCCATGGTTAACCATGATTAATTATGAATTATCCCTTTGGTTAACTTTATTCTCAGTTATCCTTTATAGTTATGACTTTTGAGAATAAGACGGATATCCCCTCTTATTTTCTATTTCGAATACTATCTAAATGTTAATCATGCATGTGTATGTCTCTGGGAGTTAAACCAAGCTAAGAAGAAAGCTGAAATAAGTTATTCCAAGAATAAATAATCAGAGTAAATACTCAAATCTAAATTTAAAAGAATGGCATTTAAATTAGGGATTTAGTGTTGTTGACTAAAATTCACATGCTGTTAATTAAAATACCTTGAAGACATTCTTATTGTTGGAAACTTATTATTTTCTGTCTTCTCTTAACACAGATGGCTGACCGAAAGTAGAAGTGAATAATCCGTATAAAATGACGTTGAACCTGTTCACTGACTTTATATTTTAATTTGTAAAACAGAACTTACAGCTAATGCACTACTCAGTCACGGATCTTTGTATGATTTCTATGGTATAAATCCACATAAAATGAAGTTGGCAAGTGCCACCAATTTTAAGTCAATTAAGTTTGCACTTCAGGATCTTACCTTCGGTTTATTGTTTAATCTGATCAACCTGAGACCAGTGAATTGGGTCTCCTGACACAACCTTCTTCATCTAAGAGAAAAAAAAGAGAGAACAAAATCATGCATAAGAGGATGAGATTGCTCAAGCCTTAAACGCCGACATGCATAGACTTTTGAAAGATGAGCCATAAGCTCAGATATGTTGTTCAAAAAAAAAAAAAAAACAAACAAACAAAAGAAAATATCTCCATCTTTTATATAAAAATCAGAGTTACCTAAACTTCCTCTACCAAACTCTATGTTTGCAAATCAAGCAACTAAGAGAAGAATTGACTGCTTCAGAAGTCAATTGTTTCTAATCTAGCAATAGTTGCTTCACATCCACAAACATTAACAATATGTTTGGATCCCCCGGAGGCTTATCCGTTGAATAATCCATATATATATATATATATATTGAAAAAAGAAAAAAAAACTTTCAGAAGAACTATATATAATGCACCGAAGAGAGAGGTGGGAACTTTGATTTTGAAAACTACATGCATTCAGTTACATAAACCAGCTCCAATAGCAGAGCTTTTATATATCGATTAACAAGCAAAGCTAGACAAAGATAATTTGATCACAAATGCATGGCTACCACCAAGGCCGTGCTTATTGTTGGACATATAGCATCCATCCATAAGATATGAATGAACCAACTAAACACTGCTTCTTTTCAAAGGATGGTACACCAAACCGGGGGGTCATCAAAGGTTAAATATCCCATCGTAATTGGCTGGCATGTGTTGCAGGATGATGGCAAGGGTTCGGGCTTGGGCTTGGCCTCTGGTTTTTTGGACTCTTCCTCCTTGTAAGGACCTAAGCTGTCGATTGTGACGAACTTCTGGATCTTCTTCAGTTTTTTGACGAGGAGAAACGAATCAACATCTCCTATCACAGTTAGCAAATCCTTTTCGGCATCCACCGATACAGCATTTATGCCTACAAAAGTTTGATTGATTAGCATTTTTTTTTTCCTTTTAATCATTTTCAAATGAAGCTAGCTAGCACTTTGGCCGGCAAGCTAAGAAGCTGGAGAAAAATATATTCAACTTCTCTAAGCTTGTCTTTCTAAATTAGGCAGACTTACCATCAACCTTGGCGATCGCTTTCATGACTCGTCTCTTGCACTTCGTGCATGAGATGTAGATCTTCAGCACAATTTTCTGCTGTTTAATTAAGACCAAAGAAAAAAGGTTACAGATAAAACTTAGGGAATATGTTGGACCAAATGAGTAATGATATTTTAGAATTTAGATGAATAGGATGAGAGTGTGTGCAAGCATGCATGCTTACCTTCATGGCAACACAAAAATGATAAGGCTGGATGCAGAGGTGCCTCTTGGTCGCCAAGATGCAAAGGGATGCAGATTGGTCCATATATATAAGAAGTTTATGATTAAATTTTGTTGACTTGGTTGCTTCTTTTTTAAAGTCACATGGGTTTTTGAAAGCTCAACTTGGGTGATCATTGATGTTTTTAATCCTTGACCTTAAGGGTTTGTTAAAAGGAGAGGAAGGGGAAAAATGAAAGACCGGGAAGGAAGGGAAGGAAAAAGGTTACTATCCTTTTCTTATTTTAATAAAAAAATTATATTTATAAAATTACAAATATATCCTTACTATAAAAAAATTTATATTCATTTAAAGCATAAGGTAAAAATTATAAACTTATTCTTCTCTTCCTTCTTACCTCAAAAATTGAATGTAAAAAAATTTAATCTATTAAGGATGAATGCCCTATTCCCTTTTTCCTTCTTTCTCTTCTCTTTCTTTCAAATAAAAATTCATAAAATTGTTCTCTTTATTTTTTTCTTTTCTTTCTCGAATCAATAATATACCCTAAAAGTCTTTTCACTTTGACCTTTTAATTATAAAAAAAAATATTACATTCTTATCTTATTCTATTCATTTCATTGCTGCTACAAAACCTTAACACCATTACTATCTTATACAGCATGCCTATCTGGTAAATAATTTGTCACTTGGCATGTATACAACATGCCTACATGATGAATGATGCACCACTTGACTTACGCTACTATTCTTCTTGCTTTTTTTTTTTTTGCTTTCTCGATTCATCCATATCCAAATATACTCTTAAGAGCCTGTATCACTTGACCTTAAAACTATAAAAATAAAAATATATAAAAAATATTATAAAAAATAAAAAATATTATATCATTATCTTATCGATCGTGTCCATTTCATTGTAGTCGAAGCTATCACAAAACCTTAACACCATTAAGAAAGCCGCAACAGGAAGGCAAAACCAAAAGAGCATTCAAGCTCCGGCGTCAGCCTGTAGGTTGCCTTTAAGATTCGTGTTCCGCCCCTGTCTTTCGTGATCCCCGCTGATTGTCCTCGTCTCCGGCTGTGGTTTTTCCTGTAGATCCTTCTCTTGTTGTCCCTTAGCCTCCTATGGCATCCGATGGGGGAAGCGGGTGTTCGGGTTGCTGGGCAGAAGCTGGATGTTGCTGGGTTCCACTGGGTATCGTCGTCTCCGTCGCCGGCTGAGGTGGCGAGGCTGGAGACCTCGTTTCTGGAGGTGGTTAGAGTTTCGGTGGATGAGTTGGAGGCAAAGATGGTGGGATGGCAGGCGAGTGCTATCCTTGCTCGGTCGTTCCAGAAATGGGTTCCGGCTGCGGCGTTTGTTAGGGAGTTTCGATGTGCCGGAATTCAAGGGGGAATTGTACCTATCAGCTTGGCATTTCGATGCCACATCTTCCGTTTTGATGACCCGAATGCTGCTGATTTGGTGATGAATCGACCATGGGTCATCAATGGGCAGATTATTGGAATGGAACGGTGGAGGCCAGAGTTCATACCGGCCGCGGATGCCATCCCCTTTGCTCTGGTCTAGATGCGTTTGCCGAACCTTCCATTGGAATTTTGGAAGGAGGACTTCCTCAGGGCGATCACGGAGTCAGCAGGCCAATTCCACTGTGTCGATGCTTCTACTCTGGCCAAGAGCAGAGGAGGTTTTGCCAGAATTTGTCTGCGGGTGGATCTTCGGCGTCCTCTTCGGTCGGGGACCCGTGTGCAGGGCATTAACCTCCCCTTTTGGCAGCAATTTGCTTATAAATATCTAGAAGGGCTATGTTCTAGCTGTGGTTCGCTTCACCTGGAGGGTCCTTGCTCCGTGCCGCTAGGTCGTGCGAGGAGGCTGAGACATCGACTCCTGTTTTTGGCCTATGGTTGGCTGCTGTTCGTCAACGATGGGATGTCTCTAGGGCCAAGCGGGAGGTGAGGAAGAAGTCTCAGCCGAAGGCTACTCCTGTAGCTTCTGGCAGTGGTTCTGCTTCCCAGCTGAGACAAGAGAATCGTCGTTTGGATGCTGACGAGTCTGAGGGGTGGAGCTCACCGGTGAAGTTGGCTCGCCGGAGGGTGCCTCCGTCATCGAAGATGGTGATTGTGCCTGATTTAGCCCTGGATGGTTCTAGTGTCAAAGTGCAGAAGGGGAATCCTGTGATCCCAGTCTCCTCTTCAGAGTTGGTGGCCGTGCCAGTTCAGGCTGCCCGTGCCAGTTTTGCTGGTTCTGAGAAGGGTAAGTTGCAGGCTAAGATGAAGAGCACTGCTGAAATTGGGTCCCCTCAGTCTCAGTTAATTGTAAACCCTTTTGCCTCTTATGGATCGGGTTTGGTTAGTGGCAGTCATCAGGACAGTAGGGACACTTTTCCTGGTCCCCTGAAAAGGGCCAGACCTGTTGATTGCCTGGCTCCGAGATCTATCTCTAAAATTGTAAAAAGGAAGGGTAAAGGTAAAGCTCCCTTGTCTAAAAGTATTGGGGCGACTTACTTTTCTCCAGACAAGCTGCCTCTACCATCTTGCTTTCATGAAGGTGTTCAGGAGGTGAGTAAGCCCAGCTCTGATAGGGATGTCGGTTTGACCGTGGAGGATTCAGTTGAAGATACTATGGGCCTTCACTCAGGTTCACCGTCATCGGCTCAGTCTCTTCGGCCTGCTATTCTAGATGTTGTCTCGGATGGACTGAAGGCCGGTTCTTCAATGATAACTGAGGGGGGCTCCCTGGCTAGTGGGTGCCTTTTTGATATGGCTATGGTGGAGGACCAGGGAGGGGTCCCAGTTTCCCCCAGTGTTTAAATGAAGATCTTAGTATGGAATGTTCGAGGAGCTCGAAAGCCTTCCTTTCGATCCTCGTTTAGTAGATTGATGCAACTATATAATTTTGACATATGTGTTTTGTTGAAACCAGGTTATCTGGTGATACTCTGGCCTGGTTTTGGAGACAGATTTCCCGGTCTTGGTCCTCGTATGCAGTGGAGGCTGAAGGTATGTCTGGGGTATTTTGGCCATTTGGCGTGACTTTGCTGTTTCGATTGAGGCTTTTCATCAATGTAACAGCAGATTGGTCTTCTTGTCTCGGAGGGGTCCTCTGACCCCTGGCTTCTGTCGGCTGTTTATGCCAGTACGGATTATCGGGAGAGGCGGATCCTTTGGGCTGAGCTGCTTTCCCTCCTTGGTCAAGGTCTCCCTACCATTATTGCGGGAGATTTTAACTGTATCACTGAGGCTAATGAAAAACATGGGGGCAGACAGGTTACAGCCTCAGCTAATATTAATGAATTTAAAACTTTTATAGGGTCCTCAGGGCTGTTGGATCTGGGGTATTCTGGGACCCAATTCACTTGGTAATAATCGGCAGGGCTCATCTTGTGTTTGGGAGAGACTTGACAGAGCTTTGGCTACGGCCCACTGGCTTCATAAGCATCCTGCGGTTTCTGTTTCTCATCTGCCCAGGATTGCTTCCGATCACTGTCCCATTTTGATTTCTACGGAGGCTGATCAGTATCAGCGTAGACAGTTTAGATTCGAGCATTTTTGAACGGTCCATTCTGCGGCTCAGACTATTATTGCCCAAATTTGGCATCTTCCTATCAGGGGCAATGCTATTTATCGGCTTTCTCGATGCCTGATGTTGGCTAGACGCCGACTTTCCAGATGGAACAGGATGGAAGTGGGGAATTTGGATAGACAGATTGATCTGGTTGAAGCCGATATTACTGCTTTGCAGGAGGAGGACCAGGAGGGGTTACTGTTGGATTCGGACCTCTTCTCTCTGCGGGACATGCTTGCTCGTCATCACTCTCTTCTTCGTCAGCAGGAGATGTATTGGAGACAGAGGTCTAGGCTTCAATGGATTTGCGAGGGGGATTGTAATACTAGATTCTTCCATCAGGCTACCTTGAAGCGGCGGGCCGCTAATAGGATTCGAGGTTAGTTGATGCGGAGGGGCACGGTCAGGAGGACCATCACTCTATTCGGGATATGCTTCTCCATTTCTTTCAGTCCAGATGGACTGACCCCACTGGTGATGGGGATCCGGTAGTCAGGGTTCCTAATTCCAGGAGGGTTTCTTCCTGGATAATGATAAGCTTTGTAGACCGATCACTGCGGAGGAGATTTGGGTGGCTCTGTGGGAGCTTGGACCGGACAAGGCCCCTGGGCCAGATGGATTTCTGCCTATGTTTTATCGCCACTATTGGGATATTGTTGGGCAGGAGGTGATTCAGGCAATTCAGATTGTCTTCCAATCGAAGCATATTCCCCTGGAATGGAACCGGACTCTTGTCACTCTGGTGCCCAAGCGTTCCGACGCTTCTCTTCCGCAGCATTTCAGACCAATCAGCCTTTGCACTACTTTGTATAAAGTATGTGCTCGCCTCTTAGTTGGCCGTCTTCGGCTTGTGATTCCTTGTCTTATTTCTATAGAGCAGGGGCTTTTGCTTGAGGGCGTTCTATTTCGGATAACGTCCCCATTGCTCAGGAGTTCATGCATGATCTTCAAAGAGCCCCAGTGAGAAGGTGTCTCATGGCGGTGAAGCTTGATATGGAGAGAGCTTATGATAGATTGAGTTGGGCCTTTTTGCATCGCTCTCTTCAGGAGTTTGGGTTTGATGATCTATTTATTGAGTGGATTATGGTTTGTATCCAGAGGCCTTCCTTTTCTCTGCTCATCAATGGAGGCCTACTAAGTTTTTCCACTCGTCTGTGGGCTTGAGACAGGGTTGCCCTTTATCCCCTTTGCTATTTATTCTCGCTGCGGACGATCTTTCTCGTGCTTTTCATCTGGCTCAGCAGGAGCGACGGATTGTCCCGTTCATGGCCGGGAGAGAGGGCCCTCGATCTCTCATCTTCTTTTTGATGATTGTATTCTTCTGAGTTAGGCTTCCATTGATAATACGGCTTCTTTTCACTCTATTCTGCAGCGTTATTGTCAGGCTTTGGGTCAGAGGGTTAATTTTCTTAAGTCATCTATCTGTTTCAGTCCGAAGACCCCCAGATCTACTCGGGAAGCCATTATAGAGTTGTCGGGTATCACTTCTCTGACGGACCGGTTTATGTATTTGGGGATCCCCATTACTGGTAGACGGGCCCGTTGTTCTGACTTTGGAGATTGAGAGACGGGTCCGCCAGCGTATTGAGGGGTGATAGGTTACCAGTTTATCTATGATGGTCAGGGTCATCATCATTCGTTCTGTCCTTTTTCTCTTCCTTTGTATCTCCTATCGAATGCTACCATGCCGATCACTTGTCTGAGGAGGATTGAGAGATGCTTCAGAGATTTTCTATGGGCTTCTGTGCAGGAGGGCCATGGTACTCACCTCTTATCCTGGGACACGGTTTGTATGCCTATCTATGAAGGTGGTCTGGGGATTCAGTCTTTGATTGTTAGAAGGGAAGCTCTTCTTGTTAGACATGCCTCGCGTTTCCTCCTGGAGCCTCAGAGCCTATGGAGTTCTGTGATGCGTGCGAGATATGGTGATTGGGTTACTGGCTCGCTCATTGTGCCGTCCCGGGGATCTTCCTCCTTTTGGAAGGAGATTTGTAGACATAGTCAGGCTATTTTGGACAATATCTCTGGTTGATTGGTGATGGTTCTTCGATTGATGTCATCCAGGATACCTGGATCTCTGAGCTCCTTCTTTCGCGGTGGCCCTCCTTTATTAATATGGATGTTCCCTCCACTCTTAGGGTTAAGGATCTGATTTCCTTAAACCCCCCCTCATGGCACACTCCCTTGGTGACCCGCTTTTTCGGGGTGGAGCTTTCTTGTCGGATTCTCTCGTTGCCTCTTTTGCCTGGCTGCTCTGTTGATTCCAGACTTTGGCAGAGATCTTGTCTTTCTAGGGCCCCCACTAGGGATCTTATGGACATGTTCAGGCTGCAGGCTCAGCGTACGGAGGATGCAGCCTGGATTTGGAAGCTTACTATTCTCCCAGGGTTTAGCTATTCATGTGAAGCTTCTTTGGGACTGCCTTCCTACTTGCCTCCTTCTATCTCGGAGGGGTTTGTCTATCCAGCTGATTTGTCCTTTGTGTAGACAGGCAGAGGAATCTCTGACCATGCTATATTCCTCTGTTCCAGAGCGAGAAGGATATGGGTTCTCATGGGTTATTCTAGGGACTTGGATGCTATGGCCTCCTCGCGCTCATCTTTCTTTCAGGACATCCGGTGTGGTCCTCTGAATAAGCGTGGTCTTTGGTCTGCCACTGCTTATCATATATGGCTGTCGAGGAATCAAATCATCTTCTCCAATGACATGTTTTCTTATCACAGGATTGTGAGGCAGATTAGAGTGCTGGCGGCGGAATGTGCCCGTGGTTTTAATGCTGTTAATTTTGACTCCTCTGGCCTTGGGGTATCCCTGCTTTTCGGCAGCGAGCCGGCATATGGTTTTCTTTTCTTGGGAGCCCCCTCCAGGGTTTATCAAAATTAACTTTGATGGAGTGTCCGGGGTAGAGCTGCTGGTTGTGCATTCATTATTCGGGGGCCGCTGGATGATTCATTGGCGGGAGGTTTTGGTACTTTGGACTCATCAGTTCTATGTCGGAGCTATTTGCTGCTTGGGCGGGTCTTTCGTATGCTGCCAGGATTCTCCATGCTCATAGGATTATGATTAAGGGTGATTCTATGACTGTCATTTCTTGGTTGTTGAGGGAAAGTTGCTTTGATGGTCCCTCAAATCCGACTCTAAGGATTGTTGGTCTATTTTGCGGGAGGTAGATTTCGTCAGATCCGCCATATTTATTGTGAGGCCAATTCGGCGGCGGACTAGGTGGCTGCCTATGTTGCTTAGCATGCGGGTTCATGGATCTGGAGGCTAGGCGACCCCTATCCTATCCTTCTGCAGCAGATTTTGTTCACTGATGTATCTGGGCTGATTCATACGAGAATTGTATGATCGCCCGTTTATACCAAAAAAAAAAAAACACCATTAATATCTTATATAATATGCTTACGTGGCAAATGTTACGTCATTTGACATGTATAGCCTACGTGGCCAAAGATGCGCCACTTGCGCTGCTACGTACGTACTCTTCTGCGCCTCTTTCCCCGCTGCCTCTCCCAGTGGCGGAAGCGGGAGCAATGCTCTTGGCTCCTCCACCACTCCATCGATCCTCTAGCAAACCCCTTCCGTTCTTGCCTTGCTCTCCGCCACCAGCACTCAGCTCGTGGGTCCAGCTTGAGCTCTCAAGGCTCTGCGGCGCTACCTACCTACTTCCCCTCAGATTAACCATTGATCACCTATGCCCATATTCCCAAACTCAACGGACGGAAAGATGGTGAGAGGGAAAATAGAGCTGCATGCCGCCGCCTTGTGATGAAGGAGGTGGGGTCAAGCTCCTGGTGCCGGTCCGGGATGTTGACGAGGGCAGAGGAAGTTCACCGAGGGGGGGGGGAGGGCTCAAAGAAGAAGTTCTCTCACCATCCTCAAGGGTTTACTAGATGGGGGATGGAGGGCAGTCGGAAGAGGAGATCAAGTTCTCTCACCGGACGGTAGCGGCCTGGCCAGGGTTGATGAAGAGATCGAGAAGAAGTCCTACGCCACTGGTGATTACTACGATGGCAAGTAGTGCTCTGGCATCCAGGACAGCCATGCATGGCCGCTACGTTTGGCACAGCAACATCGATCGAGCACGCTAGCAGAGCTCCGGCCTCCACCACGTACGGCAAAGGCTCCCTCGATCACAACTCCACTGCATAACTTCCCTCGGTACGTACGTAGGCATGCATCGATCTCCACCACGGTGGAAGGTCCGCCCCCCGCCGCCTCCTCCGCTCCCTCCCGGCCGCCGATGACACCCAGGACATCATGAGCAAACGAGTGCACCCTCTTCGACCTCGACGAACGCACCTCCCCCTGCAATGGCCATCAGACGAAGGAGACCAACTAGCGCTGATAGATCAGTCGATCAGGATCCGGATCACTGGAGCCGTCTGATTGGATTCGGACGGATGATTAATGTAGTGATCCTTTTTACATAGGTTGCAATTTCGAAGGTTAAAAATTTTAAAATTATCTCTCTCTCTCTCTCTCTCTCTCTCTCTCTCTCTATATATATATATATATATATATATAGCCACCAGCACAAAAGGCTTAAGATGAAAATTGAGATGGCTGCACAAATTTTAAAAAAAAAAAAAAGAAAAAAAAGGAGAGAGATAGATGTTAAAGATTAACAGCTACCGCCTTCAAAGGCTGGTTGTTGGGATCAACTAATTAAAGTAGCTATATATTAGGCTTGGCAACTGCTCTAAAAATTAAAATAAAAATTATAAAGATATAAATTCTATCAATTAAATTAAATTTTATTTATTTTTTATTCCTCAAATTAACCCACTCATGACTTTCACTTTCTTTTCATTTTTACAACAAATGTTTCCCCTAAACTATCCACCTTACATGACAAATTAAATTGCTTTTAGTTTAATAAAAGCAAGAGTTCAATATTAGAATGTTTAAGATTTTTATGAATTAATTATGCCATTCATATTTATGCATATGGGATTGCTTATTTATCATTAGTATTTAAGCTCTATTTTTTATTTTTATAATTTATTAAACAAAAAAAGATAAGAAATAATGCATCATACTTAAAAAATATATAGAAAAAGGGTACGACCGGCAAGAGTTGTTAGTTGTTACGGAAGAGAGATAGAGAAAGGGTTCTAGAATGGTAGTTGAGTGAACAAAAGTTAAAAAATACATATATTCATCATTCAAAGAAACATGGGTCAACGGTTAGTCAACAAGAGAGAGAAAAAAGAAGTACGGCTTCCAAAGTGGTCGGCAAGTCTTCCCAGGAGAGGAGACAGAAAGCGTCCCCGGAATGCTCATTTTAGTAGGAAGGAACCTGTTTCACTTTCGAAACCCTTTCATTAAAAAAAAAAAAAAAAAAAAAAGTTAAACAAGTGCGACCAAGCTTCCAAAAAAAAAAAAAAACGTAAAAAAAAAAAAGTTAAACAAGTGCGACCAAGCTTCCAGAAAAAAAAAAAAAAAAACGTACGTCAGAATGGCTTCACGTGGATGGCGAATCAAAATAATTCATCTTCCCAGCGGAGACGAGGAAGGGCAGCTTCTATTCGTCTTCCCAGCGGAGACGTTCGCACGGCAACTATTGCCCCCCTCTTTCCCGATGAAAGAGAATGCTTTTAATAAAAAATAATATTTTTTTATTTAAAAATATTAAAGAATATATCTTTTGGGGTTACTCTTTTTTTTTTTTCTTCATCTTCTTTTTCATTTCATGGGCAAACACCTTCCATATTTATAAGAATCTAAATACCCTTTCATATACCACACATGCATAAAAAAAAATTAAGAGTCAATTATAAAATAGTAAGAGTCAATTTTAGTTACGAGTCAATTTCAAGAGTGACTCTTCCTTTCTTCTATGAGTTTTTTTTTAAGAGTACATTAAAACCAGTTTAATATTACAAATTTCCTTCGTAAACTTTTTTTTCTTGGTGCCATGACTCCAAGCACTTTCTAAGCTTTTGTAAATCTTCACCTTTTTGTAAATATATCAGTATTGCTCATTTGATTTACAATACACAACCTTCACAATACCTTTCTTGACTTGATCACGAAGAAAATGAAATCTTGTGTCAATGTTTGCTTCTTCCATATTGAACTGGATTCTTAGCTAGTTCAATGGCAGACTTATTATCAACATATATCTTCATAGGCTCTTTTTGTGTATGACCCAATTCTTTCAATAAGTTGCGCAACCATATGGCCTCACAAGCACATGATGCCTCTGTTTCACATGTAGATAATGCAACAATGGGTTATTTCTTTGAGCTCCAAGAAAAAGCATTAGCACTAAAATAAAAAATATAACCAAAAGTGCTTTTCCGTTCATCAAGATCTCCTCCCCAATCACTGCCAGAAAATTCAATTAAACTTGCATCATTGAAATGAGTGTTAAACATATCATGATCAAGAGTTCCTTTGAGGTATCTTAGAATCCTTTTTGCTGCCATCTAACGTGACTCCTTTGGATGTTCCATACATCTACTAATCAAACCAACTCCGTCGGCTTATAGTAAGATAACGAAGACATCCAACAAGGCTTTTGAAGAGAGATGAGTTCACCTCCTTTCCTTCTCCTTCTTTATTAAGCTTGGCTCCATAAGCAACCGGGGTGTTTATTTCTTTGCAGCTCTCCATTTTGAATTTTTGTAGAATGTTTCTAGCATAACTTTCTTGAGAAATGAAGATGACATCTTCATTTTGCTTTACTTCAATGCCAGGAAAATAAGACATCAAGTCTCCTCCCGTCGTTTCAAACTCCTTGCTCATGGTTGCTTTGAACCCATATATCATTTTCCTACAATTACCTATCACAAGTAAGTCATCCACATATAGATATATAATTAAAATATCATCTCCCTTTTTCTTTACATAAATAGCATGTTCATAGGAGCATTTGTTGAAACCACATTCTTGAAGATAGTAATCAATTTGAGCATTCCAAGCTCTAGGTGCTTGCTTTAATTCATACAAAGCTTTTCGTAACTTGTACACTTTATCTTCCATGCCTTTATGGACATAGCCCTCAGGTTACTCAATATAGACTTCTTCTTCAAGGTAGCCATTGAGAAATGCCGACTTCACATCCATTTGATATATTTTTCACTTGTGATGAGATGCAAGTAAGAAAATGAGCTTTATTGAATCAAAATGGGCTACCGGCGCAAAAACTTCGTCATAGTCAAGCCCTTTCTTTTGCTTATAGCCTTTGGCAACCAAACGAGCTTTGTATTTTTCTACCTTTCCATCAGCAGTGCGCTTCACTTTATACACCCATTTGACGCCTATCACCTTTTATCCTTTTGGAAGTGAAGTCAACTCCTAAGTATTATTTTTTTCTATGGCAAGAATCTCTTCCTTCATTGCTTTTCTCCATTCAACTTTCTGCATAGCTTCATCAAATGTTAGAGGTTCAATATCAGCAAATAAACAATATAAATCAACTTGTTCAACTTCTTCTATTTCATCATAAAGATCACTAATACTTCTAAACTTTCTTGTTGACCCTTCAGAGCTTATAGAACTTCTTGAGGAAGTCGGTGTAACTTGCTGGTGACAAGATTGATTGAGTATCTGCCTCATTTATATTCTCCTCAGCTTCATTATAAGGTGTTACATATTTGATATGAGAATCTTTGCCACTCCAATCCCATACTCCATCTTCCTTGAAAATCACATCCCGACTGATGATGACCTTTTTTGCCATTGGATTATACAATGTGTAGGCTTTAGATTGCTCACTATATCCTATGAAGATGCACTTTTGACTTCGATCATCAAGCTTCTTCCTCTTCTCTTGTGGTACTTGGGCATAGGCAGTACACCCAAAAATCTTCATATCGCTTACTCCTTGCTTGTAGCCACTCCAAGCTTCTTTCGGTGTCATACCTTTGATGGCTTTTGTTGGGCTTCGGTTGATAAGATATGCTGCACATGCCACCCCTTCAGCCTAAAAATGCTTGGAAAGGTTCTTCTCTTTTAACATGCTTCTAGTCATGTCAAGAATGGTCCGGTTCTTCCTCTCGGCCACTCCATTTTGTTGTGGAGAGTACGGAGCGGTGAATTGATGTCGAACTCCTTCTTCATCACAATAGCTTCTAAAAGCATTTGACATATATTCTTTACATTTCTCGGATCTCAAAATCTGCACTTTACTGTTACTTTCTTTTTCAACCAAAGATTTAAAATATTTAAACATAAAGAGTGCAGCCGACTTTTCTTTAAGAAAATAAACACACAACTTTCTACTAAAGTCATCAACAAATGTTATGAAATACTTGTTACCACCATAAGATTCTGGAAGAGGTCCACATATATCAGTATGCACTAGTTGTAATGGTCTTGTTGCTTTCCAAGATTTTCTACTTTTGAAGGGAGCTCTTGCATGCTTAGCTAGTGTGCACTTCTCACAAACTTATTTAGATAATTTATGTATGGAAGACCTTTCACCATTCCCTTATTAGATAGTAATTTCAAACTTCCAAAATTTAAATATCTAAAGCTGAGATGCCAAAGCCATGAAGGGTCCTTGATATCCACTTGCAAGCATTTTTGTGCTTCCGTCTTTAAGATAAGAGGAAACATCCTATTCTTCGCCATCTGGACACCAGTAATCAGCTTTCCATTCCAATCTTTAAAGTTAGAGATAGTCCTTCCATATGAATTGCATAACCCTTCTTTAACAGTTGGCTAATACTTAGAATATTACGCTTCAAACTGCACATAATAAACATTGGAAATGAAATTAGGTTTACCATTCTTTTGCCAAATCATGATTTTACCTCTTCCTTTGATAGGAGCTTTGGAGAGATCCCCAAACTTCACATCACAAAACTCCCCTTCTTGCAATTCCACAAATAGTTTTTTTCTTCCACACATATGGTTTGAGGCTCCTGAGTCAAGAAACCATATATTCTTCAGGTCTCCATCTTCTTGGCATGACAAAAGAAGAGTCGGTTCTCCTTCTTGGTTGTTGGATTCAATGTTGTTGCTTTGCTTATTGTTCCAACACTCATAGCTATAGTGTCCATATTTTTGACAATTATAGCATTGAACATTGGGTCTTGATTGATCATGACCTCCAATTGATCTTCTACCTCGTCTACGTCCACCTCTTCTGCCACCTCTTTCATTGCTGAAATTTGAGCTTTGGCCTCCATCATCATTATAGCTTCTTTGACCATGGCCATGGCTTTGACCACGACCACGGTAGTTGCTTATGCCACCATGATATTGTTATCGTCATCTCTTTGTTACTATAGGCAAATTGAAGCCCTTGATCTTTCTCTTTTTGGTTTTTTGCCTCCACCTTGGATTGAAGTATTTGCTCCGTATTATGTGCTTCATTTTTCTTTTGTATATTTTGTTCATGAATTTGAAGTTTGCCCATCAACGCATTGATGGAGAGTGTATCAACATCATTAGCTTCTTCAATGGCGACAACAATATGCTCAAACCTCGGTGTCAAAGACCGAAGTATCTTCTCCACCACTCGAACATCTTCTACCTTCTCTCCATTTCTCTTCAATTGGTTTACAATAACCAATATCCGAGAGTAGTCAAAGATGTTTTCCGTCTCCTTCATGGTGGTGACTTCAAATTCTTCCCGCAATTGTTGAAGCCGAATTCGCTTCACCTTTTCTTCTCCTTTAAAGATAGTAGAGAGAGTATTCCAAGCTTGATTTGCAGAAGTTGCTTTAGTAATTCTCTCAAATGTCACCTCATCTAAAGCTTGATATAATTGGAACAAAGCTTTTTTGTTTCTTCTCCTTAAGCCCCTTAAAGTATCTCTTTGTGCTTGATTGTACCCTTTTAATTTCTTGCTCTGTTGTAGGCTCGGTGTAGCCATTTTTAACAATTTTTCATAGATCTTGTGAGCCAAATAATGACTTCATTTGGATACACCAATTCCCATAGTTCTCCTTAGCAAGCTTGGGAACTTGAATATGCACACCATCATTGGCCATCTCCCTCAAGATTGGTCCTCTCAAAAAGAACAAGGCTCTGATACCAGATTGATGGAAGTGGAGAATGCTTTCAATAAAAAAAAATAACACTCTTATTATGGAGATGTTAGAGGGAATACATCTTTAGGGTCTCTCTATTTTTTTTTTTAAAGACATTTGCAGAAAATTAAGAGTCAGTTACAAAATACTAAGAGTCAAGTTACAAAATACTAAAAGTCAATTTCAAATATACTCTTTGAGTTTGTTTTCAAGGGCATTAAAACCCGTTTAATATTCCAACATTCCTCACCCCCACCACCCACCCAAATTTTTTTTTTTCCTCATATCCTATCAAGAACAAACCTCCCCTCCGTCATTATTCGGCGCTTATGAACCGAACAAAAAAGTCAAATAGAATAAATTTAAATAATAATAATAAATAAATAAATAAAAATGACAATGAAATTAATAAATAAAGGGTGAAGGGGAATTTGATTTAAAAGTTTTTTTTAATTATTATTATTTTTTATCTTTTATATGATAGAAAAGAGATCAGATAAAAAGTTGTCACTGTCGCGCTGACAATACCGTTGCTCGCTACCGAAGAGAAAGGAAAGCAGGAGCCGGATACTTGCCGCCACTTGCTGCTGCCAGTCGAGGAAGGAGAAGAAAAGAGAAAAAGAAAGAGAGGAGGGAAGCAAGTGGGGTGAGGGAGAGGAGTAATTTAGGATTTTTTTTGAATGTAGAAAGAAAATTGCTTTTCACAACCTTCGAATTTGAAAACTTTTAAAAAATTTAAATGTGTAGAAAGTAATTTTTGCGGTGCAAATAGAAGCTCTCGTCAGGATAGGATTTAAAATTTTTTTGAGTTCTGATTTAACAAAATATGGAAGTAAAATAAAGTAAGCAAACCTAACCAATCTGCTCTAACCTAATTGAATATATAAATAATTAGCGGTAAAATAAAGAGGTTAGTAAGAGAAGATGTGACGGGAATTTTGACGATGCAATCAAGCTACGATGGTCTCATCGATAGACCCTCATTTGTCTCCTTGAATTTTTAAAAACATTAATGTGAAATGCCTACATCCACAAGTTTTGATGATGCCAGGCTACCTTCTATTGGGAACGTGATGGTATGAAAAATATCTTAGAATTATTTTTTTTTTTTTCAAATAGAAATATTTTTTTTACTACTATAATTATTGTCATTATTGCCATAATCACCATACTTATCATCATCACTCATCACCAGAACCATGGACACTACCATTATTGGTGTCATACCTTCATCATCTACTACCACCATCATTATACCTACATCACCCACCATTATTTTTCACCACCTACTCCTATATACTACAAGAAAAAAAGTTTTTTCCAACAAAAAACTTCGTTGGAAAAAGTAATAAAAACCATTGGAAAAATCTTTCTTAACGGATTTTAAGTCCGTTGGGAACTGTTGGCAAAACTCTTGTTGGCAAAAAAAAATTTGATGAAAAATCATACCATTGGGAAAAGTTTAGTTTTTATGACGGAAATAATTCCGTTGAAAAAAGCTATATTTATGACAAAAAGATATCCGTCGGAAAAAAGTAAATTAGCTACGAAAATAATTTCATTGGGAAAAGATGTATTTATGATGACAATTATCCATCGAAAAAAATAAACTAGTTTTTAGGTAATAATTCCGTTGGAAAAAGCTATATTTATAACAAAAAGTTTAGATACCTATTTAGATATCAACTTATATATACCTATTTTTAGCAATGACTATAAATATACTCCTTGAGAAAGATATATTGCTGGAATTAATATTCAATTAGTAATGCTAAAAAAATTTAAAATAAAAACTCAAAACTTAATTAATGAAACCATAAAATTTAATCAAACTACACAATTTATCCACCATAGACATTACAAATTTACATATATGTATCAACATAATTACATATAGTCATACCTAACCTAACTAGTAACCACCAAGAGACAGCTAAATTCCAATAAAACATAATTACATATAGTCATACTTGCTCTCCCACTTGCTTTGCTACCAAATTCATTAGTGTTGCAAGTTTCTCTTTCATGCATATCTTGAAACTCTTTTTCAGTGTCCTAAAATTTTTCCTTCATGTCATGCAATTCCTTTTCAGTAGTTTCAAGCCTTAATTCTGCATTTTTTGCTCTTTTTATTGCATCTTCAATCATGGTCCTTGATTCTTGAGCTTGAATAGACCTCAAAGTAGATTGATTTGGACCCATTCCTTCACAAAGAAGACGACCACGTTTACTTGGGCCAAAAACATGCATAAATATTTCTTCATCATCAAGAAAAACCTCTTCCTCATCACGCTTTTATTTAAGTTCTTTCACTTGTGCCTGCATTGAAATTTAAATTCTCAAATACATAATACATGATACATGGAAAGAAGCAACTAGATTCATTAATGATACATGATACATGATACATGGAAAGAAGCAACTTTGATACTTTGATACATGGAAAGAAGCAACTTTGATACATGATACATGATACATTTCATGGTACATGGAAAGAAGCAATTTTTAAAAAGTTTGCCAATGATACATTTCATCATGATCTGGAGGTGGTGTATTATTATTAATGGTTTTTCCACAATCATGTTTATTATTTTTCAGGCCTCACCAAAATCTGATTGTATGGTCACATGAAATAACAATCTTGCTTCTTTTGCCCATTTCCTTGTCCCAAAAAAAATTATGGCATGTTTGGTTACTATAACTGGACGCTTTTGTTTTGACGCATTAAGAATTTCATCTTTGGACCAAAAACAAGCAATAGGTGGCATAGATGTCCATAATTTTAGCTGCAAAATGTAATTCAAATGCTGCAACTTAATTATCGTACAGCCAAAGCAATCATATGTTGAGTTGTAGCAGCTGAAAGTACCTTGGGGTGTCGTGTTACACTTGAGTGTAAATTTGACTCCATATGGCCTATCAGTAACTTGCAACATCTTCAATTACTACAGGCCAGATGATGTCAGTATACTGTCATTATCCAAAATTGGACAATATCTTTTTATTCATTCTTAAGAAAAAAATGGAAAACCCATGAAATTTCAAAATTTGGATAAAATTTATGGCAGCTTTTGCATGAATGCTACTGAAAATGAAACTAGCATATTTAGGAGGGAAGTTCTCCAAGCAGAATACAAGTGACCTTTTCAACCTGGTTGATTTTTTATTTTTTTCATTTTATTTGTTAAACATATATTTTAAATCCCAAAACAAAGGGCTGTACGTATATTAGCCAAGTTTTCAGTTTTCAATAAGGTAAAAGGCACATTATAAATGCATCTATCTATCTAAACTAAATCTTTTAAAAAAATAACAAAAACATTAAAAAAGGAAATTCATGCAATAGGATGTATTCTTTTAAGGAACATAAATATATATATACAGTTTGGTGAATTCAAAATTTTCTAGAGTTGAAAGTCTAATGCAATTAATATGCCACTTCTTTGACTACCTATCTTATGGTAGATAATTGAGTAAAATATATCATGATTTTATAGCTATATTGGTGCTTCAAGATGGAGTTTAATTGAGGTTTACAATATTGCATGAATCAAAATTACAGGCCCAGTAATCAACATACAGTTATTGTTAGTGATGTGCAAGAAAACTAATTAAACCATAAAACTAATATGAAACCATGATTTGGTTTGGTTAAAGCAGATTTGCTTTTGTTCTCTCAATTTATCTCAGTTTAAAATTTTTGAAATTGAAAAAAGGGTTTAGCTTTGGTTTGGGCTTTTAAACTAGACCCAGTAATATCATTTGGGATTTTAAACAAACAATTCAGCTGTAAATTATACCTGATGATCATAAAATAGTGGCAGAATTTCTCAATTATATATATTACTGGAGTAGAAACTTTGTATCAACATTTGAATGGATCATGATATATTAACCAACCTGAGAGTACATGCCTCATTATAACCCAAGTGTAACAATGGATTTTTTTCTTTTTAATCATTTGATATGGCTATGTAGCTTAATGCTGCAATATGTATCATTTTCATTACAAATTTGATGGTCTTAATTCAATCTCAAGAAGCAACACTAGTTATTTCATAAACAAAAAGTATTAAATAGCATTCAGAGTAAATAAGTACAAAATCATGATGCATGCTGATAAAAACATAAGAAAAAAACCATTTAATCTTCTAATATGCATGAACATTTTCATACTATTTTTTCTTCAGCTGCAACATCAACTAAAGAACCATTCTTACGCATACGGGTTTTTTCAAACATTTCCAACCTACTTGGTCGCACCCCATTTGCAGCTTAGGTCTATAATTAAAAAATTTAGTAACAATAAAAAGAATACACAACTATAAAGTCAGAATTATAAAATAAATTTATATTGTTTGTATTATTCATACCAGTCATTGCTCAATTACACTGAAAGCAGTCCTACCGGTACAAGGAATCATATTTAGTTTTGATCTATTTTCTACATTTGCTTTGCTTATTTTCTGCAAGTAAATATTGATAAATTAGTTAAATTAATACATAAAAGATACTTAAAACAATCATCTTTCTATTGCTTCATGCTCATGCTTTTCATACCTGAAAAGTTTCACTATTCCAATGGGCAACAAGCCATTCCCAATCATCCTTGGTAATAACCTCATCTAGTAAGCGCTTTAATTTTGCTGGATCTTTATGCCAATTCTTATAAATTTCATACAACTCATTCCTATACTCTCTATATTGATCATTAAGCTTTCTTATCACATATTTTGTCCTTCTTATAACTTCAGCCTTATCGAGTCCTTCCTCAAAAAGAATAAAATAATCATGCGAAAAGATAATATAGTTTAGTAAATATTAAAATTAGTGATGCTATAATTAAAAAACTAACAAAAATCTTACCATGATGTGGTTAATCATATTCCTTATTTTATCATTAGGAATTTCACTCCATTCTTTAACTTTAAGGGGTACAAAGGATCAATTTCTAACTATTGTACCACACCAACTTGCAAATTGAGCATGATTCTCTCCTGCAATTCTTCCCTTGTGATCCCACTCCACTACTTTCTTGGTCTTTGAATTTTTCAGCTCATTGTTCAAAGTCCTCCCTCGTCTTTTTTTTGTAGTATTCATGGCTAAACCTGTAAAATCATAAGCATACAAAAAAGAAATTAAAAAACCACTTTGAATAAAAAGAATTAGGAATATATATAATATAAAATTTAAAGATACTTACTAAAGTTGTCATTTTCATCCTCTTGCACACAGTCAACATTATCTCTAATAGTAGGTGAAAGGCCTTGTTGGATGATAGCATTAACTTCTGTACCTCTACCTTTAGTAATACATCTCCCTTTGCGATTACTAGTTTCAGCCATAATTATCTACCTTTATATATTAAGTTAATAAAACTTTTGCTTGTTCCATATGGTATTACAATAATTCAATTTAAAGACAAATTTTAACATATCATAAAAGTCATCATCCATCAAACTTAGTAAAGAAACAAGAACCAGGTATCATCAAAACAATGCAATTAATAAACATTGAAATAAATTTCATTAAAGGGCTTTCACAAAAATGCTTAGTCCAAAGTAGAAAAAGAACAAAAAGAAATTAAAATTGTGCAAATATATAACATGTAGTGCTTGCATAAGTAAATAACTTCAACAATAGAAGCTCATGCCATCATAGTTCTTCCTCCTCACTGTCATTATCATCCTTATCATCACAATCATTTGTTAATGCAAAAATTTTACTGCTAGAGAGGCCATTATGATCTTCATCAGAATCGTCTTCCATTGCAAAATTTTCAAGTCTATACTCATCCGATAACTCTGCATTGATACTTCGAGGAGGAAGGCCATTCCTAATCCAATCATCCACTTCATCATAATTTTCTATCATATTTGACAAAGCTTCGGGATGGGATTCATCTTGCTGAAATGCACATTCTTCCTCCAAATCGATGCTCTCTTCCTCAATCGGCATATCATAGAAGGCACGAGGTTGTGTCTTAACCACCACAAGAAAATCAGGCTTAATGTTGTCTTGAACATAGAAAACTTGCTCCACCTGATATGCTAGCACATATGGCTCATTGGTATTCAATTTTCATTCAGTATTGACACTTATGTAGCCATAACGATCTTTCTCAATTCCCCTACCAGGGCTATGAACATCCCACCAGATACATTTAAACAAAACAATTCGATTTCCTCCCATATAATGCAATTCCACAATGTCGGTTAGTACATCATAATAGTCCATGTTCGTTGTGCGTACAATTCCCTGAACAAAAACTCCACTATTTTGTGTTACCCTTCCATTGTCACGTTGCATGGTACGAAATTTGAACCCATTGATTTTGTAGCCATCATAAATTGTAACTACTGAATCTGGACCACATGCCAACTGATATAGTTCTTCACTCACTTGTCCGTTTCCTTTGAAGTACAATTGCGCTACCTATAGCACATCATTTAATATAATTTATGTAATTTTTTGTTTCAATTGTTTAAATAGTATATTATTAAAAAAAAAGATTATATCACTTACATGTTTCTCAAACCATTCAGATAATTGAGTATGTTGAGGTTGGCCAGCATTATGAACTTGTGAATTTGCCATCATGTTGTCATACTCACTAAACAATATAACCATTTCTATCATAATGTTGCATATTAGCTACAAGTCATATATAAAAATATTAAATAAGAAGAGCTTACTTACTTTAAGTATGGTAAAGCTTCGTTGCAATTTTTTAGCACATATAGATGAGCTTGTAGTAGCTCCATTCTACTTAGCTTACGTCTGAATCTAACCTTCTTCTCCTTATTATTTTGGAAAGTACAACCAAGTTGTGCAAAAATTGCTAACCCATGATGAGATTTAGCATTTGAGCCATCATAGTTCCTCTCCAATCTATTGAATCTTGTTTCAATACCGTGTAGATACTTAGAACAAAATGCGACACATTCTTCTGCAATATATCCCTCTGCAATTGAACCCTCAGGACGACTTTTGTTACGTACAAAATGTTTAAGTGTTCACAAGTACCTATAATTATTGAAAGTATAAAGCAATAATAAGAATAATACCAAGAAAATGGATAAATATATCTATACTATAAATATGGAAATTCAAAATGCACTAACCGTTCAATCGGGTACATCCAACGATATTGTACCGGTCCAGCAATTTTAGCCTCGTTCGCCAAATGTAGTGGCAAATGCATCATAATATCAAAAAATGATGGTGGAAAGAGCATCTCCAACTTACAAAGTGTTATTGCAATGGCAGCCTCTAACTTTTTCATATCTTCTATCCATAAAACCTTTGAAGACAACTCTTTAAAGAAAGAGGAAAGCTCAATTAAGGCTTCTGATAATGGTTTGCATAACCTTTCACAAATTGCAAGTGGTAAAAAATTTAACAAAAGGACATGACAGTCATGACTTTTCAATCCAGATATCTTGTGCTCTTTGGAATGAATGCATCTGGAAATATTTGAGGAATATCCATCAGGCACCTTAATATTCTTTAAAAACTCACATGAAGCAGTTTTCTCTTCCGTAGACAGTGTATAACATGCAGCAGAAAATGTCCACTTTCCTTCATTTAGTGTTGGATGAAGCTTTTCTCTTACACCCATATCCTTAAGATCACGACGAGCTTTGAGACTATCTTTTGTTTTTCCTTCAATGCCTAAGAGTGTACCAACCATACTATCACATATATTCTTTTCAATATGCATGACATATAAATTATGACGCAAGAGAAGGTCCTTCCAATATGGTAATTCAAAGAAAATACTTCTCTTTTTCCAATTATAGCTTTGCATGAAGTCTCCCCATTTTCTTTTTTACCAATCTTACCAAATATAATATGTCTGAGCCCATGCAATTGATCAAGCACATCATATCCTGACAACTGCTTAGAAGGTGGCCTTAGCTCTTTCTCACCATTAAATTCCTTTTTAGAATTTCGCCATCTGTGGTTAAGGGCCAAGAAACGATACCATAATGTTTCAGGCAATATGAATATGTATCTTTATTACAGTAAGGACATGCTAGCTTCCCTTTAGTACTCCATCATGACAAATTGGCATATGCAGGGCAGTCATTTATAGTCCATAAGACTACTGCATGCATTCGAAAGTTTTGTTTTATTAAAGCATCATAAGTTTCCACTCCTTTTTCCCATAACTCCTTTAACTCCTTAATTAATGGTTGTAGATACACATCAATATCATTGCCTGGAGCTTTGGACCAAGAATGAGCAATGTCAAAATAAAGGAAGGTTGTTTCATACATAACCATGGTGGTAAATTATAAGGAATAAGCACCACATGCCATGTACTATACAGTACTCACATTTCCAAATGGATTAAATCCATCACTTGTTAATCCAAGTCTTACATTACGAGGCTCTATAGCAAATGACGGATACAACTCATCTAAATGTTTCCATGCTTGAGAATCTGCTAGATGCCTTAAATCCCCATCCTTAAGACGTTTGTCATGATGCCATTTCATGTCTGAAGCCATTTTCAAAGACATATACAACCTCTGAAGCCTTGGAATCAATGGAAAGTGCCATAAAGTCTTAATAGAATTTTTTTTGCCACTCTTCGAAGATGAAGATTTTATAAAATTTGCTTTGCCTCTATTTGATTTCCATCGAGATGCCCCACATAGAACACAGTGATTCTCATTAGCATACTCTTTCCAAAACAACATACAATCATTGACACATGCATCAATTTTCTCATAATAAAGGCCTAGATTTCGAATAATCTTTCTAGCTGCATAAAATGAATTTGGTAATGTCTCACCTTTGGGAAGTGCCTCCTTAAATAATTTAAGCAAAGCATCAAAAGCCTTGTTACTCAATCCATGAAGACATTTTAGTTGCCATAGCTTTAAAACAAAAGATAGCTTTGAGAACTTCTTGCAATTTGGATATAAACATGTCTCAGTCTCACTTAGTAGTCTATGAAACATTGAAGGTCTCTCATGAGGCTCATCTTGGTCATTTGTATTTAAATTTATAAAATCATCACCCTCTAAATAAGGGACTCCATAGGCATTATGTATCAACTCTTGCATATCATCTATCTCCTCATCTTCCATATCAGTTTCTTCATTGACATCAACATTATCACTTTCAATGTTACCTACACCTTCACCATGTAACAACCACTGAGTATAAGATGGGACTATCCCATGAATCACTAGATCAGCCTCAACATCATTCCGAGATCTATATCGAGTATTGTTACATTTGATACAAGGGCACCAAATTTTATTTTCTAGATATGTGTGCTCGAATGCGAAGTCAAAAAAATCTTTCACTCCATTTCTATACTCAAGTAATAAAATATTAGTAATCTGCATCTAATTTTTACTTATTTCAGCCATTTCATCCTATTAATTAAGCAAAAAAATTAGAAAAACATTAATAAATTGCAAAAGCATATCATCAACTACTGGAAGAAAGAAAGAGATTGGCAAAAAAAAAAAATCAACCACGGAAGAAAGAGAGATTGAAGGAAGCTCCGTAACATTTCTATAAATGCTATAAATGCTGTTATAAATAAGCAAAAACCAGGAAGAGGGGTTGCTATAAATGCTGGTGCTCATCCACAAAAATGGAGAAGATGCCTCACCTGTTTCGCTATGCTCATTTCCAACACCTTCTCCCACCGTTCATCAGGAAAAAAAATATTTCCCACAGTTGCCCCTTTTCCATCGGAAAAAATAGCATATCACAATATATTTCCAACAAATATAAATGTTTGTCAGGAAAAAATACTTTTTACTACATATAATTTACTATCCGTAGGGAATAATTGATATTTCCCACGGTTACCCTTTTCCATCGAAAAAAATAGCGTATCACAATGTATTTCCAATGAATATAAATGTTTGTCGGGAAAAAATACTTTTTCCTACGTATAATTTACTATCCGTAGGGAATAATTGTTGCAAATACCTTTTTTTCTTGTAGTATCTATCCTTTATCATGGGCCATTACCATTGCTATGAGCAATACTATCACCCACCATCACTATACCTCTACCATACCCATCATAAGTGCCATGATCATCATACCTCTATCATTTCTACCTTTCTCCATCCACTACTATTACCACTATAATCAATATATTTACTATACCCATCATTTTTCACCATCACTATCACCATCACATACCTCCACCATTTGTCACCATCACAACCATTGCCTTCACCATCACATACCTTCTGCACTTATCATCACTATTATCATACTATTGCTATATTTCTTTATCATCCATCATCCATTATTATTACCATCATTATCATTATTATTCATCATTATTATCGTACCTTCACCATCCAGCTTCAATATCTATTAGAAAATAGTTTTAATCTTTGCAAGAAATTCTTTCATAGAAATTGCTAGAAATATAATATAGAAATTTAAATACATAAATAAAGTAAAAAATAAAAGAAGATATGAATTTAGCCAGAACCGAGGCGTGTTAAACACTGCCCTAAGGATCAAATTTTTGCCCATTCGTATAGGTTATTGGCGATCTGTCTCCAAGGTACAGCGACCCGGCTCGATCCGATCCTCCTACCACGAGCATGATCGCATGGAGGTGCAGCGACCCGGCTTGACCCGATCCTCCTACCACGAGCATGATCGCATGGAGGTGCAACCCAATGAAACCTTCAGATGCCCAGGAAAAGATAAATAAAAAATAGAAATAAAATGAGATAAAATAATTTATAAAGCTAATCAAAATAATTCTACTACATCTTGAATCTTTGAGTCCCTATTTATAGGCTTTAAAAATATTATGGTCATTTATGGCCTCGTGACTATTCCTCCCGGAACGCTCAATGCATGAGCATTCTTTCGAACGCTAGCAGGTTGGCGTTCAGAAAACGCTCGCTATTCGAGCATTCGCTGGTAGTGAGCATTTGCTCACGTCCCACGCGAGCATTAAGCATGAGGCCCTTTTTTATTTATTTTAAAAAAAATTCAATAATTTCTCACAAAAGTTTTAAATTAAAATAAATAAATAAATATAATAAAAATTATAGGGCATCTTATACTGCGCAATGGGTGAGGTGTCCTGTGGACTTGAACCTCACTTAGTGTTGATTGTATACACTTAAAGGAACCATAGTGGATCAAATCTTGAACTAGGTCATTGACTCATATTTCTACTAATCACACACACAGTATGCATCAATTGGGTTTAAGATATTAAAGGCCTTATGCTTAGTACCTTGATTTTTCATGAAAATTCTTTAAGGTTAGCCCAAACCTTTAGCCACGGCCTAATATGACGATTCTCATATAGGTGAATCCTCTAAGGGTATTTATGATTAATACCCTGCAGATAACCTACCTTGGATCCATTAAGAGAATGACTCAATCTTACACAAATTTACTTTGTCACTTTATAAGAGCACTCATCATAGGGATGGGATGTGAATTTTTTAAAAAAAAATTATGCTCTAATATGATCACTCAATCAGCTTCGTTTTTACCATATTGAACCTCATTCATGGGATCTCCAATCACAGAGATTGGGTATCCACTGCTGGTGACCAAATAATGGGCTTATGGGCTTAAGCCTCATCCCCCTTGATGAATCTAGGACTCCACTCCTAGATAATCCCTTGGTTAATTGATTTGCCAAATTCTTCTTGGATTTGACAAATTCCAAGGAAATGACATTATTTTTTTTATTTGTCTTATAGACTTATGACGAAGCCGTATATGGCTTGGCAATGCTTGATATTCAAGATAAAGCCATACATAAAAAATATAACTAAAAGAGATCACAACTTCCAAACTGAAACAAGATAAAACATGGTGTAATCTCTCAATAGCCACTATAACAAAAAGCACTTATCTAGAATAAGAAGACTTTTGCATTTATATAAGAATGCAGTTATATACTAATAGCTGCACTTGAAAGTAAAATAATGAAATGATGTGAAAATACATCTACTTACAAGCACGCATATATCATGTGCACAAGTGCAAGCATGTGTGTGTACACATATGAAATATATATATAACCTTTAAATACCTTCTCCATGATCAACCATACAAGGTGAAGATCCTTCAAAAGTTAACTTCAAGGCAACTAATAGGATTATTATTAGTCCACAACAGGTTTTGCAGTTATATAATATAGTGTGTGTGTATATATATATATATATATATTCTAGGATTTTTTTTTCTATATATATATATATATATATATATCAGGATTTTTTTTTTCTTTTTTCTTTGAAGTTGCAAGCATGTAATAATTGTTGGGAATTATATCCTAAAGCCAATCATTTTATGATTGTGCTGATGTAAATTGTATATAAATTGATATATTAATAAAAGTTATTTGGTAGTTTATTCATTACAAAAACATCTTCTTAATACTCCTGAAAGTAATGAAGTCCTTAGGATCTTCCTTACGATAAAGGAGGATTTATCTTAGAAGGTCCTTAAAAGAGTTCGCGACCAAATGATATACTATGACAGGGCCATAGTATTATCAATTATAGGACGTTGTATATCATATTTATTGGTTATCCTCTTAACCAAGGAGTGTAGAGACACTGGTATGACATACAGGTAAAAGTGTAGGAGTACATTTCACCGAACGTGACTCATTTTTGGATACTCTGCTGTCAAGAGTTAATCCGAGAAGATATAGGTATAAGTATCCTTCAGACCTGAAGATCATAACCAGTGGCTTACAAGCAACTCATTGTACTTAGGTGCCGGACCACCTGGATTTCTAATCCAGCTATGAAAGGTTACTGGGTGCAGTCAAGTACTTGTGGTAGTCAGTTATGGATCAAGATGGAATTTGATCTATCCCATTAAAAGGAGAAATGCTTGTGTTTCAATTTAGCAAGATCTTGGCCAAGGCACTTCATGTGAAAGTCACATGATCACTAAAGTTGAAATCACTTTATGGATTTGCTATTTAGAGTTGACAGGCTCTTAAGCCATCATTAGCATTTGTGGTCAAGAGGATGAATTATACGGTAACTATTTCTTAGGGTTCTTGGAGTTTGCTCGGCAACTCTTCGACCTATCCGAACGTCGGGTTCCATTGCTAGATGGGCACATCGATTAGTATAGAAAGTTGTTTCTATGCTACCGGCTTAGGTTCGAACCTAGAGAGTCACACGCATAGAAGTTTCCTAGGATGATCTATTTGCTGATCAACGATTGAGAATCGTATATGATTTAATTAATTAATTTGATTGATTGAATTATCTTAATTGGGTTAAGTACAATTGAATAAGATTCAATTTGGTTTAAGTCCATTAGAAGGACAAGTCAATTTCAAATATTGATTTGAAATTAGACTTGATTTGAATTTAAATAGATTCAGGACTAGCCAAATTTGATTTGGGCTTGGACCATGATCTATATGGGTTAAGTCAAATAAATTCAGATCAGAACCCAAACCTCTCGAATATGGATCTCATATGATGAGATGGCTAAAATCTCATCTCATGAGATAGAATTTAATGCATGACATTTATTTACCGAACGTCGGATTTATCCCTCGTCTCTTTGGTTTTCTCCGAACGACGGAACTAAACCAAACGCCGCAACTCCTTGGTTTTCTCTGAACATCGGAATTAAACCAAGCGCCGCGCCTACGGCGTCTCTTCGCTTTTGCCAAATGACGGATTCTTAAATGTCAGAATTAAATGTCAAGGCTAAATCTAGACTATAAATAGAGGGCATTCCCTCACCAGAGAACACAGAACAAAAAATAGAACAACAATACATGATTTATCATGGATTGTAATTCTAAATTGTCGTGGATTGTAATTCTAAAATATTAGAATAGAAAATCCTGGTGATTCTGGTGTTAGCGGAAGCCTGGTGGATCTTGGAGGAAGATTCAAGTGAGAGGATTCAAGATCAGCAAAGCTATTTTTTCGCGAGCTAGCACTCCTGAAAATCTGATCATTCGGGGCTTCGCGTGGATGATACTAGAGGCCGGACGATTGAACGGCTGCAGAGCAATAAGGATTTACCTACTGTTCTTAAGGTAAGTGATTTGATCCCTAGATCTTAAGGCAGGCTTCAAGATAATAGTGTGACTAGTCATCTTGAAGATCAAGATATGATCTTGATGTTTTTATATGCATATTTTAGATCAAACGACCCTGAATATATAGGCAAATATATGATCTTGATGCATATTAGATAGAGTAATATGTAATCTTTTAATTTCCGTAATGATAATAGTTATCAATTTTTAAAAATATGCATGCCTCGGAGACTATTTCTCCCTACAATATCCACTATGAAGATTTTTCAGTTATAGGTTTTAAACCCATTCCCCTCGATAAACAGTTTATTTGATCTCTTGGTAACCCCTTTGTTAATGGATCTGCTAGGTTTTTCTTTGACTGAACATAGTCAATAGAAATTACACCAATTTCAAGTAACTGCTTAATGGTATTATGTCTGCGACGTATATGTCTAGACTTATCATTATACATTTTATTCTGTGCTCTGCAAATTGCTGATTGACTATCACAATGTATGCATATTGCAGACACAGGCTTTGACCAACATGGAATATCTTCTAAAAGGTTTCGAAGCCATTCTTCTTCTTCAGCTGCCTTTTCTAAGGCAATAAACTCAGATTCCATAGTGGATCGAGCTATACATGTTTGATTAGAAGATTTCCATGACACATCACCTCCTTCTAAGGTAAATACATATCCACTTGTGGATTTTGTATCTTCTGTGTTAGATATCCAATTTGCATCACTGTATCCTTCTAGTACAGCTGGATATCTTGAATAATGTAATCCATAACTTAGGGTATATCGCGGATATCTTAATACCCTTATTAAAGTTGTCCAATGATTTGGACTTGGATTACTTGTAAATCTACTCAACTTATTGACAGCATATGCTATGTTAGGACGAGTGCAATTCATAACATACATTAAACTGCCAATTATACGTAAGTATTCCAATTGAGATATTAGTTCTCCAGTATACTTAGCCAAATGTAGATTAACATCTACAGGTGTTTTCACCGGGCTAGTATCATACTTTTTATACTTATTTAATATTTTCTCAATATAATGAGATTAAGATAATATTATTTCTTTAGATGTTCTAGTGATTCAAATCCCTAGTATAACATCTGCAACACCCATATTTTTTATATCAAAATATTTGATTAACATTTTCTTTGTCTGTTTAATCATTTCTGTATTACTATCAATGATTAACAGGTCATCTACATATAAGCAGATTATCACATACCCTCCAGGCAGGGTTTTGGCATATATGCATTTGTCACATTCATTTATTTTGAATCCATTTGATAACATGACATTTTCAAAGTTTATATGCCATTGCTTAGGTGCTTGCTTTAATCCATATAAGGATTTAACAAGTCTACACACCTTCTTTTCTTGTCCTGAAACAATAAATCCCTCAGGTTGTTCCATGTATATTTCTTCATCTAATTCACCATTCAGAAAAGCAGTTTTAACATCCATTTGATGAATTTCAAGATTGTTAATGGCTACAAAAGCGATTAACATTCTTATAGATGTTATTCTACTTACTGGTGAATAGGTATCATCAAAGAAGTCTATACCTTCTTTTTGTTTGAAGCCCTTAGCTACTAATCTGGCTTTATACTTGTCAATTGATCCATCAGCCTTTAGCTTTTTCTTAAAGATCCACTTGCACCCTAAAGGTTTCATATCAGATGGTAAGTCTACCAACTCCCAGGTATGATTATGCATGATGGACTCAATTTCATTATTAACAGCTTCTTTCCAAAAGGGTGCTTCTGGATTAGATATTGCCTCCTTGAATGTCTGAGATTCATTTTGTAACATATAAGTTACATAATCAGGACCAAAAGACTTTGCAACTCTTGGTCTCTTACTGCGTCTGGATTCATTTTCAGGATATTCTTCCTGATGACTACTACTAGCAATATTATCATCATAAGTTCTTTTATTTGAACTTATTTCTAATTTCCTTTTACTTGGAAATATATCTTCAAAGAATGTTGCATTCCTTGATTCCATGATTGTATTTTTCTGTATATCAGTTATATCTGATTTATACACAAGAAAGCGATAAGCACTACTATTATGTGCATAACCAATAAATATACAATCAACAGTTTTAGGTCCTATTTTGACCTTTTTGGGGTCCGGAATAACTACTTTAGCTAGATACCCTCACACTCTTAAGTAATCGTAAGAAGGCTTATTTCCTTTCCATAACTCATATGGAGTAATTTCCTTCTTCTTAAGATGTATCTTATTAAGAATATGATTTGCTAAGAGAATTGCTTCTCCCCATAAATTCTATGGTGTACCAAAATTTATTAACATAGCATTCATCATTTCTTTTAATGTACGGTTTTTACGTTCCGCAATTCCATTAAATTGGGGAGAATAAGGAGTAGTAGTTTAATGAATAATGCCATGCTCTTGACAGAATTCATCAAAAGGTGCATCGTATTCATCACCTCTATCACTCCTTATGGCCTTAATCTTTTTCCCAAGTTGATTTTTAACTTCATTCTTATAATATTTAAACATTTCTAAGGCCTCATCCTTAGACTTTAGTAGATACACATAACAGTATCTAGTTGAATCATCAATAAATATTATAAAATACTTTTTATCTCCTCTTGTTTGAACTGACTTTAAGTCACATAGATCACTGTGAATTAAGTCAAGAGGTTTAGTATTTCTTTCAACTGATGGAAATGGTGTTTTTGCTAACTTAGCTTCAACACACACTTCACACTTGTAATGTGGATCGATTTACGATTAGGTAATAATTCTAATTTTATTAATTTTTGTAATGAATTAAAATTCACATGTCCTAATCTATCATGCCATAGACAAGAAGAGTCAACCATATAAGCAGAAGAAGAAGCTTTATTTATTTCAAGGTTTCTATGTACAGTCATTACATTCACCTTGAATAATCCATTATTCAAGTAACCCCTACCAATAAATATCCCCCCTTAGTGAGTACAAATTTATCAGACTCAAAGACTATCCTAAAGCCATGTTTGCTTAGGAGGGAGCCTGATATAAGATTCTTTCGGATGTCAGGGACATGTAGCACATCATTCAGTAGAAGCTCCTTGCCAGATGTCATCTTCATAACGATGCGGCCAATTTCTTCTATCTTGGATGTTGCGAAGTTACCCATGACCAAATTTTTACCATTTACTACAGTAAAATTTATGTTTAACAACTCTTTTTTCCCAACGCTTAAGGGCGGGGTGGAAAATTCACGGGCCTTTTGAAGCCCACTGGACCCCCCCACCGCGTCCACTGGACCCCCCGGCCTTCTGAAGCTAGGTTTATCCCCCGGCCTTCTGAAGCTAGGAGGGAACCTGATATAAGATTCTTCCGGATGTTAGGGACATGTAGTACGTCATTCAGTAGAAGCTCCTTGCCATATGTCATCTTCATAACGATGCGGCCAAGTTCTTCTATCTTGGATGTAGCGGAGTTACCCATGACCAAATTTCTACCATTCACTACAGAAAAATTTATGTTTAACAACTCTTTTTTCCCAACGCTTAAGGGCGGGGTGGAAAATTCACGGGCCTTTTGAAGCCCACTGGACCCCCCCACCGCGTCCACTGGACCCCCCGGCCTTCTGAAGCTAGGTTTACCCCCCCCCCCCCCCCCCCCCCGTCGGCAGGCTCCTTCTCCCCTATATGCTAGGTTTACCTCTGATCCCCATCCCAGTCGGCAGGCTCCTTCTCTGATCCCCCCAAGCTAGGTTTACCTCTGATCCCCCCAAGCTATTCGCTTCGGGATCTCCTAAGAACAAGACGAAAGGTAGTGGAAGAGCAGAGAGGAGATCGGATCTCGCTTGGTTTGATTTGAGGTGGGCTTGGGTCAGTCCCTGGCGTGAAAGATGGTAGAGTCTGGGCCTTGGACTCCTGGGCAGGTGCGTGTTTCATTCTTTGCCTTGTTCCTTCTTATTCTCCCTCAATACGTTGATGGTTTCTTTTGGTTGGTTCTCATTGCTACTGTTTCGAGATTTAGCCCTAGCGTTCAGGAGGGATCTTGTTTTGGATTTTCGTTTGTTCTTTGGATCTTTATTTCTTTCTTTGTGTCAATGATGGATTGTACGGATGAGTCCATCGGAAGAAGAATTGGAACGTCCACTTGAGCAAGAAATCAAAAAAACTAATAAGAAGAAGAAAAAGAAAAGGAAAAGAAGGAATCGGAAGGAACTATTTTCCATCAGGTGGGAGGAAACTTTATTGCAGAGGATGGATTAAAGTGCCTGACAAAGCAAAGAGGGAAGCGCCTGGTGCCTGAGTTAGGTGCTTGAATTGATCGGCTCTTTATGGGGCTTAGGCGAGTATTTTTTATGCTACTCGGATTCTTCATGCTAAGAGGCTTTTGATTGAGGGTAATTTCATGACGGTCATTTCCTAGCTGCAGAAGAAGAATTGCCCTCCTGGCCTTGCGAATCCAATTCTTACGGATATTTGGATTATCCTGCGGGAGGTTGACTGCGCCCAGATCCACCATATTTATCGTGAAGCCAATTCGGCAGCGGATTGGGTAGTTATTTCAGTAGCTCAGCATACTGGATCGTGGATATGGAAGCCGGGCGACCCTTGTCCTTCTTTACTGCTACAAATTTTGTACTCTGACCTTTCTGGGATGATTCGCACGAGACTTGCGTGCCCGCCTATACTAAAAAAAAGAAGAAGAAAAAGAAAGCCCTTTCTAAACTTTAGTAGATCGAAACTTAGGGATCCAAATAAAGTTGATCCATAGGGCACGATTAATAAATAAATAATATCATGAGTTGACCTATTAATTTAAAATATAGTTATAATTAACTTAATTATTAAACAAATCAATTCATGTAATCAGAACTATCAAATCAAAATGACTAGCCAAACTCTTTATCTAAGTTAATATCATTCTTTAATTAATTATTATTTTATAATAATAATTATATACTTATATAAAGATTTTATGCTTAACTATTTTTTTCTCAATAAAAAAAATTATTTATACTTTAATTATTATTTTTAATATATAACTAACATGTTGCATAGATTATATAAGTTACACGGAATTTATATAGATTGTATGAGTTACATAGGTTATATAAGTTAAATGAGAGCTATACGGATCGTGTTGTATAATCTATGCAATACATAGATCAAATTCGAATTTAGAATTTTGACCTGATTAATCAATGAATTATGTTCAATTTGATTTATTTGTTATTATATTTTAAAGTTGATTTGATTATTTTATGATCAGGCATACATGCAAAACAGGGTCATACATCAAGCCCCATAAAACAAGGGTCCGAGAAAGAGCCCTGTAACTATATTCTCTATGTACAAGACATAACACATCCCACGCTGGAAGGTCTTAACTGAGACATAGTTTAGATTGGATTTAAGTAAGATTGCTTCAACTTACGTAATGCCATAATTTTAATTATATCAACAATCAAATTGATACGTTACCACAATTAGGATGAACAAGTTTGTGACCTCATCAATCATCACGCTCTCCAAGTGTCACGAGAGATGGGGCGATGGACAAATTGATCCTTATATGATAAACTATGTTACGAAGCATCACTACAATAAATTTATTATTTTTTAATATTAAAAAGTATTAAAAAATATCATCTCAACGATTAAAATGTTGAAATACAAGGAGTGAAGGCGCAGAATCCCAAAGCTTTTGGGTTATGCCAATGCTTTTTAACGTCGGCAAGAGCAAAGGTTCGCGATGCCTTCCAACCCGTCAGCAAGAACACAGGCATCCCAACATGATCGTGAACAATATATTAATAATATATTAATAATAAACATTGAAGTTTAAAAGCATATTAAAGGGTTATCAGAACTCAAGAAAGAATCATCATAAATCCAAATAGACTCAATAATAAGCACCAAAAGGTAATATATGATACACTGAAGATTTGAAAAAATATATAAAAAAAAAAGCAATATTCTCCCAGCTATGATACAAATCCACTTATCTGCTGGATCTTCTTTTTCCTATTGATCTCTGCCTCTGCTCTGATCTACAAGTTTCTAAAAACAACATCATCGATGAAACATCCTACCCTGATGTCGAGACAGGCCACACAGATTGTTCTCCACAACTGCTAAGTAGATGAAGACAATCAAAACTGAAATTAGGCGAGAGACCTGCGTGTGCTGGCATTCAATCTCTTTCTTTTCAGAAGAATGGATGTATATGGTGTGATAGCCACAAGAATGCATGGCAGTTCTTTCAATCCAAGTTCGTCTTCTGTTTCCTCTGGAATACGCTCTCCTGAATTTGACAACAAGATTGATGCAAAATGAGGTAATACAAAGGACTACAAGAGAATCACCAGCCTTAACTATTGCTGGCCTTCAACGACCAGTGACACAAGCTCATTTTCTTGCTGTTGACCTCTGGGCCTTAACCAAGCAGGACTGAACCTTCTAAATTTCTCAGGCATCCACCTGACAAATTATGAAGCATAATATTCAGTAAACAAAATGGCTTGCTAAATAAACCAAGGCACACTCAGGAAACCACAGGCTAAAAACAACTCAAGAAAACAACAAGAAGGTTTAAGCAGTAGCACTTCAGTAGTTTCTGAACTGTAGCTTACTTATCAATTCTTTCCCCAATAGCTCGCCTCACAGAAGAGTTAAGCCCATAAGCAATTGAATTAAATAGCCCCTACATCAGGAAGGCATGGAATAATGAATTGGAGCAGACATTGAAACAAATAAACATATTTAACATTAGCAATTTCAGAAAATCTGAAGATGACATGATAATGCATATAAAACAAGGAGATAAAGTAACTCTATAACTTAAAAGGCACCATGCAATTAAATATTCACCAGATCTGTTACTCTTGGAAACATGAAAAAGTTTACCGAACAACAAGAGATGAATTATCAGTAAAAGGGCCACGGTCATTGCACATAAGCCTCCACTTTTCAACCCTTAAATTAGGCTTAACAGTTACCCGTACTTCTATTTCTTTGCAACTTGAATCCTTACAAACCTGACAGCCAAGCATGTATCTATTTAGAAATGCTAGGAGAACTGGAACGAATGAAACAGTTACCCAAGCTGGCAACATTCTTTACCAGTCAATACGTCAATTGCAGAAGGAACCTTTTCCTTCCTCTTTGCTAGTTGGCAATTCCATGAAGTAAGATCGATGGCTTGAAACTGACAATCACGAATATAAGATTGTGTCCATAACAATTAAAAGATGAATCCCATATGTATGATAAAAATAGTGGCATCAAAAAGCACAAACCTTCCCCGAGTCTATTACACTAATAGGAAAGTACAGAGAATTATGGATGTCCAAACTTGCATTTCCATCAGCGAAAGCAAGAGAGCATCATTGTTCTTCTGAGAATCCCAAAGGCCTTCATGATTCGACAGTAAAACTTTTAAGATAACACATAGAACATCTTGAAAAACCAAAGTTCCGAAACAACATTCAAAATAAGAGAGAAACGGACCTGCAAATCAGGCATGCTTCCCCTATTGAGCATAAGAAAACAAAGATTATATTAGAACATAAAGCACAAACCAATGAGCTCATAACCCTATATAAGTCATTGGTTAAAAAAAAAAGAGAGAAAAAAATAAAAGAAAATCATAGATGAGGATTCGCTGGGGGGAGGAAAAAGCCGGACTGATGAGGATCGGCTTGGGGGGAGGAAAAGAGCTTTGCTCGGATCTGCTCCGCTAGGGCACTAATGAGGATCGGCTGGGGGGGAGGAAAAGAGCTTTGCTCGGATCTGCTCCGCTAGAGCACGGCTTGGGGGGGAGAAAAAGAGCTTTGCTCGGATCTGCTCCACTAGGGCACGATTGGGGGGAGGGGGGAAAGAGCTTTGCTCGGATCTGCTCCACTAGGGCATGGTTGAGAGGAAAAAGCCAGATCTGCTCTACTAGGGCATGACACGGGGCGGGGGGGGGGGGGGGGGGCGGGGAGGAACTCTTGAGGATCAGAACGCGGGAGGTTGCGGAGGAAGGAAAGTAAACATCCCGACGCTAAATAGCGTCGGTAAGCCTTTTTCCTGCCGACACTTTCCAAAAACGTCGCAAATTTTTGACGCTCTGCCCAAGCATCAGGAAAAAAGAGTTGCTATTCACTTCTTTTACTGTAGTGCATTGAGGCCAACGTGATAAGAATTGTCTGGTCTTTTGGACCTCTCCGGTCCTAGACCCATGGAATCTTTCGACTGACACCGAACAAAATCATAATAAGCCTAAAACAAAAGCTACGACAAACTTTTGCTTGAATTTTTAAGGAACTGAAATCCATTCAACTGATTCAATGATGAAGCTCAAACATAAAAAATAAATAATAATAATAATAATAATAATAATAATAAACTGTGTAATAACTCATAATGCTCATGTTGGATGTTCATGATGTATGTTGTGAACTCTAAACTGGGGAATTATAGGTAAGGAATAGTATACAGATGTTATAGAGCTAAGAGACATTGTAGACACAAGTTGTATCATCTTCATCTCAACTGAGAACAAAAATTACGATCTAATCTTGCTAGAAATTGGCATCATTTGTTCAGCCAAAAGAGAGTGTGCTCCTGCTCATAGTTAATTTATCGTGCTCATGAATTTATCATCAAGCCTGCACCCATTCTCCTTTGTAGCAAAGTGAGAAGAAAAGGCCAGCCCATAACAATTATAAAATAGATATCCACTTCATCCATCATCCAAAACTAAAAATTTAATAGGATGCCTCCTATGGCTACAAAGTTTTGCCCTCTTCCATTGAGCAACAATCAGAAGAAGTACTGAAAATCAAAGTTGACCACCCAAACATCATGGGGAGTGGGTACCTAACAGGCCAAGGTATCTGTAGAGGTAGCTATGATGAATTCAGTGACAAGCCTTCTAACCATATCCTTGATTTGAACTCCAGTGAGAATTTTGACTGGAAGATCCTTTCATTCTTGTCATTCCATAATGACCATCCCATATAGCAAACCAAAGTTTTAATATTGTCATTGAGCTCCTAATTCACAAGAAATTGAACCAAAGAATCAGTGAATGGGAGCTCTGTATGTGTTAGAAACTCATTCTGCTGACAATCACAATAGAAACATTTCTGCCAACTTAAAGACATTATTCCATTCTCTATCACGAGTAATAAAATAAGATGATGTGCAACAGTTTAAAAGGGCACCATGAAGCCACTGATCCTCAAAAATATGAATATTCCGACATTTGCTAACGCAAATAATCCCAAACAAATTAAGCATTCTGGAAAATAAACATCCAAATTGCAGACGAATTCTGATGAAAATTGTAAAAGCTCCAACAGCCCTGAAAATTATGTTTAGAAGAATCCAACTGGCTCCACAAGGAATTCAGTTCCAAGACCGACTGACCTGCAACCTTAGCTATAAAGACATTAATTGTGTCTATTTAAGTCCCAGAACACCAAGTTCAGCTTTCCTACATTGCTATCATGCTCCCAAAAGAAGCTCTTGAACAGTCCAAACCATTGAGAACACTTCTCAGTATGGAGAATAGGCACTTGCAAATGAGACTTCATTAAGCTAACATTTTGACATTATAGGTTGTGGCATTAATTTCATCATAATGTTTTCCAGTGTAAAGGCATTGTGAACAGCAGCCTTAGCAATGAGAAGAAGATTGTCAGCAAGTATTACATGGGAGACATGAGGACCTTATATCCAAGGCTGAGATACTGTCAATAACCTATTATCTACTGCTGAGTTCAATGCCCTTGACTACATATTAGAGCACAAAACAAAACAAACTAATGCCAAAACCATCACATATGGAAACTAATTAATGATTCAAAGTCAGTAAATCGTAGCATAATGTACTAAGAAAACATGTCTCACTGGTTGGCAGTTCAAAAATCAATATTGCCAGTAGTTTCTTTTGATAAAAGGAAACATATGCATTCAAACCCACAATCAAGAAGAATCTCACTGTTCGCATAAATTTTCAGACTTCCTGAATGATGATTAAATATTGTCAAGATATCAATGAGGATGAATGGTGAGATCGTGTAAGTCTATTGAACATCCAGGTCATAAGATCAGACAGACAGAGAAGAACCAAAGAATTAATACATATAAGCATCAATTTGTACGCACGGATATTATTCAATTTGTGCATCTGTGCAGGCGAAATACCCAATCCTGAACAACACAACAACAATGACAGAAGCAATGCCAATTAAAGATGAAATAATTCAAGCTGAACCGTTAAATTACATAAGAAACAATAAAAGTTAGAGATGAAACTTCGTACCTTTGGCTTCACTCGTCGCCTAAGATTGACATCGCGATAACACGAGCGAAAACTTTACAAGAGGGAAGTCCGTTAAAAAAAAGAAAAAAATGAAATTGTTGTGAAGAAGGAATATTCCAAATCGACGAGTCTCTGCGCAATCTTTCGCTAGCCCTCTTCCGCCGAATTGAATAAAGAAATGAGAAAAAAAAAAAAAAAGAGAAGGAAAAGAAAAGAAAAGAGTGGATTGCGAGAAAGAGAGGGAAAATGAAACGCTCGGTGGAGGAGGGATCTTCACCGCCCGTCAACCTAGGGTTGTAGCGTGGCAGTTCCATGGCTTGCCGTTGGGAGAGAGCCGAAGGAGAGGGTTCAAGGCTTCCTTGGCCTACATCCCACCATAACCAGGGAAAATGCATGCTTCGATAGATGTGTAAAAGTTTTGCAAATAAAAATATGTAAAAGAATAAGAATCGTTTTTATCAATTCAAACTCTTTAAAAAATATTATTTTTTTTTAAAAAATAATTAGATAGATAACAATTTTAGACTTCGTTATTAATGAGACTATACATCTTATTCTCTGGTATAGTTCATTCTTTTTGCCACTTTTATTGAGAAATATAATAAATTTATATTTAATATTCTTTGTATACGTTAAAGATATATTCTTTCTTATTATCAATGCATAAGCACTTTAAAATTTGCCTTTTTTTATAATAATTTAATTTTTTTAAAAAAGTTAAAGACTTTATCTTTAGTTTTTACGATGCAACCCTATATCTTTTTTTGTTGCATTATCTATAAATATAATAAATATAGTATACCCCCAATTGCTTTAACTTTTGTAGTGCAATATTAGAATAAATAAGATCCAGAGGCTTAATATTTTTTTACGAGTATTTTTAATTAAAAAACTCTATATTGCTTGTCAAAAAATAATAATCATAAGGGATGACATGTATAACTTTAGAGAGAAGTTCTTCTTTGTTAAAATCTTTATGTCTTTCTGATTTATGTGTCTAAATCTCTTATGCCATATATTTGAAAGACGTTTTTTGAAGCAGTTTTCAATTCTTCTTTGAGAACTTGCATACTAGTTTTGTAAAGAGTGCAAAACTTTATTCCTCTAGTAATAACAAGTAAATCTCTTGTTAGCTTCCATCTTTTATTGCCAAAATAACTCTTCAAATTATTTTTATCAAGGACACTAGCTGAAATCAAATTGAACCATAAGTGAAAAATATATTTAGTATTTTTAGGTAGCATTTGATACGGTGGATAAGGGGGGATATCCCCTGGATATCCCTTCTTATTCTCAAATGCTATAACTACGAAGGATAGCACGGAATAAAATTAACCAGAGGGGATAACCCATGGTTAACTATGGGTTATCCCCTGAACTTATTTCCTAGAGACTGGGGGAATAGCTGGTTACTCCTTCGCTATCCTTTGAAGGTAAATATGTCAATTTAAAAAATTGCTTGCCCTAGACCTTTCTGCCTCCCCCTCTCGTCCGAGCCGTCATCGCGATCCATTGCCTTTCTTCTCCCCTCCCATCCGAGTCGTCATCGCGATCCACTGCCTTTCTTCTCCCCTCCCATCCGAGCCGTCATCGTGATCCACTGCCTTTCTTCTCCGCTCTCTTTCCCTCAATTGCTCGTTTAGCCCTCGCCCTCGTCTCTTTGAATCGAGGGTTTCTGGCATCGCTCTTTCCCAGGGGACATCGAAGTAAGTCTTCCCTTCACTTCTTCTAGCGTATTATCCCTTCATTTCTTCTAGCGTATTGTTTGCACGATTCGATTGTTTCTTTTCGTGTAATGTAGTTCTTTTTCTCTTGATTTCTAACATAGAGTTCGATTTTTTTGAGTTTTCTCGAGTTCACTCCCTCCCCAGTTTATATTCTATTCTCCAAATCCTTTTGTTTTCAATATCACATTCATTTCTTTTTGGTTTTTTTTTCCCTAGTTCTCTCTGTGAAATAATCCTAGGTCTGCTTAATTTTTGGTATTTAAGAAATTTCTTTTCTTTCAAAATGTTTAGATGAGATTGAAGCAGATACTAGACTTGTGGTAGTTGTCAGAACATTGTTATTCGTCAGAAAATAGGCTGTAATTTTGATTTCTGAATTTTTGGTTGGTAAAATGAAACAATTAATTCCCAAATAATATCTACCGGAAGAGGCACAAAAAAATTTTGTATTGCAAAATGGTTGCTAATACTAGGCAAAGGCAATCTTTTGTAATACAAAGTGTGTTGATCGATGGTCAGCAACTGGACTTCTCTAATTCAATTTTAGAAAAGTCCATTTCGATTTGTTTTGTCCAAATTCAAGCATGATATAATTGAAAAAAAAAATCTGGACTACTGATCTTTATGTAGTCTTTTTCTTTCTTGTTTGAGAGCAAATCAATATTCTAGAATTTTAGATACATTTAGATAAAAGGATGGTCTGAGTATCTGATCCTTCTATTCAATTCATTTATTTGAAGAATGAATCTTAGCTGTGGTTCTCCAACCAAGTGTTTGAAAGAAAATAGCATCATTTGCTCTCCAGGTCTTTTGAATTGGAGAGGAGAATCTGGAGGCCATCTTGAAAATTTTCTATGGGACAGTGAGAGAGGTCATAGCTCAGACTTAGGAATTTTCTTTAGACTGGGCTTTTGATTATGACCATAGGGGAGACGTTTTCCATGTCTGACTGCTAGATGAATCACGCTATTAGAAACGTTTCAGAGACATCTTTGACGAAGAGAAATCGGAATGCATTGAAGGAAAAGGACACTCAATTTCTTAAACCCCTTGGTCCATAAAATCAGCTGTAATTTCAATGTCAATGATATCGATGACTTGGATGATAGTGAGCAATTAAGTTTCAACCCTATTGGTCAAGATGAATCAAGGAGGGGTGAACATAAGAGGGATTGTATTGCTAACGCAATGTGGCAACAATTTACCTCTAAAAGTATGATTTAATCTGAAAATTATAAATTCCTTACTATTTTGGTAATTTCATGCTTGATATGATAATTTATGATCATTCTATCCTTTGCAGGATAATCCATAAGGGACAGAAGCATATGTTTGACACCCTTTCCGATAACCTACTCCATTCGCTTCTATTGATTTTCACCTTTGTTTTTTGGGAGCAATGACCTTGTGGATTATCAGATTTCTGCTGCACTTGTTGATTCTGACATTTTATTGTAGAAATTAGCTTCAGTTTCAATTCCACTTCAGCTATGTAGTGTATGATATTCAACAACACAAAAGAATTAAATTGACTCATTAGAATCAGCTATAATTTCTGTTTTTATCTCATCAAAGTATTGAAGATCATGTATTTATTTTTATATTGCTTTGTACTTGTTTTGCAGTCCAGTGCTTTGTCTTTCTGCAGTCTTCGTTTTTAAGTTTCTAGAGGCATTCTTACAGAAGCTGGTGCAGTACTGATTAAGCTCTAAAATATTATTGCTATGGGGCATTTGTCTATGAAGTTCGTGACATGATCTGACTTTGAATAATGTTAGGCTTTCAAGCTTTATGATTTTTCTTCACAGGCTTATCCTTATAGGAAACTCTTGTGGGAATTATTATAGAATGTAATGAATGCATATGTATTTGCCTTAGTCTTTTCAAACTACCTGGAGAAATAACTGACTTCGATAGTAGTCGTTGTAATCATGGGATGATTGGCTTTATTAAGTTGAGAAGCTGATCAGTGGGCGGCATGGTAGTAGTTCTTATTTTAACTGAAATCATCTGTTTCTTTTACCTTGCACTGTAAGTTGGTAGAAATGGTCACACAAGATTTTCTTATTGCATTTCATATAATGTTCATTTGTTCAGGCAAGTTTAAGCTTTCTTGTAATCAACAGTGGTGTTATTGGTGTTGTGTGAATACAAATCCTCGTGCTTGCATGTGAGATCTTGTTATAATATAACTTCACATATCCTTTTAATCTAGTTTTGCATGATATGACAAGCATATGGACAGAATCTTGTTGCAGCCTACTGGCATGGGTGAGTAACCACCGTTTAATCCTTTTTCAGTAAAGCAGGTGATTCATTCGTGATTAATCTTTGGCATTCCTCTTTGGTGTTTTATATTATATTTTGCAAATTTATCAACCAGGTTGGTTTTTATATAAGATCATCTCATTTCCTATTAGTTGATGCTTTGGATTCTGAATTTAATTGGCAAGGTATTCTTTCTTAATATTTCCTCTTATAGTAGGCAAAAGTAAATTGCAGTAGGCTCTGTTTGTAAGTTGAAAGTATCTCAGCTTGAGGAAAATCAAGGGTGATTATTCTCTCTATAGCATTGTTGCTTTTTGGTTGTTGTATTGAAAGTATCTATTCTATATATATAATGGAAAAGTAACTAAATCCAGCATGCAAATTAAGCCAGGGCATTCAATTATAAATATCTACCCTATATATGTAATAGTCTCTGTGGTGGCCTTTGCCTGAATTTGCTGGAAGGTTTCAAGTCCTTCATGCTGGATTTGCTTTTCATAGGCTGAGTTTTAGATTTTTGACTGATGTGTTTTAGTATCATGCCATGTTCACTTCCTGAATGGCTTGTTGAATTTGAGAAACCAATGGAGTTGATTCAGCACAGGTCTCGGAGAGCCCCAGCTGAGCTTGAGAAATGGTGGCCATGATAGTACCCTCCTCATCCTCACCAGTAGCAGCCAAAAGTTGCTGGGGTGGCTGTTTCCTGAGGTGATCCAATGAGTCATCGATCTATTTATTATTTCATTATTCCATTATTCCATTATCAATATTGACCTCTGCTCTACCTACCTTTCTTTCATTATTTGGAATTCCATTATCAATGCTACTTGATGATGACATTATGATGATGTTCCATACCTGTAAGTGTAGGAATTGTGCCATCACCAGTGCTTACTACCAAGGAGCTGTAGGGGCAAAAAAAGAACAAAATGAGATGACTGAACCAAGAGTGGTTGACCTGAGCCTTGTAAGGGTGTTTCTTATGAATTGTGCTAAATTCAGTTATGTGCTGCTTATGTGTTTCCTAATTATTTTTCTATGGTTTTATGTGTGTGTGTGTGTGTGTGTGTGATAAGAATTGGAAGAGAAGAGGAAGCAGAGGGCTCAGGTTGCTTATGAGAGGAGGAAGCAGCTGGCTAGGTTGCGCCAGAAGGCAGAGAAGGTAGTTGAAGAGAAGCTTGGTTCTCAACTTGACATCCTGGCCTCGTTGAAGTACTGATGAGCTTGTTTCTATTGAGGGAACATTTTTGTAGGACATCTTCGTTGGCATTTTAGATACTTATGGAATCTTTTCATATTTGAAATTTGTATTTTTGTGGCATTGATAGCTTTATGTTAATCTTTATAAAATTTGCAATGATCAATTGTGCACGGATTTTAAACATTTACATCAATTTACATGAAGATGTTGTGCATACTTGTTGCACAGAGTAGGAAGACTGATTACAATCTCCAGGAACAATTTTTTTTTTTTTTCATTTTAGTACATCATAAGGTTCAAAGATGTGAAACAGGTATAATTATTATGTGTTAACATAATAAAATTTTTATTATAATATAATAATTTTTATAATAATTTTATGTTAATAAAATAATGTAAATATAGGTGTTGTTTGGGCCGTTCGATCTGGATTGATCTGGACCGTTTGATCTGAAATTAAATGGTCCAAATCAATTGTTGTGTTAGAAATTGCAAGGGTAGTTTGGGGTTTAAATCAATTTTTTTTTTAGGGATATCCTCTTCTATCCCTCCAATCAAATACAACCAGAGGGGATAAGAAAAAGCTATCCCAGATATTTACCTTTTTGCATTTGATATGATTCATGGGATAGCCAGGGGATATCCCTAAGGATATCCCATGGATAAACTCTATCCCGTACACTTATCCAGGGATAGTATTTTTTCTATCAAACGCTACCTTAAGAATCATCCTATGCCCTAGACCGATCATAATATCTCCTTGTTCTTCAACTTTAGAAATATATCTATTTTTCATCTTTATCACTCCAAAATAGCCTCGTTAGAAAGATGAAAAATAGTTAATATCAAAAGTAGCATGAAAGAATGCTTCATTATCAACAACCCAATTTGCTTTTACATCATTTGCTAAAAAATAATCTGCATCAAAAGCTGCAAAGATGCTAACATTACTATCCGATGTCATCTCTTTTTTCCTTTCTTTTTCTTCATTAACTTATTTCTTCTATACTCTATTATATTGGTGGCACTCTTCCTCTAAGTCACTCTTTTTATAATAGTAATAGCATTCAATATTTTTTCATGCTTTATATCTTTTTCTGAACTTCTTATGATTCTAAAGCTTTCTATCACGTCTCTCTACCACATGTGCTCAAAAATGAGAGGCCTTCAATGATTTTTTTTCTAGTTTCTTCATTCAATAAAGAAGTAACTAAGCTCATGCGATAACTTCAACTAGTTTTAAGTTGCTTAGAGATACCATCAAAGTCTTTCAACTATTTAGCAAAGAACTCAACAATAATAGAGCCTTAAGTTCATTATGTAGTGATATTTTTATTGCAGCCAATTGATTAACAATACTTTTCATTTCATTTAGATGCTCCACAATAAATCCATCGTTCTTATACTTCAAATTTATTAGCTTTCTTATAAGAAAAGCTTTATTTCCTGTAGTCTTCCTCTCATATAGGTCTTTTAATTTCTTTCAAAGGCTTGTGGTGATATTTCATTAGCAACACAATGAAAAATATTATCATCCACCCATCGCCAAATGTGGCTAATAGCTTTTTGATTTAATTTATTTTATTCCTCATCTATTATCTTTTCTAGCCTAGCTTTTTCTCCTTGAACCAGTTCAAAAAGTCTATAGTATAACTAATCTTCCATTTTGCTTTTCAAATTATTTAATTCTCTCCATTTAAATTAATCATATGACTTCTAGTGCTCGCATTTATCTTGGTTCACACTCAAAGATCGAATACAGAAGCCTAGCTGTCTCTGATAGCACTGTTGGGCCACTTAAACTTTCTTTTTGATTTATATGTGTAACCAAGGAATAGATTATACAATTATAAAAATATAATCATAAGACACTAAGATCTAACATGAAAAACTCTTCAACGTGAAGGAAAAAAATCATAAAAGCCAGGCTAAGAAAATCATTTACTATTCAAATCAATAATAGGTTTACAAAAAGACTTCTTCTAGCAATGCCCAAAATTGCCAAAAAAATTATTGGTTCACCCAAGATAGATAGATTTCAACAGAAGAAAGAAACAAAAAAAAAAAAAAAAATCAAATTAGGATCAAGAAAAATACCACGTAGGAGAAATAAAATTGGTATCAAACCATTGAATGTGCAAAATACCTTATAAATAATTATTCTCTAAAATTTTATCTCGATATAAAATTTTATGACCAACTAAAGAACAAAATTGATAATAAAACTTTTTATTTTTCTTTTCTTAGCTGCTTTTTTCTTCAATTGACACTTTTTTTCCTCCATTATCTTTTTCTTTTTTACATGGTTACTTAATCCAATTATTTTATTAATTCGTAGGATCGCTTGAAAGTAAGACCCAACTCCACAATTATAACTCGACTAGATATATCTTTTATAGTTCACGTTGTAAGTCAATTTGTTTCCGACTATTTCTTATAAGACTTGGTTGTATCATTAGATATCTTAAAGGCATGACGATAATGATTTTCTTTTTTCATTCAGATTCTTCTCTTACTTTTATAGCCTTTGAAGATGTAGATTACCTTAGTTCTCGATATTAGGTGCTTTGCAACTAGTTAACGTATTTCTTAAGTTTATCACCAATATCTTGACAATGTAAGAAGTAGAATTGAGTTGCTAAATTGTCTAGTGAAGTTGAACAACAATCTATGTCATCCATTACCGCAAAATTTGTTTGGCTTCACCATCAGCTTATGGAATTGGACATATCATGTCAATCATTAACACCTCTTTATGCCGAAGATATGAGTATAATTCAAATTGCTGCTAATCTTTGCACAAAACATATAGAGGTGGCCTATCATTATATTTAAGAAACTTGTATGAGATTTACTCTCATTCTCTCTCATATGTCATCTCGTGATCAAATTGCAAATCTCTTCACCAAATCCATGATAAGGGTCATTATGCTTGTTTAGTTGGTAAATTGATGCTTGTTGATCCCTAGCATTAATTTGAGGGAAGATATGAAAGGAATGACTGTTGGGTAATGGGCCAAAATAGGTCATGAAAACCCTAATGGGCCTTGAAAGCCCATTAACCCCTTATGTATGTGAATGAGAAATTGCGGGGACATTTAGTCCCACATCGAAAAGAACAAGGAAGGAAGGTTCACTTATATGGAAACCTCCTCCTTAAGCTTGTGTTCCTTCGGCTCACCATAGAAGGAGAGCTTGAGGGTGATGCGAAGCATCACCCTCGCGCACGCGTACGTGCGAAGGGCGCAATGGGCGCTTTGTGTAGGCTTTGCACTTTGCACTTTGCACGTACGCATCATCGCGAGGAGCTTTAATCTTTTTGATGATGAAGATCAGACGGTAGAAACTGATCAGGCATCGTCGCGAGGAGCTTGAGGGGCTTTAATCTTTTTGATGATGAAGATCAGACGGTAGAAACTGATCAGGCATCGTCGCGAGGAGCTTGAGGGGCTTTAATCTTTTGATGATGAAGATCAGACGGTAGAAACTGATCAGGATTGAGATGAGGGGCTGAGATCAAACGATGACTTGGATTGATCACAACCATTGGTGATCGCTGATCAGGATTGATCATGACCGTTGATGATTTGACCGTTGGAAGGTTGACCAGTCAACTGGTCAAGGTTGACCAGTCAACGTTTGACCGGTCAATGGTTGACCATCAGGACCGTTGATAAGGCGTCCCTTCGATCAGATGATAAGTCAATCAAACCGTTGATGATAAGGCATCCCTTCAATCAAACGGTTGTAGATAAGTCATGTGAAAAGACTTATCTGATAACGTGATCATCAGATCACAATTATGAAAAGACTTATCTGATAACGTGATCATCAGATCACAATTATGAAAGGGCTTATCTGATCTTCAGATCTTCAGATCACAGCCACGAAAAGGCTTATCTGATCACATGATCTGAAGATCACGAAGTGAATGGGCTTATCAAACATCCTCTGATCAAAAGAATTCGAATTAATAAGGTTGCTTCCAAGGGGCATAAGGTTGCTTCCAAAGGGCATAAGGTTGCTTCCAAAGGGCATCTAAAAACTATAAATAGGACTAGAGACCCTCTCATTCCAATCATCCAATTATCCATTCCGAATTGAATCAAATTCAATTCAGTTCTTCCTCTCTCTTAGGCATTTGCATACTTTCCTAAGGATAGTATAGCAATAGTGCATTGAAAAGAGAGTTGCAATCTTGGTTCGATTATTTTGGTGAATTGTAGTGCTGCTTTCATCAAAAGGAGACTGTTGTATCCTGGGAGACAATCGTCATACTGACCGTGAGTACCATTGCGGGACGAAATTGTCTTAAGGACATAGAGTATAACTCTAGCCTCAGTCTGATTCAAGTAGGTAGCCACCATCTGCCACACTATACCCTCCAACAATGACATCTCTTGATTTGATGATCAGTGTGAAGATCATGATATATCCCAATCTTTGAACAATTTGTTAGGCTTACAATAATGCCATTTTTTTAAAGGAAAGAAGCAGAAGAAAAAGAAGAAATTTTTTTTGTCCTACATTGGCTTGGTATTGGAACTAGATTTCTCTTAGTTTATCATTGCTAAAATTGCCTAGTGACTTCTCTCTAAATTTGCAGCACAAAATGTTATCAAAAACTGAGATCGATTTTTTTTTTAATTCGTTAGAGATGTAAGAGGGGTTGAGAGCAAAGTTGTCAATTTTGTTCCGTTTCGATCGTTTCGACCGAGATGTTTCGTTTCGATAGCTTATCCGAAAAGATAAGTATTGTGTTTAGTTTCGGAAGATTTTTCAGCCGTTTTGGTGCGTTTCGGCGTATTTGGGCCGTTTCAGTATATTTCGGCCGTTTCGGTAAAATATGTTTTGGAGACCAATTTATGAATTATTAAACCTTTCAGAACTATTTTATATATATATATAATATAAAAAAAAATCCTAGTTACCCTATCCCTATTTTAAAATATATATAATAATAAAAAATTCTAGTTACCCTATCCCACGGTCGCATCTTTTAAAAACTCAAACTCTTTATTTTTATATTGTTATTATTATTTATGAAAAATATGAATTATGAATAAATTTATATATATATATATATATATATATATATATATATATATATATATATATATTTCAAACTCTTAAAAATTTAAACTCTTTATTTTTTATTGTTATTATTATTTATAAAGAATATGAATTATGAATAAATTTTTTATTATATATATATATATATTCCGAAACGAAGCATCGAAATGGTCCGATACCAAAATATTTCATTTCATAAGCTAAACCGAAACATAATTCGAAATAAAATTGACAACCTTGGACTTGAAAGAGCTGCATTAATGAGTTGAAGTTAAAGTAGGGGGTTCACCTCATGCTTTAAATATTGCAGCATTTAATTAGGTTCATTGATGAGGACTTTTTGGCCATGTCGATGTGTGTTCACCCTAAATAGTTACACTTGGTATGCCCAAGCCATGCTAGAATTGTTATTCAAGTTGGTTGAGTTGGGTTGAAAGGGTTAAAATTTCTCTCGCCTAGGATTAGTTAGATTTAATTAGGTTACAGGTTGCACATATGTGCGTATATTCGAAAAGTTTGAGTTAATACTTATTAAGTTGCAGCTTTAATGATTTATAAATTTTAATAATATATTTATAATAATATTAAAATATAAATATTTAAATATATAAATAATATATATGAAATGTGGGTGATTTGTTTTTATTTATCTATACATTGAGTGGGATTCATTGAATTAAGTTGAGTTGGGTTGAGGTTGGAATTAGGTTAGGGTTGGATTAAAAATTTTGAGCGCAAGCCGAAACCAAGCCAATCCAACCTCAACCCCACTCTAATTTGTACCATAATCATGCCAAACTCGTCGTCGTTTGACGCTTCGTTCGTCTGATTAGGGTTCGTCGCCGCTTCGTCCGTCCCATCAGCCTAATTAATAACAAAAATTCAATTATTACGGCATTAGACTCGTCAATTACTCCCCCCTCAAGCTCGGTCCTCACTTTCCCTTCGCTTGGACTCCGAAGCCGTCAGAGGCGAAAAACCGAACCCCTTCCACCATCCGTCCCTTCACGCCATTGATAAGAATAAGGATTTGGAGGGAGAGAGAGGAGCTCGGTGAGGTCTCTAATGGCGTACGTGGACCACGCGTTCTCGATCTCGGACGACGACATCATGATGGGGACCTCGTACGTGGTCCAGAACCGGCCCCCCATCAAGGAGATTGGCCTCGCCGTCTCCCTTCTCGTCTTCGGCACCCTCGGAATCGTCCTCGGCATATTCATGGCCACCCACAAGGTCGGCGGTGACCGAGCCCACGGTATTCTCGAATCCGTCCATCCCCTTCCCATCCTCCTCGCTAAACCCGAGTCAGGATTTCTCTCTCTTTTTCCCTGGTTTCCTTTTGATCGGTTTTCTGCTGCTCTCTTGGGGTGATCAGGGGTTTTCTTTGCGATCTTGGGGTCGATACTCTTCATACCGGGGTTCTATTACACGCGTATCGCGTACTACGCTTACAAGGGGTACAAGGGCTTCTCCTTCGCCAATATACCGCCGGTTTGAGGGGTTTTCTTTTCTCGAAGATGCCTTCAGGTGTTGTTGTGATGGTTTATGATGTGTACAGTACAGATCTCTTCATGTCGTCTCCGCTTTGCCTCTCCTTCTGTTGTACTTATGTTTGAATAATCCGTTGTGTGAATGTAGTTGAGTATACGGGAATGAGATTTCCAGCTTGTTTGTTTATTGCTTTCTTTTGATTTCTGCTGAGGATCTTCGATGCAAAGTAAAGTCGTAATAATAATAATAATAATAATTCATGATGTTCAGCACTGATGTTTATAGCTGCTGTTAGGGAAATCAGAAAAATCTTTCAAAAAATTTAATTTTTGTGGCGAAAAACTTTGGACTTGTAGCTGTTACTGTTTATTTAGAGTTCAGACTCATTTATTAAATATCACTCTGCTTTTGGAGGCTGACTGTCTACCACGTAAAGTGCTTAATTCCTTGATTAGTGCTATGATTCTTATGATGAGACTTACAGTCATAAAACATGAGAAGTAAACCAGAACAGATCCACATATGAAGGTGAGGTTTTTTATAGGAGGATTTGTTACGCTACCATTTGTTATCTTAATGAGGCGAAAGTTTCCTGAATCTGTTCCTGGTCTTTGTCTGTCATGATGAGTAGTGATACAGAGCCCCCTATATATATGAAATATGCTCTTACAAGTGAACACATTTGACAATTATTTACTATAAAATAACAAATAGCAGCCACTCAAATTATGCAATCAAATGCCATTTTGTGATTCAGTTAAACTTGTTTCTCTAGGTCCATCGTGCCAAAAGGGTTGAATCCATGGCTTCACATCCATTAGAATTCACTGGTGCACTCATTTGGCTTTCTCTTTACATAAATGTCATTACTTTTTACAGATGAGAGAAGGGTTTGTCAAATCTTTGATATATTTTCATAGATTATTGTTCCTTTTCCTTTCTTTTTCATCTTTCCTCCATTTTGTTTCCTTTATCTTTGAAAATATTCTCCCCGTCTACTCTTAACATGCTCTGGTACCTTTAAAGAAGCTCTTCCATGGTGCTTTTGTTAAACATATGGCAAAGATTATAATGGAGATTCAAGTTATCTGGCTTGAAATCTATGTTCAGATTCACAGGAGGCATCAAACTAGGGCTTGATGGTGGAGTTGAGAGTGTACATGAGATGGCCCAAAGATGAGTAACTTTCAGCTCTCTAGAATTTGTTGCTTTTTCAGAGGCATAATTTAATGTTTTCTTGTCCTTGAATTGTTTCATTTCAGGTAACCCTTCTTTAAAATTTAACTTCCATCTCCAAGACTTCCTTATTATTGATTTTCATAACTTTATTCTTGTTTGTGTCAAATATTGTGTTATTATTTTAGCACAAGGTTGTTTTGTTACTGTGACTGTCTAATTAACATAACAATAGTTTTAGTATGTTATTGTGTGCATATAAGTGAAAAACTCCAGAGTTTGAATAAGATCATGTCTTGATCTGCCCCCTTCTTCTCCCCACTTTCTTTTTCCCTCCCTTTTCCTTTATTTTTTCCCTACTGGTTTGTGAGCACCAGACTCTACTATAGTATGTCATCACGTCACAGGAGAAGATGAATAACCTACTTGTTGCATTTTTCTGGTTGCTTAGTAAGCTTTGTCATGCACATCCTTGGATTTCATCCACACTTGTCATCTTAATTAGTGTTTATCCTGAGAAGTTGTTGCATGGAAGAAAGGGCCACAAGAAGATATATCTGAATCTCATGGTAGGGCATAATCCTTGTTGTGTTCCAGTATAACAATATTCTTGTATTAACCACTCCAAAAAAAAAAGAAGATAATCTTGTGTTAGATTTCTTTGTAAGGGATGGTATCGCTGAAGGCGAAGTTCATGAGATGGATTTATGTGAATATAATATTTCATTTCCACCAAAAAGAAGAAGGACCCCCCTTTCTTAAGAGGAGAACAGATGTATTATATCATGTCCGGTGCTACTGTTACATACATCTGTAGGAAAATCTTATCTTGTTGCGATCAATAATCTTTTTATTTAAAATTTTCTCTTAGTGGCAGTATTTTAGGACCTATTTCTTAACTAGACAACTAAATCAGATCCACCTATTAGCATGGCTAAGAAACATTTGTATGTAGGCATCAATGCAAGATCAAATTCTTTATAGAGATATTTTTTGTTAAAGAGTTGTAGTGTGACATATTTTCCATGTTAGCTACGATCATCCTTTTAGGATACCCATGGCCTTATCATAAATCTACGAGGGACAGTATGCTTGATCTTTTAAAGATGATGGGAATGATCTTGTTAATACTGTTTAAATCTGAATGGTGTTATATGGTGTTAACATTTCAAGCTATATCCACCATACTCATAATGACTTGAATGGAAAAGGATGTTGTTTAATCTTTATTAAGTTGAGGATGGCTACTTTTTGGTGGGGAATACTGAGTATACATTTAGAGTTCATCACCATGATGTTATGTACTCTGGATTTCACCAGCATGCTTTGCGAACTCACATTTGTCACCTTCATTCTTATTTTGATGATCCTATTTTAATTAGTCATTTTAAAACCTCCAAATGCCACTGCAATGGAGTGAAAGTTTCAAACTCTGGAGGGCTGTATTATCAAAATGTTACATATATAATTTAAGCTTTAATTGATATGATATTTATGTTTTACCTTTTTAGCAAGCATGTTAACCAACCAAATTATAAATGTCAGGGGAAGGGTTTTGGTAGATTTTTTTCCCCACAGATACTTCTGATAAATTGGTTTTTGAATGCAATGGAGTCCACAATCCCACCCTCCTACAGATTGTTATTTTGCATTTCCAATTAATCACAATCCTTCCTTTCCCTTCCCTTTCTACTAATCCTGCCTAAGATGACTCTAAATAGTTTTTCTTAAACATATTAAGGTTATCTCAGACACCTTTACTGTTTCGCATTCTGTTAATATAGCTTGAGAAACTATAAATGGAATGAATTAATTATCTGATTATGTCATGAAGCCTAATGTTGACGCACACTCATCAATGCATGTATATGTGTGCTACACTCTTGTGCACAGGTTCTGGTATGTAGGACAAGAAGCATAAAATTAAGACATGAGGGCATTTCTAGAACAAATTCTAAGCAAGGAGTTTGAAATGGATGAAGGATACAAAATGAATGGTGGAATCCCATGTAATGACAGTGGAGCATATTTCAGGATGAATTTGTTAATAGAAATGAATTAAGGATAGAAAAGACCTATGAGAAAAGAATAATAGAACTCTTTGCTTAATGGAGAAATAAATAGTATAAGTTCAGTTTGTGTTGAAATATGAAAAAACAGAAATTGTACGATGAATGTATAGAGGCAACTCTAAGTTTGAATACCAAATTTTCTTGGAAATGGAGATGGCTAAGGTTTAACAAAAGATGAGGATCACGCATTATAAGGATGGCAAACATATGAATTAATTTTTGTTTTCAGCAACAGTTCTCACAACAGTATGAGTATTATTTTTTCAGATTAAGCAATGTTTCACTCAGGCCCTCTTAATCACAACGCTTTAGTGGATGCCCCTTCTTGTTATGGTTAGCTGCTGCTTATTTAATTTCCAGATCAGTTTATATCCTAATGTTTATGGAGAAAATTGATAAATGCACCATTGATGCATTTATTAGTTGTCTGCCTGAAATTATTTGTCAGAAGAATCATTTATGTAGATTCCCTTGGTGCTCTATTCAAGGTCCACTGAGTCATCATGACTGCCATTGATGAAACCTGTGACATATGTCGGGTTATAAATAAATGATGTTAGAAAATTGGCTCTTTCATACTGTTTTTACTGTTTGTGTGGATAAAGAAAATAGCTGCTTTCTAGAAATTCCTTTTCTTCGATCAAGCTCTTTGATATATGCAAATACGAATGTGATTGATGTTTTTAAGTCTCAGTATTGGTCTCCATATTAGTACCTTTCTGGAACTGTGAGGTACATTCCTGTTTGGTGGTAAGAGGTTGGTATCCTTTTCCTCTTTTCTCTTTTTTCTTTTTGACAACCAGGACAGTGGAAGCCTCATCAAAATCAGGTGAGAACTTGATCTGAACCCAGGTCACTGGTATAACACCCAGTGTCTTTACCAACTGAGCCAATTGGCACTCTTATTTCTTATTGGTATGTAAAAACTTGTATGTGATATCTTCTCAACGTTGGGTGATATATGGACTATCATCAGAGGAGCTCCAATTTGAGTAAATTAAAATTTCCTTTTACACAAGGTTGAGTCCTGTCATATGCTTGACGGTGGTCTTGTTTGCCAAAACATTTTTGCCCTCATCTTGCTTAAAAACTTATTTGATATATTTTGATTACTTATGTGGCTGAAGATTACTTATGTGGCTGCACAGTTTGTGCTTGCTGTGAGCCTAAAATTCATACGTGGATATTGGGAATCTAATATAAATAATAAAAAGAAAGCCATGTTTTTTGGTCTTCTCTCTTGCAGGATATGCCATTTTGTCACAGCTTTGTTTTATTGCCCTTGCAATGAAGTTCTCAATCAAAACTTTCTTGCAGTAGACTTTTACCGGATGATTGGACTATCTTAAATAGATGAGACCCACGAACTATTTTACCAAAATTCTTGTGTGATCTCCCTCAAAAATGGCTGAATGACTGGTATATTTTCATTGTTTAATTCTTTACTTGGTCATCACTTTATATGTGCTTTATTAATAACCATAATTTTTAAAAAGAAATGTTACTGTTTTATCCCTGTACAATAAACTTGTTTTGTTAAGGAGGTCATCATCGGTGCTCATGTCAAAGGGCACAAAGTTTGAAGCATCCATAATTTCATTCAGTCAAGATAAAGATGTCTATAATTAAGGTTAGGTGGCTTGTTTATTCTTCAAGTTCATGGAAATTCTTATAGCAGGTGAAGGTACCCGGCACATTATGAAAACTTGGTCGACTCTCCTTTTTATTGAGAATTTCCTTTCTCTCCTTACCATTCTTCACTAGTTCATTGCATCATTTCTGTCCACTAATTTGCTTCCTTGTTTTCTTGATTGTAGACGGGGTGGTCAAACAATTTTTATTTTCACCCTTGACTAGTGAAACTTAAAAACATAGTTAAAAAAGTCTAGCAGGTTATTATCCAGCATTTCAATGTTCTTATGCGTGCCATAATGTTTTGTAACTATAGAATTCTAGTGCTAGTTCAGGGAAATCTTGTGTTTTATTAAAATGAATTCCAGAAAATTTGAAAAACACGGTAAGTTGAGTCAATGCATTAGGAATATGAGAGCAGGTTTCATAATTATGTGGTTCCTGTGATGTGGGTCAGTGCAACATGGCGCATCTAGGATATATATTGGAGTTTTGTGCAATAGCTGCTTTTTATGTGGATCTATCTTCTAATTATTCTTTTTCCTACTATTCTAAACCCTATTCTATCTAAGCTTCATAATCAATTTGGTCTTATTTTTGGCAATTTTACCAAAATACCTATGTTCTGACAAGGCACAGTATTATTTTTCTACTAAATAAGCAGTGATTGGCATCTGGGCAATATATTCATTTTCATAAAGCAACTGGAACTTTTCCCAACCAAAATATTTAAATTTTTGTAGGATATTTGAGTAGAAATTGCAACTTGGGGAGAGAGATAATATGCATTATTGCTTTTTAGGTATTGTTTAATATTGTGGGTTTTGTTCTGACTGGCTTTTGGGTTATTATCTGTGCTGTAGAAATGATTCTGTTTTTCCATATCAAACTTTGCTTCCTTTTTACTCCTTACAGACCATTTCTGTGTCTTGGGGATCATGGAAGGTTGCTCCAAAAATTGCATGAATGTAAATTATATAGCCATTACTGGTTTTCTAAATATTGCAGTACGACCCTCTCATGATTGCAGTCAACTTTGCCATGAAACTAATAGCAAATCACCAAGGATTGACCTAGGAAAAAACTTTCTACATCTGGTGGATTATGATACAGTTCTTTATAAACATGGGATAAAGCGCAGGTTAGGATTAGAGGGATATGAAGATTAATATCTCGAAGTTCTTTATAAATATTCTTAACTTGGCCAAGGAAATATTTCAGAACTGCACCTGATAGTTAGAGAAAAGACCTTTTAACTTGGATCTAATCTACATTGTCTATGATCTTTGAAGCCTTGAAAAGGTTTATCACCAACAAGAAGCATAGAGATTCATCTCCATTGACCATGCTAGCTAATATGAACATGGACTAAATGCTGTAAAAGATCTGAAATCATGTGTGATGGTAATTTTGTTTTTGGACCATCAATTGGAGCGTTATATATTTCATTGAAAGCCATCCTTGCAAGTTGTCAAGGACATGCATTATGAAACTGGTAGGATTTTCTAATTTTGAAGATCTTTTCAAATCTATAAGATTCTTTTAATTTGAAGGATCTAACTATTAAGAGAAACTTTTGATTATATATAATGATTTATTTTCTCAATTATGCATTAGTGTCATTAGGAGTTTTCATTTACAATTGTATTTAGCTTTTCTTAAATAACTAAGATTTTACTTTGTAAATATGTAAAAAGTGGTTATCAGGAGGCCTAATCCTGCATGATTCTCTTGAAGCAATCACAATTATCTTAAATTCCTTATTTATCTATAGTTGCTGATACGGTTGATCATCTCCTCTGGGCAGCGTCATAATACCCTGCACAATTTTTGGAATCAATGATATGATAGCTCGTTTTCGGGATGTTGGAATTCTTGTCCTTGCCATTGGCTTCGGCCTTCGATTCCGGCCTTGGCTCCGGCCTCCAGCGTCGGCTCCGGTCTTTGGCTCCGGCCTTTAGTGTCGGCTCCGGCCTCTACGGACTCTGGGCTCCGGCGTCGGCTCCGGCCTCTACTGGCTCCGGCGTCGGCTCCGGCCTTTGGCTACGGGCTCCGGCGTTTGCTACGGCCTCCGGCTCCGACCTCCAGCGTCGGCTCCGGCCTTTGGCTACGGCCTCCAGCGTTGGCTCCGGCCTCCAACGTCGGCTCCGGCCTCCGGCTCCGGTCTCCAGCGTCGGCTCCGGCCTTTGGCTACGGCCTTTGGCTCCGGCCTCTAGCGTCGCTTCCGGCCTACGGCTTCGGCCTCTAGCTCTGGCTCCGACTCTAACTTGGTGCCTTATTTTCCTAAGTACATTAAAACCCACTTCAGGTAACAGACTCCGAGATTCGAGACATCCGTTACCGTATATCTCGCTCGCTAAAATCACGGGTAGGTACTAGCACGCCCCGTAGTTATCGGCATGCACGGCGCCCATTCAGTAACGGCTCACCCACTTGCCGTTCGGCGGAGCTCATCCTAGCAAAGCAGATTGGACGATTCTAACGGAGCGAGGTAAACGTGACCCCCCAGACAGGTATAAGAAGAGAACCCGAGCTCAACACAAAAAAAAGAAAAAAAAGGAGGCTCTCTTCTCTTTCAAGTTCTACTTATATGCAACATTCATGTTCTACAACCCACTGACTTGGGCGTCGGAGGGTTTTCACCGGAACCACCGGTCCGGTATTTTTTGCAGGCTCTCGAAGGAAGACGGTGACCTCTCTGCATTCTCGAAGGCCTGCGGAGATCTCAGCTCACCCGACGCTAATCGCAAGTGGTTTGGCAGCAACAGTTTGGCGCGCCAGAAAGGGGGTGCGACACACGTGGAAAGCGAAAGTTCTCTCTGTGACCCCACTGATTCTGCAAGGAGACGATGGTGACAACGCGAGCCCAGGAAGCTTCCACCAGCCATGCCGCGGAATGCCTCCACGGGCTGAGCAATTGGAGGCCAACCTCCATGTTTCGCCCCCTACACAGATGAGCCAGCCTGACCGGCTTGAGGTTCTGGCTCATCAAGTATAGGACCTGATGACGGTGGTGCGGAGATTGCATGAATACTGCTTTGCCGCTGCACCTTCGCCCCCTCCACCTCGCGAAGGGCGGTCCGGGGCAATTCAATCTCATCAAGGTGGGACTCTACCTGAGACCTCCCATCACTCGCCTCTTGAACCTCACGTCGGGAGGTTTCAAAGCGACGGCGGTTTCTCTCCCATCATTCTGATCGTTCCACCGACGGTCCGGTGAGAAGGAGCCAAGACGGGTGCACTCCTTGCACCGGCGGTCTTCACTGGCTTCATGTTCTAACTCCTCTAAAGACGACACCAACAGAAAGACCATTCGTCGAGCTGAACAACGGCTCGATGAGTATCATCAACGGTTGGAAGAGCTTAGTCGCCGGATCGCCAACCCTCACGGGACGGATTACGATCACCGTCCCCCTCTCCCGACGCATCATGGAGGAACCGGTCCTGCCACGTTTTCGTCTTCCCTAGTTGGACCCATATGACGGCACGGTGGACCCTTTGGACCACCTGAAGAGCTACAAGGTCCTTATGCAGGTCCAGGGAGCGACGGACTCCCTCCTATGCGTCGCCTTTCTGCCATCCTTCGTAAGGCGGTGCGTGCATGGTATTCTCGCCTGCCACCGCGCAGCATCAATTCCTTTCGACAGCTCGAGCGATCTTTCCTGGCCCACTTTGATGCGTGCTGAAAGATCCCACGAGTGGCCGATAGCTTATTTGCTGTTCAACAAAGGAGTGACGAAACCTTGAAGGACTTCGTCGCTCGGTTCAAGGAGGCGGCACTGGATGTGTATAATTTGGATGATTCTGTAACCACTTTGGCATTAAAGCGAGGACTTCATCCTTCTAGGTTCGTCTATTCTCTGGATAATAAGCCTTCAAGCTCTTACGCCGAGCTTCTAAGCCGGGCACAGAAGTACATTCGCACCGACGAAACGAATTCTTCCAGGGGGAACCTGATAAGAGTTCCAGCAAAAAACCGGCATCCACGGAGCCTACCGGAGCACAGTCCCGGAAGCCTGAGCTTCCCCACCGCTCAGACAACCGGCCTCAGATGCTCGTTCCCAAGGAGCAGTTCATCCTCCTCTTGGCTCCGAGATCTCACATTCTACTAGAAATTAAGGAGGAGCCCTACTTTCGACGCCCACCTCCCATGAAGTCAGGGATCCCCGTAGCAAGGAGCTTTATTGCCGGTATCACCGAGACTACGGTCATGACACTGAGGACTGCCGCCACTTGAAGAAGGCCATTGAAGAGCTTGTCCAGCAGGGTCACTTGGGTAAATTTGTTCGAAGGGAAAACCTTTCCGCTCCGGGTCCATCGGCGCCTTCGGTGCCTTCGACAGGCGTCGACAATACCCCTACGGAAAAAACCATAGCTATGATTTCCTGGGGGGCAGGCGGTATCTCGAAAAGACAGCGAGAGGAGGTAGACTCTGTAATTCCTTTCTTTGGAAAGGATTTAGAAGGGGTAGTTAATAAGCATGACGACAGCGTCGTCGTGTCCATGACCATAGCCAAACACCTGTAAAAAGAATTTTGGTTGATAGTGGAAGTTCGGTGGATTTTTTGAGCTACGAGGCATTTGTTCGGATGAACCTGTCAAATTCCTTCCTTCGACCCGTCACCATGCCTTTAATGGGCTTACTGGGGACTCTGTGAGCGTTGAAGGGGAGATCGCCCTTCCTGTCACGGCTAGGACTCCTCCGCGTCAAAGTATGGTAGTCATAAATTTCCTGGTGGTCGGGTTCGATGGCTTACAACTATCCTGGGAAGGCCAGGCTTGAATTTGCTGGATGCCGTCATCTCCACCAAGAGATTGTTGGTAAGGTTTTCTACCGACGAAGGAGTCGGAGAAATGAAGGGAGAGCAAAGCCGCCACCGCTTTGCTGCCACTTATCTCCCAGTCCACTGGAGGCGGCGTCGGCGATAGCCTTTGAGCCGCTTAATCCCCGAGAATTGGGAAGGAGGGGAGAGCCAGCCGAGCACCTCCTGACCCTCCCCTTGGGGGAGGACCCGACAAGGACCGTCCAGGTTGGAGCGCTGCTTCCGGAGAAGCGCGCGATCGACTCCTCACCTTCCTGCGTGCCAACGCTGACATCTTTGCATGGTCTGTCATCAGACATGCCAGGCGTTCTGAGGAGGTAATCACCCATCATCTTAACCTTAAGCCAGAGTGTCGGCCAGTCCGACAAAAGAAGAGGAGCTTTGCTCCGGACAGACAGAAAGCTATCGATGAGGAAGCTCGTAAGCTGGTGGCCGCGGGCACATTCGGGAAGTTCATTATCCCGAATGGTTAGCCAATGTGGTGATGGTATGTAAGACTAATGAAGTTGGAGGATGTGCGTAGACTTCACCAACCTCAACAAAGCATGCCCCAAGAACAGCTTCCCTTTGCCTCAGATCGATCAACTGGTGGACGCCACGTCCGGCCATGAGACCCTTAGTTTCATGGATGCCTTCTCCGGATACAATCAAATCAGGATGAACCCGGTGGATGAAGAAGCTACCTCCTTCATAACTGAGAAGGGGCTGTACTGCTATAAGGTAATGCCATTCAGGCTAAAAACGCGGGGGCCACTTACCAAAGGCTAATAAACAAAGTCTTCGAAAACCAGATAGGATGCAACATGGAGGTGTACGTGGACGACATGCTGAAAAAGTGTCCATGCCACCAGCCATATCGCCGACCTAACGGAGACCTTCGACAACCTTCGCCGATACCAGATGAGGCTGAACCCTCGCAAATGTGCCTTGGGGTAACGACCGAAAAGTTCTTGGGTTTCATGGTAACCCGGCGAGAAATCGAAGCAAACCCTGATAAAGTTCAAGCCATCTTGGACATGAGGTCTCCCACCAATAAGAAGGAAGTGCAACGCCTGACGGGGAGGGTGGCGGCCTTGAGCCGTTTTCTGTAAGTCCGCTGAGAGGTGCCTGCCTTTCTTCAAGGCGCTCCGCAGGGCCAATGGATTCGAATGGACGAAAGAGTGTCAGAAGGCCTTCGAGGGGCTAAAGGAATTCCTATCTACCCCGCCACTGCTGTCCAAGCCAACGGGTGGAGAAGAACTCCTATACCTCGCGGCTTCTCCCGAGGCGTTAGTTCCGTGCTGGTCTGTATGGACACCAACGACATGCAAAAGCCGATGTATTACACAAGCAAGGTGCTCCATAATGCGGAGACCAGGTACTCAAAGATTGAGAAGATCATCTTCGCGTTGATCGTGTCTGTCCAGTGCCTCCGACCATATTTTCAAGGCCATCCGATCGTGGTGGTCACGACCAACCTCTAAAGACGATTCTTGCTCGCCCGGACACTTCGGGCTGATTGGCAAAGTGGGCACTCAAGCTGGGGGAATTTGATCTATCTTTCGCCCTTGGTCAGCCATGAAATCTCAGGTCCTAGCAGATTTTTTGGTCGAGTGTACCTGGGGTGAGGAGCAACCCGAAGAGACCTATGCAAACCCGTCGATTCCTGGAACCGGAGATGATGAATGGATCCTTCATGTGGACGGGGCATCAAATTCTCAAGGGAGCGGAGCGAGCCTCATCCTGGCCAATTCGGACGGAGTTGTAACCGAGTGTGCGCTCCGCTTCCTCTTTCCGGCCACCAATAATCAGCGAAGTATGAAGCCCTACTGTCTTGGATAAGATTAGCCCGAGAGCTTGGGGTGAAGCGCCTTAGAGCGTTCACTGACTCCCAGCTGGTCACTGGCCAAATCACGGGGAATATGAAGCGAGGGATCCTATCATGTCCCGCTACTTGAGTATGGTGCAGTTGCAAGCTTCTCTCTTAACTTATTTCAATGTTAGCTATATTCCTCGAGGGGAAAATGCTAGAGCAGATGCCTTGTCCCATCTTGCCACCTTAGCCGACGGGATGTTGGGAAGAGCTTATATAGAGCACCTGGAAGCCCCAAGTATCGAAATAACGAGAGAAGCCCTGCCAGTTGAGCAGGAGCCTTCCTGGATGGATGCTTATATCCAGTACCTTACCAACGGTACCCTCCCTGAAGACCCTGCCGAGGCCAGGCAACTCAAAAGACGGACCCCAAAGTTTTTTATAATGGAAAGAAAACTCTATCGAAGGTCGTTCTCATACCTAGTTCTAAGGTGTGTTGGCCCACAGAAGCAGATTATATCCTATGAGAGATACATGAAGGCATATAGAAGTTATCTGGGGGGAAGAGCTTTGGCATACAAAGCCTTACGGCAGGGATATTACTGGCTGACAATGAAGGAGGATGCGTCCGAGCTTGTCAAGAGGTGTGACAGTTGCCAACGCCACGCTAATATCCAACACAACCGACGTCCCAGCTGACCCCCCTGACTGCATCTTGGCCCTTTGCCCAGTGGGGTATGGACATCCTGGGGCCATTCCCTCCAGCCTCTGGACAACACAAATTCTTATTGGTAGCCGTTGACCATTTCACCAAGTGGATCGAAGCTGAGGCTCTTGCCAAGATCATCGAGGGCAAAGTAAGATCCTTCTTCTGGAAGTCTGTTGTGTGCCGGTTCGGGCTGCCACACACCCTCGTCACTGATAATGGCCGACAGTTTGACAACGTGGCCTTCGAGAATTCTGCACTGGGCTGGGCATTCGCCAACATTCACCTCTGTGGGCACCCCCAGACCAATGGCGCAACCGAAGTGACCAATCGCATTATCCTCCAAGGACTCAGGGCCCGGCTATATGGTTGTAAAGGACGTTGGGTGGAAGAGCTCCCCAGTATATTGTGGGCCTACCACACGACGCCACGAGCCCCCACCGAAGAAACTCCTTTCAGCCTGGTTTTTGGGACCAAGGCCGTCATTTCGATGGAGATAGGTGCTCCCAGTCCCCGGACAGAGTTATACCGCGAAGAGAGCAACCCAAGTCAGCTGCGGGCCGATCTGGACCTAGTGGAAGAATTGCAAGACCAAGCGCGACTCCGCATGACAGCTTTCCGTCAGCGAGCGGCCGATACTACAATGCTCGAGTACGGTCCAAGACATTCTGCCCTGGAGACCTCATCCTGCGACGAGCTGAAGTATCAAAGTCGACGGAAGGAGGCAAGCTAGCACCCAAATGGGAAGGACCATATCGTGTCATGGAGGTGCTTCATCATGGGGCATACAAAGTTGAAGAGCTAGACGGGAAACCTCTTCCTCGCACTTAGAATGCAGACAATCTACGTTGGTATTATCAGTAGTGTGCTAACTCCATTAGTTTGAACCTGCTTGCCAGAGTGCTATTCAAAGTATTCTCATTGCTTCATTTTCGGATGATTGTACTTCTCACCAAAGCCCGGCTCCGCGTCGGTACCAAAGCTCGGCTCCACGTCGGCACTCAAAGCCCAGCTCTGCATCGGCATTTAAGCCCGGCTCCGCGTCGGCACTCAAAGCCCGGCTCCGCATCGGCACTCAAAGCCGGGCTCCCATTGGCATTCTATTCAACCTCGTGTTGGCATTTAACGACTTTGCGTCGGCACAAACGTAGTCCTACACTACTTATTGCTCTGACCTTCGTGTCTGCAACTAAGACTGATCCCGCATCAGTTCTCTAATTGATTTTCTAATGTCCCTCAAAAAGAAATCGTGTTGCAATTTTTCGGCCATAGGTTTTTGGTTCGCGTTAATTCACACACTAGCAGACCCAATTATGATCCAAGATATAAGCATTACGGATCAAAAGATTCATTAATAGCCAAAGTTTACAAATCGCCGATTTAAATCGGACTTGAAGCATTACAATCAAAGTGAAAGAGACTAAGGATTACTTGGAGCTAAGTTGTCATCTTCAGGGCATCGTCCGGCTCCAACCCTCGATCCCCTCGAGGCCATATAGTTTTTGGATCTTTTCCTTGCAGTCCTGGAAGCCGCCCTCGTATGTAAAGGCCGTCGACTCGACCAATTCCTTGCTAAAGGCGCTAGACTTCCTGAAGTTCTCTATGGCCACAATGGCTCTCTTCTCCGCTTCAGAGGCTTTCTGCTCGGCCTCCGCCGCCTTCTTCTCGGCATCCATAATCTTTTGCTCAGCCTCGGCGGCCTTCTTTTCAGCTTCGATCACCGCCACCTTAAGGTCGGCAATCTTGGCATCGGACTGACGGCGATCTCCTCTGCGTTCTGAGCCTTCTCTTCGGCCACACCTATTTTAATGGTGGCAGAGTGTAATCGGTTCTTCAACATGTACACTTCCGACTCCGCCACTTTCAATTTTTCCTCCGCCATCCTTTGTTTTTCTTCGGCCACCTGAACATTATCTAGCTCGTTGGCCGCCTGACGTTGGGCGATTTCCAGTGCCTCTTCTGCTTTTCGGCTCTTAGTCGGATGGCTTCGGCTTCGCCCTTTAACACTGCTCGGGTATCCTCCAAGGCCATCTCTGCCCTCTTTGCCCTAGCTTGGAGTGCTTGCATCTCCTTCCGTGATTGATCGAGAGCAGCATCGCCCAGAGCCCAAATGTCCCTCATGGCAATCATAGAATTCAGCGCCAGGGCAGAGTATCTAGGTTAGACGAAGAAAACAGTCCAAAAAAAAAAACAAACGATGATGAAGAGGTTGATAATAGAGCAAAGCTCACCCAGAGGTGTGCCACAGACGCCTCTCGGAAGGTGGCCCTCCCCTGATGTCGGAGAAACTCCTACAACTTAGACACGGACGCCTCGTTCAACGCTCGCTTAGCCCAGTGACTGTAGTTCGCCAAAATCGATTGGAAGGAAGGATCGACTCCAGTCCCTTCCGTTGACGTGGGGGCCGCATGGGAGGACTCTGCCTCCGACTCTGCCACCTCCAGCACCTTTGCTGGTGGAGGCGCCTTGGTTGTTACCCCTTTGGGAGGTATGATGGCTACTGGAGTCGGCTTTGTAGTTGATTGGGCCGGCTCCGTTTCGACGGTTTCGGGCGGGGTGACGGCGCTTTCACAACTCGCTTCGGAGAAGGATCGAGTAGAATAACAGAAGGGGAGCTGGTACTGGTGAAGGCAAATCACTTCCTCCCGCCTTGCTCCGCTCAAATTCCTCGCTGGCCTCGGCCCTTACCACGTCATTCCTTACGAGCTCGTCAGCTTGAGCTCCTACCGCCTCATCCCGCGTAAGGGCTCCATGACCTCAGCCCTTTCGGCGTCGGCCCTTCCAGCGTCGGCCATCCTGGGAATCTTGGCGATGGCCCTCCTTTCCGCGGGGGCCCCATTCCTCTTTGCCTTCCTCTTCTTGGTAGCAGCTTGCCTGATCTCACGAAGTGATGGCGTCATCCCTATATCAAAAAAATAGGAAAGGAGTTAAAAAAAAATGAGGAAGAGAAGAAGAGGGGAAAGAGGTGAGTAATCAAGTGCTCACCACTAGATGGAATAAGGCCGATGAGACGGAGGTTTTCGTCGGTCAGAAGCTGATTGCATCGAGGGATATCGACAGTCAGAAGCTGCCCAAATGCCATTCAATCCCTTGGGAGGATGGAAGAATCCCTATTGGCGTCAGTATTTGGCGTTCCCCAGCTTCCGCTCACCCCCTCGACATTGGCAAAGAAGAACTTATCTTTCCACCCTTTGATAGAGGTGGGAAGATACAATTTGAGGATCCTAGTGGGTCTAAGGGTAAAGGACCACCAACCCGCTTGCTTGCGGAGGGTATAGAAACTGCGAAATAAGGAGATGCTAGCCTCTATACCTTGCAGGTGACAGAGAATCAGAAAGCCAACGATGGTTCGGATGGAGTTAGGAACTAATTGGGAGGGTGTTAATGAATATCTATTTAGAAGGTTGAGGATGAAAGGTGAATGGGTAATCGAAGTCCTACCTTAAAGAAGGCTCCATACAAGGCAACCCTTCGGGACGGAAAGAGGTTACCCTGTCATTAGGAGCAGGGTAGGACAGACGCATGTTTGGAGGAAAATTATATTTGGCTCCTAGGTTCACTATGTCTTGAGCAGACATAGTGGAGGTAGTCCACTCGGGGGACTCCTTGACAACGCTGGAGGGACCAGCGGCTATCGAACGGCTCAGGGGGGAGGTCCGTCCGACGGCCGGACGACTCTCGGTTGCGGGGCGTCCGACCGGCCGTCGCGCTTCGACGAGGTAGGGTCAGAAGATGGGGTGGTCCATTGAGTCGGTAAGGAGGCAGAAGGTTGAGAAGGAATGGGGGAACGACCTCCAGAATCGGAAATAGAACAAGAAGGCGAAGAAGCCATGGGAACTAACCTGGAAATCTCGATCTGAGATTGAAGAGCATGAGGAGGGGGACAGAAACGGGAAGTAAACGGACGCTTGCGGATTCAAGGTAGGAGGTTGTAACGTAAGAGAAGGTGGGGATTGGAGGACAAGGACGATTTTTTTCTTTTATAACCCCATTTCAAATCATTCCGCGGTTGTCCGATCTGGCCATGTGTTTGCTTTCCATTGGAAGCTGCTTCAGCAGCCCATCGGCGCAAGAAACGCGAAAAACACCACCAATAAAAAGGTGGCGGTGACCTTACCATAATGATGACGCTCACCTTTTTACAACTCCTCGCCCGAGAACAATCTTTCCCAATCCCAACAGCCTGAACGGACGAAATAATGGCATGGAGATCAGCCGCCTGGTGGATATTAACACCCCTTTCGCTGATAACTGTGCACCCACCCATCTCAGGGGTGGGGGGGCATATGATACGGCTGATCATCTCCTCTGGGCGGCGTCATAATACTCTGCGCAATTTTTGGAATCAATGATGTGATAGCTCGTTTTCGGGATGTTGGAATTCTTGTCCTCACCATTGGCTCCGGCCTCCGATTTCGGCCTTGGCTCCGGCCTCCAGCGTCGGCTTCGGCCTTTGGCTACGGCCTCCAACGTCGGCTCCGGCCTTTGGCTACGGCCTCCAGTGTCGGCTCCGGCCTTTGGCTACGGGCTCCAGCGTCGGCTCCGGCCTCTAGCTTCGGCCTTTGGCTACGACCTTTGGCTCCGGCCTCCAGCATCGCCTCCGGCCTACGGCTCCAGCCTCTAGCTTCGGCTCCGACTCCGACTCTAACTTGGTGCCTTATTTTCCTAAGTACATTAAAACCCACTTCAGGTAACGGACTCCGAGAAATCCGTTACCATATATCTCGCTTGCTGAAATCACGGGTAGGTACTAGCACGCCCCGCAGTTACCGGCATGCATGGCGCCCATTCAGCAACGGCTCACCCACTTGCCGTTCGCGGAGCTCATCCTAGCAAAGCAGATTGGACGGTTCTAACGAAGCGAGGTAAACGTGACCCCCCCAGACAGGTATAAGAAGAGAACCCGAGCTCAACACAAAAAAAAAGAAAAAAAAGGAGGCTCTCTTCTCTTTCAAGTTCTACTCATATGCAACATTCCTGTTCTACAACCCACTGACTTGGGCGTCGAAGGGTTTCCACCGGAACCACCGGTCCGAGATTTTTTGCAGGCTCTCGAAGGAAGATGGTGACCTCTTGCATTCTCGAAGGCCTGCGAAGATCTCAGCTTACCCGACGCTAATCGCAAGTGGTTTGCAGCAACAGTTTAGCGCGCTAGAAAGGGGGTGCGACACACGTGGAAAGCGAAAGTTCTCTCTGTGACCCCACTGATTCTGCAAGGAAGACGATGGTGACAACGCGAGCCCAAGAAGCTTCCACCAGCCATGCCTTGGAACGCCTCCCGCAGGCTGAGCAATCGGAGGCCAACCTCCATGTTCCGCCCCCTACACAGATGAGCCAGTTTGACCGGCTTGAGGTTCTGGCTCATCAAGTACAGGACTTGATGACGGTGGTGCGGGGATTGCAAGAACATTGCTTTGCCGCTGCACCTTCGCCCTCTCCACCTCGCGAAGGGCGGCGCGGGGCAATTCAATCTCATCAAGGTGGGACTCCGCCTGAGACATCCCATCACTCGCCTCCTGAACCTTGTCGCCGGGAGGCTTCAAAGCGACGGCGGTCTCTCTCCCATCATTCTAATCGTTCCCACCGACGGTTAGGTAAGGAGTCAAGACGGGTGCACTCCTTGCGCCAGCGGTCTTACCGGCTTCATCTTCTGACTCATCTAAAGACGACACCAACAGAAAGACCACTCGTCGAGCCGAACAACGGCTCGATGAGTATCATCAACGGTTGGAAGAGCTTAGTCGCTGGATCGCCAACCCTCACGGGATGGATTACGATCACCGTCCCCCGCTCTCCGATGCATCATGGAGGAACCGGTCCCGCCACATTTTCGTCTTCCCCAGTTGGACCCATATGATGGCACGACGATCCTTTGGACCACCTGAGAGCTACAAGGTCCTCATGCAGGTCCATGTAGCGACGGACTCTCTCCTATGCGTTGCCTTTCCTGCCACCCTTCGTAAGGCGGTGCGTGCATGGTATTCTCGCCTGCCACCGTGCAGCATCAATTCCTTTCGACAGCTCGAGCGATCTTTCCTGGCCCACTTTGATGCGTGCCGAAGATCCCACGAGTGGCCGATAGCTTATTTGCTGTTCAACAAAGGAGTGGCGAAACCCTGAAGGACTTCGCCGCTCGGTTCAAGGAGGTGGCACTAGAGGTGTATAATTTGGATGATTCTGTAGCCACTTTGGCATTAAAGCGAGGACTTCGCCCTTCTAGGGTCGCCTATTCCCTGGATAAGAAGCCTCCAAGCTCTTACGCCGAGCTTCTAAGCTGGGCACAGAAGTACATTCGCGCCGATGAGGCGGACTCTTTCAGGAGGGAAGCTGATAAGAGTTCCAGCAAGAAACCGGCATCCATGGAGCCTACCGGAGCACAGTCCCGGAAGCCTGAGCTTCCCTACCGCTCAGACCACCGGCCTCAGACGCTCGTTCCCAAGGAGCAGTTCACCCCCCTCTTGGTTCCGAGATCTCACATTCTACTAGAAATTGAGGAGCCCTATTTTCGACGCCCACCTCCCATGAAGTCAGGGACCCCCCGTAGCAAGGAGCTTTATTGCCGGTATCACCGAGACTACGGTCATGACACTGAGGACTGCCGCCACTTGAAGAAGGCCATTGAAGAGCTTGTCCAGCAGGGTCACTTGGGCAAGTTCGTTCGAAGGGGAAACCTTCCCGCTCCGGGTCCATCTGCGCCTCCGGCGCCTCCGACAGGCGTTGACAATACCCCTACGGAAAAAATCATAGCTATGATTTCCTGGGGGGCAGGGACATCTCGAAAAGATAGCGAGAGGGGGTAGACTCTGTAATTCCTTTCTTTGGAAAGGATTTAGAAGGGGTAGTTAATAAGCATGACGACAGCGTCGTCGTGTCCATGACCATAGCCAAACATCCTGTAAAAAGAATTTTGGTTGATAGTGGAAGTTCGGTGGATGTTTTGAGCTACGAGGCATTTGTTCGGATGAACCTGTCAAATTCCTCCCTTCGACCCGTCACCACGCCTTTAATGGGCTTACTGGGGACTCTGTGAGCGTTGAAGGGGAGATCGCCCTCCCTGTCATGGCTGGGACTCCTCCGCGTCAAAGTACGGTAGTCATAAATTTCTGGTGGTTCGGGTTCCGTTGGCTTACAATGCTATCCTGGGAAGGCCGGGCTTGAATTTGCTGGATGCCGTTATCTCCACCAATAGATTGTTGGTAAGGTTTTCCACCGACGAAGGAGTTGGAGAAATGAAGGGAGAGCAAAGCCCGCCACCGCTTTGCTGCCACTTATCTCCCAGTCCACTGGAGGCGGTATCGGCGATAGCCTCTGAGCCGCTTAACCCCCGAAAATTGGGAAGGAGGGGAGAGCCAGCCGAGCACCTCCGGACCCTCCCCTTGGGGGGACCCGACAAGGACCGTCCAGGTTGGAGCGCTGCTTCCGGAGAAGGCGCGCGATCGACTCCTCACCTTTCTGCGTGCCAGCATTGACATCTTTGCATGGTCGTCATACCCATCGGCTTAACCTCAGGCCAGAGTGCCGGCCAGTCCGACAGAAGAAGAGGAGCTTTGCTCCGGACAGACAAAGCTATCGATGAGGAAGTCCGTAAGCTGGTGGCCGCGGGGCACATTCGGGAAGTTAATTATCCCGAATGGTTAGCCAATGTGGTGATGGTCCGTAAGACTAATGGAAGTTGGAGGATGTGCGTAGACTTTACCGACCTCAACAAAGCATGCCCCAAGGATAGCTTCCCTTTGCCTCGGATAGATCAACTGGTGGACGCCACTTTCGACCATGAGACACTTAGTTTCATGGATGCCTTCTCCGGGTACAACCAAATTAGGATGAACCCGGTGGATGAAGAAGCTACCTCCTTCATAACTGAGAAGGGGCTGTACTGCTACAAGGTAATGCCATTCGGGCTAAAAAACGGGGGCCACTTACCAAAGGCTAATGAATAAAGTCTTCGAAACCAGATAGGACGCAACATGGAGGTATACATGGACGACATGCTGACAAAAAGTGTCATGCCACCAGCCATATCGCTGACCTAACGGAGACCTTCGACAACCTTCGCGATACCAGATGAGGCTGAACCCTCGCAAATGTGCCTTTGGGTAACGGCCGAAAAGTTTTGGGTTTCATGGTAACCCGGCGAGGAATCGAAGCAAACCCTGATAAAGTTCAAGCCATCTTGGACATGAGGTCTCCACCAACAAGAAAGAAGTGCAACGCTGACGGGGAAGGTGGCGGCCTTGAGCCGTTTTTTGTCCAAGTCCGCTGAGAGGTGCCTGCCTTTCTTCAAGGTGCTCCGCAGGGCCAATGGGTTCGAATGGACGAAAGAGTGTCAGAAGGCCTTCGAGGGGCTAAAGGATTCCTATCCACCCCGCCACTGCTGTCCAAGCCAACGGGTGGAGAAGAACTCCTATACCTCGCGGCTTCTCCCAAGGCCATTAGTTCCGTGCTGGTCTGCATGGACACCAACGGCACGCAAAAGTTGGTGTATTACACAAGCAAGGTGCTTCATGATGCGGAGACCAGGTACTCAAAGATTGAGAAGATCATCTTCGCGTTGATCGTGTCTGCCCAGTGCCTCCGACCATATTTTCAAGCCCATCCGATCGTGGTGGTCACGGACCAACCTCTAAAGACGATTCTTGCTCGCCCGGACACTTCGGGCCGATTGGCAAAGTGGGCACTCAAGCTGGGGGAATTTGATCTATCTTTTCGTCCTCGATCAGCCATGAAATCCAGGTCCTGGCAGATTTTTTGGTCGAGTGTATCTGGGGTGAGGAGCAACCCGAAGAGACCTCTGCAAACCCGTCGATTCTGGAACCGGAGATGATGAATGGATCCTTCATGTGGACGGGGCATCAAATTCTCAAGGGAGCGGAGCGGCCCATCCTGGCCAACTCGGACGGAGTTATAACCGAGTGTGCGCTCTGCTTCCTCTTTCCGGCCACCAATAATCAGGCAGAGTATGAAGTCCTATTGTCTTGGATAAGATTAGCCCGAGAGCTTGGGGTGAAGCGCCTTAGAGCGTTCACTGACTCCAGTTGGTCACTGGCCAAATCACAGGGGAATATGAAGCGAGGATCCTATCATGTCCCGCTACTTGAGTATGGTGCAGTCGCAAGCTTCTCTCTTAACTTATTTCAATGTTAGCTATATTCCTCGAGGGGAAAATGCTAGAGCAGACGCCTTGTCCCATCTTGCCACCTTAGCCGACGGGATGTTGGGAAGAGCTTATATAGAGCACCTGGAAGCCCCAAGTATCGAAATAACGAGAGAAGCCCTGCCAGTTGAGCAGGAGCCTTCCTGGATGGATGCTTATATCCAGTACCTTACCAATGGTACCCTCCCTGAAGACCCTGCCGAGGCCAGGCAACTCAAAAGACGGATCCCGAAGTTTTTTATAATGGAAAGAAAACTCTATCGAAGGTCGTTCTCATACCCAGTTCTCAGGTGTGTTGGCCCCACAGAAGCAGATTATATCCTACGGAGATACATGAAGGCATATGTGGAAGTCATCTGGGGGCAGAGCTCTGGCGTACAAAGCCTTACGGACAGGGATATTACTGGCTGACAATGAAGGAGGATGCGTCCGAGCTTGTTAAAGGTGTGACAGTTGCCAACGCCACGCTAATATCCAACACCAACCGATGTCCCAGCTGACCCCCTGACTGCACCTTGGCCCTTTGCCCAGTGGGGTATGGACATCCTGGGGCCATTCCCTCCAGCCTCTGGACAACGCAAATTCTTATTGGTAGCCGTTGACCATTTCACCAAGTGGATCGAAGCTGAGGCTCTTGCCAAGATCACTGAGGGTAAAGTAAGATCCTTCTTCTGGAAGTTTGTTGTGTGCCGGTTCGGGCTGCCACACCCTCATCATTGATAATGGCGACAGTTTGACAATGTGGCCTTCCGGAATTCTGCACTGGGCTGGGCATTCGCCAATGATTCACCTCTGTGGGGCACCCCAAACCAATGGCGCAGCCGAAGTGACCAATCGCATTATCCTCCAAGGACTTAGGGCCCGGCTAGATGGCTGTAAAGGACGTTGGGTGGAAGAGCTCAGTGTATTGTGGGCCTACCACACGACGCCACGAGCCCCCACCGGAAAAACTCCTTTCAGCCTGGTTTTTGGGACCGAGGCCATCATTTCGGTGAGATAGGTGCCCAGTCCTTGGACAGAGTTATACCGCGAAGAGAGCAACCCAATTAGCTGCGGGCCGATCTGGACCTAGTGGAAGAATTGCGAGACCAACGCGACTCCGCATGGCAGCTTTCGTCAGCGAGCGGCCCAATACTACAATGCTCGAGTATGGTCCAAGACATTCCGCCCTGGAGACCTCGTCCTGCGACGAGCTGAAGTATCAAAGTCGACGGAAGGAGGCAAGCTAGCACCCAAATGGGAAGGACCATATCGTGTCACAGAGGTGCTTCATCATGGGGCATACAAAGTTGAAGAGCTAGACGGAAAACCTCTCCCTCGCACTTGGAATGCAGACAATCTACATCGGTATTATCAGTAGTGTGCTAACTCATTAGTTTGAACCTGCTTGCCAGAGTGCTATTCAAAGTATTCTCATTGCTTCATTTTTGGATGATTGTACTTCTCACCAAAGCCCGGCTCTGCATCGGCATTTAAGTTCGGCTCCGCGTCGGCACTCAAAGCCCGGCTCTGCGTCGGCACTTGAGCCCGGCTCCGTGTCGGCATTCAAGCCCGGCTCCGCGTCGGCACTTAAAGCCGGGCTCCGCGTCGGCATTCTATTCAACCTCGTGTTGGCATTTAACAACTTTGCGTCGGCACAAATATAGTCCTACACTACTTATTGCTCTGACCTTCGTTTCTGCAACTAAGACTGATCCCGCATCAGTTCTCTAATTGATTTTCTAATGTCCCTCAAAAAGAAATCGTGTTGCAATTTTTCAGCCATAGGTTTTTGGTTCACGTCAATTCACACACTAGCAGACCCAATTATGACCCAATTATGATCCAAGATATAAGCGTTACGGATCAAAAGATTCATTAATATCCAAAGTTTACATAATCGCCGATTTAAATCGGACTTGAAGCATTACAATCAAAGTGAAAGAGACTAAGGATCACTTGGAGCTAAGTTGTCATCTTCAGGGGCATCATCTGGCTCCAACCCTTCGATCCCCTTGAGGCCATAGAGTTTTTGGATCTTTTCCTTGCAGTCCTGGAAGCCGCCCTCGTATGTAAAGGCCGTCGACTCGGCCAATTCCTTGCTAAAGGCGCTAGACTTCCTGAAGTTCTCTACGGCCACAGTGGCTCTCTTCTTCGCTTCAGAGGCTTTCTGCTCGGCCTCCGCCGCCTTCTTCTCGGCATCCATAATCTTTTGCTCAGCCTCGATGGCCTTCTTTTCAGCTTCGATCACCGCCACCTTAAGGTCGGCAATCTTGGCATCGGACTGATGGACGATCTCCTTTGCGTTCTGAGCCCTCTCTTCGGCCACACCTATTTCAATGGTGGCGGAGTGTAATTGGTTCTTCAACATGTACACTTCCGATCTCCTCTGCGTTGGGCGATTTCTAGTGCCTCTTCTGCTTTCTCAGCTCTTAGTCGGATGGCTTCGGCTTCGCCCTTTAACGCTGCTCGGGTATCCTCCAGGGCCATCTCTGCCCTAGCTTGGAGTGCTTGCATCTCCTTCCGTGATTGATCAAAAGCAGCATCGCCCAGGGCCCAAATGTCCCTCATGGCAATCATAGAATTCAGCGCATGGGCAGAGTGTCTAGGTTAGACGAAGAAAACAGTCCAAAAAAAAAAAACAAACGATGATGAAGAGGTTGATAATAGAGTAAAGCTCACCCAGAGGTGTGCCACAGACGCCTCTCGGAAGAAGGTGGCCCTCCCCTGATGTCGGAGAAACTCCTGCAACTCGGATACAGACGCCTCGTTCAACGCTCGCTCAGCCCAGCGACTATAGTTCACCAAAATCGATTGGAAGGAAGGATCGACGCCAGTCCCTTCCGTTGACGTGGGGGCCGCATGGGAGGACTCCGCCTCTAACTCTGCCACCTCCAGCACCTTTGCTGGTGGAGGCGCCTCGGTTGTTACCCCTTTGGGAGGTATGACGGCTACTGGAGTCGGCTTTGTAGTTGATTGGGCCGACTCCGTTTCGACGGCTTCGGGCGGGGGTGATGGCGCTTTCACAACTCGCTCCGGAGAAGGATCGAGCAGAATAACAGAAGGGGGAGCTGGTACTGATGAAGGCAAATCACTTCCTCCCGCCTTGCTCCGCCCAAATTCCTGCTGGCCTCAGCCCTTACCGCGTCGTTCCTTACGGGCTCGTCGGCTTGAGCTCCTACCGCCTCTCCCCGTGCAAGGGCTCCATGACCTCAGCCCTTCCGGTGTCGGCCCTCCTGAAAATCTTGGCGATGGCCCTCCTCTCTGCGGAGGCCCCATTCCCCTTTGCCTTCCTCTTCTTGGTAGCAGCTTGCCTGATCTCACGAAGTGATGGCGTCATCCCTATATCAAAAAACAAGAAAGGAGTTAAAAAAAAAAAACGAGGAAGAGAAGAAGGGGGAAAGAGGTGAGTAATCAAGTGCTCACCACTAGATGGAATAAGGCCGACGAGGCGGAGGTTTTCGTCGGTCAGAAGCTGATTGCATCGAGGGATATCGACAGTCAGAAGCTGCCCAAATGCCATTCGATCCCTTGGGAGGATGGAAGAATCTCTATTGGCGTCAGTATTTGGTGTTCTCCAGCTTCCGCTCACCCCCTCGACATTGGCAAAGAAGAACTTATCTTTCCACCCTTTGATAAAGGTGTGAAGATACAATTTAAGGATCCTAGTGGGTCTAGGGATAAAGGATCACCAACCCGCTTGCTTGCGGAGGGTATAGAAACTGCGAAATAAGGAGATGCTAGCCTCTATACTTGCAGGTGACAGAGAATTAGAAAGCCAACGATGGTTCGGATGGAGTTAGGAACTAATTGGGAGGGTGTTAAAGAATATCTATCTAGAAGGTTGAGGATGAAAAGGTGAATGGGTAATTGAAGTCCTGCCTTAAAGAAGGCTCTGTACAAGGCAATCATTCCGGGACGGAAAGAGGTTACCCTGTCATTAGGAGCAGGGTAGGACAGATGCATGTTTGGAGGGAAATTATATTTGGCTCCTAGGTTCACTATGTCTTGAGCATACATAGTGGAGGCAGTCCACTCGGGGGACTCCTTGACAACGCTGGAGGGACCAGCGGCTATCGAGCGGCGCAGGGGGGAGGTCCGTCCGACGGTCGGACGACTCCCGGTTGCGGGGGTCCGACCGGCCGTTGCGCTTCGACGAGGTAGGGTCAGAAGATGGGGTGGTCCATTGAGTCGGTAAGGAGGCAGAAGATTGAGAAGGAATGGGGGAACGACCCCCAGAATCAGAAATAGAACAAGAAGGCGAAGAAGCCATGGGAACTAACCTGGAAAACTCGAACTGAGATTGAAGGAGCACGAGGAGGGGGACAGAAACGGGAGGTAAACGGACGCTTGCGGATTCAAGGTAAGAGGTTGTAACGTAAGAGAAGGTGAGTATTGAAGGACAAGGACGATTTTTTCCTTTTATAACTCCATTTCAAATCATCCCGCGGTTGTCCTATCTGGCCATGTGTCTGCTTTCCACTGGAAGCTGCTTCAGCAGCCCATCGGCGCAAGAAACGCGAAAAACACCACCAATAAAAAGGTGGCGGTGACCTTACCGCAATGATGACGCTCACCTTTTTACAACTCGTCCGAGAAAAATCTTTCCTAATCCTAACAGCCTGAACGGACGAAATAATGGCATGGAGATCAGCCGCCTGGTGGATATTAACACCCCTTTCGCTGATGACTGTGCGCCCATCCATCTCAGGTGTGGGGGGCATATGATACGGCTGATCATCTCCTCTGGGCGGCGTCATAACACCTTGTGCAATTTTCGGAATCAATGATGTGATAGCTCGTTTTCGGGATGTTGGAATTCTTGTCCTCGCCATTGGCTCCGGCCTTCGATTTCGGCCTTGGCTCCGGCCTTTGGCTACGGGCTCGAGCTCCGGCCTCTGGCCTCCAGCGTCGGCTCCGGCCTCTAGCGTCGGCTCCGGCCTTTGGCTACGGCCTCCAGTGTTGGCTTCGGCCTCCGACTCCGGCCTCCAGCGTCGGCTCCGGCCTCTAGCTTCGGCCTTTGGCTCCGACCTTTGGCTCCGGCCTCCAGCGTCGCCTCCGGCCTACGGCTTCGGCCTTTAGCTCCGGCTCCGACTTTAACTTGGTGCCTTATTTTTCTAAGCACATGAAAACCCACTTCAAGTAACGGACTTCGAGATTCGAGACATCCGTTACCATATATCTCGCTTGCTGAAATCATGGGTAGGTACTAGCACGCCCCGCGGTTACCGGCATGCACGGCGCCCATTCAGCAACGGCTCACCCACTTGCCGTTCGGCGGAGCTCATCCTAGCAAAGCAGATTGGACGGTTCTAACGGAGCGAGGTAAACGTGACCCCCCCCCCCAGACAGGTATAAGAAAGAACCCGAGCTCACACAAAAAAAAAAGAAAAAAAAGGAGGCTCTCTTCTCTTTCAAGTTCTACTCATATGTAACATTCCTGTTCTACAACCCACTGACTTGGGCGTCGGAGGGTCCCCATCGGAACCATCGCTCCGGGACTTTTTGCAGGCTCTCGAAGGAAGACGGTGACCTCTCTGCATTCTCGAAGGCCTGCGGAGATCTCAGCTCACCCGACGCTCATCGCAAGTGGTTTGGCAACAACAGTTGCGATTGGGTTTATCTATCGTTACGAATGGGGTTCGCACCAGAAACAACTAGCTTGCTGGATTCAGATGTCCATCGTGGGTTCAAGATTAAATCTGTCATTTAATTTTAACTTGTATCTAAGACTGGATTTTCATTTATTTGTTTATTTATTTATTTATTTTGTAGTCCATAGTCTGAACTGGAGTTCTTTCGAACCTTGGACATCTGAATTTAAAGTAAACTGGAACATTCCATTAATTATTATCAATTTTATGTAGTAAATATCCTTTCATCATAGAAGCCATATAATGTCCAATAGAGTTTAAGTGATTGCTTGAGATGCTTTAGATCTTACCACGTGATTGCTTGAGATGCTTTAGATCTTACCACCCTCCAGTAATATTGTTTGAATCATGTAAGTTTTATTTGTTTGTTTGTTTGTTTATATTTATTTATTTATTTATTTATATGTTGTCTGTTCTTTCTGGACCATGGTGTATGACTATACACTATTCATGTGCTCTCAAAAGTCTTGTTATTCCAATTTTAAAAACAATGATGCATTATTGAGGATATCACTGAAGATTTTGCTGTTTTTGTGGTGGGACCCATTTCTTTTGTCTTGTTATCCAACTATCTAACACTTTTCTTTCACTTATATCTTGGCGTGGTGGTCACATATGACATTTTAAATTACTTATGCATCTTTGTTCTCACTTTAAAAATTGTTTTTTGTTTTTTTTACTAGATTGCTCACTTTAAGATTCTTTTGCACATGAGTTCACTTTAAATTACTTGTGCACATGATGTGAATCCTCTTCATCATTTTCTTTTCTTTTGATTATATTTTGGTGGATTCATTTTTTTGTCATTTTAACTGATTGATGTTATTAGAATCTGACTTTAATTTTAAGTTAGAGGAAGTTTGAGAAAATAATGTGACTTGGTAGGCAAAGAAGGAAAAAAACTTCAATTCATAAATTATAGTGTTGCACTTCCATTGGATCAACCAATGCATTTAGGTCGAAAAGGGTTGTATTTGGATGCAAAATGATTTGTATAGTAACGATGTTTTGATTCTGTTATGCTATTAAAATCTAACATATGCATAACGACAGCAGCAGCGGCAAAACCTTAATTCCAAATTAGTAGGATTGGCTAAAATCTAATGTATGCATAAGGAAATATATTGTTTTCATCATTCAACAGCAATGCAAGGTGGATTGACCCTAATTGATACTTTTTGGTGGTCCAGGTATATGGTTGCTTTGTTGCCCCTTACTTTGGTGAGGTATGTTGCCCATTCAGGGCAACTTTCTACCAGCATTTATTTGTTAGATGTTCTCAACTGCCAACCTTACCTGGTGATGGGTGCATTATAACCCTTCGTTGGTTAAGCCGGTTCAAACTGTAAATAGAGGGTGCATGTTTTATGATTCTGATGTTTAGTAAGTAGCTAGGATCATTCCATTGTTGCATCTACGTTCAAAGGTTCCGTGCCATTGTTTTTACTGGAAAATAAGGGAAGAACAACCTTTTGTATATAGGTAATTGTCAAAATTTGTTGGGATATTTGGTATCCTGGTACAGTTTTGAGAATTCTAATGATTTGTTTATGGTGTGCCTTAGAGAGAAGGGAAGATTCAGCCTTTTTGAGAAGTTGACTTTCCAGTGGTGTAAATTTGTATCAGGGTATTAAAGTGCTGATAAGAAGCAAAATTTCTAGAACTAGAAGAAGTTATCAAGTCTGTATGGTGACGATATTGGGTTGTTTGTGGTAAATCTGGTAGCATTGCTCAGGTTGGCAAGGTGTGAGCATTGGTCACATTCCCAAACCATGGGAATATGAGTGAGCAGATTCATATTCCTAAATAAAAAGATTCACTGTGACCTAAATGTGCATGCAAGTCATTTTAATATGTTGGAAAGAATCACAAGGAGGCCTGTTTTGGAGATAGTTCTTTCACATTCCTTCAGTAATGGAAGGAGAATCGTATGCTTCTGGCACTCAACCGACGCTTTTAGTATCAGATTAGATGTGATTTGGGCAAATTACTCTTACAAAGTTGATTTTGAGCTCCAGGCCTATTAGAGAAATTCGGGTCATCTTTTTAAAATAGAATCATGGTTATTGTAAAATTAACGAGGATAATAAAGTGGTTACCATATTGCAGTAGTTTGACTTAAAACTTGGACAAACAATATAATGATGGGAATAGCATTGTGGATTGGTTCAAGCAATGTTGGAGAATATATTCGGTATATGCGAGGATTGGTGTGGCTGATCAGGCTCCGTTGGTAATAGGCTAACAGAAGGTATCCATTGTCTCCAACAAAAGCCAGGACCGATGAGACTAAGTAACGAGTTCTTCTTGGCCCCGGTCCCGACCTCGGCCTCGGTGCTCGGGGACCTCATGTGGCCCGGTCAATGCCTGCAGCTGCCACATGGCCTACATCTCCTGCAACTACCACGTGGCTTACCAATCTCCTGCAACTTTGCGTGGCCACTACCGGTTACAGTATCCGCCTGACACGATCAGGCCCACCAACCACTTGCGATGCCATATTTGGCAGAGGGATGGCATACTAGGGTACCTTTGACAACCTCAGAAATGGTTGTGGCCTGTCCTCCACTAACCTTGCCATTTGTCCTCTGCCAACGGCGGCGTTTCCGACCTAGCCACCTTTTAGAAGGGGTAAGAGGGACCCCTGAGCAGGTATAAAAACCTCTCGCTCAGGGCAGGGGGGAGATCCAAACTCAAGCTCTCTAGCTACTTTCCATTAACTCTTTCTTCACTGTTCCCAAGTCGCTTACTTGAGCGTCGAAGGGTTTCCATCGGTGAAACCGGTTCTCGAGGACTTTCTTGCGGGAACTCCGTCGAGGAGGCTTTTCGTTACCCTGACATTCGAGGAACGCGATTTAGCGGCAACAGATTGGTACGCCAGGAAGGAAGAGGAGATTAGGAGAAGCAAAATACCTGCGGAAGCCAGTAGCAGATCTCTACCTCCCCACCAAGTAAGGATAGTGGTAACATGCACTCAGGAGATCTCCATCAGCCACGCTGGGGGCACAGTCGAGAACCAGAGCAGCGGGAGATCGATCTCCCTGCTCCCTAGGCCAGCCTCTCAGCTCCTTCGCCACTACCCCAGGATGACCGAATCGTTGCTCTTGCCTTGCAAGTTCAATCGCTTGTAACGGCGGTTTACAAGCTACAACAGCAACATGCGGCTGCACAACAGCATCCAATGCCACCTTCGCTAGGCGCAGAGGCAGACCAGCCTAGTCAGCAGTCGACTTGCGGGAGATCTCCCAGAGAGAGGCTCACTGCTGCCGCGCCTTGTCCCGGCGTTATCATCGGAAGGCCTCTAAGAGGCTTCGGTCCCCCTTTTGCCACCCTGACGACTCCTGCAAACGGCGGCATGAAAGGAAAACCGAGCGGGCGCATCACTATTGGCATCGCCCCTCCTTGTCCTTAGGATCTTCTCGGGAGGGGTCCTTTGACGGTCGGATTGCTCGTCGGGCCGAGCGACGGCTAGAGGAGTACAACAAATGACTAAAGGAGCTCAGCCGCAAGATCACCAATCAGCATGATGTGGACTACGATAGCAGTCCTTTACTGTCTCGCCACATTATGGAGGAACCGATATCGACTTGATTCCACCTCCCGTAACTAGACCCATACGATGTCACCACGGACCCCTGAACCATCTGGAGAGCTACAAGGTCCTCATGCAAGTCCAAAAAGCGACGACTCCCTCCTCTGCATCGCCTTCTTGGCCACCCTTTGGAAGGTCGCCCGAGCATGGTATTCCCGGTTGCTGTCCTAGAGCATCAACTCCTTTCGGCAGTTGGAGAGGGTCTTCCTGGCATATTTTGATGCGTGTCGGAAGATCCCATAGGTGGCCGACAGCTTATTCTCTGTTCAACAGAAGAGCGGCGAGTCATTAAGAGGCTTCATCACTCGGTTCAAGGAAGCTGCTCTCGAGGTCTACAACCTCGACGACTCTGTAGCCACTCTGGCCTTGAAGCAAGGACTCCGTCCTTCCTGCTTTGCCTACTCTTTCGACAAGAAGCCTCCGAGCTCCTACGCTGAATTGCTGAGTTGAGCGTTGAAGTACATCCGCGCCGACGAGGCAGACTCCTCGCGGAGGAAAGCCGATGGAGGGTCTAGCAAGAGGCAAGCCCATTCGGAGCCTGATAAGCCTCGTCCCAGGAGGCTCGAGCCACCCCGTCGGTCGGATAATCGATCGCGGGCCCTTGCCCCGAGAGAGGGGCCCTTCACCCCCCTGCTCGCCCCGATATCCCACATCCTAATGGAGATCGAGGGCGAGTCGTTTCTTCAGTGCCCCGCTCCTTTAAAGCCAGGAGCCCCCCACAACAAAACCTTTACTGTCGCTTCTACTGTGATCATGGCCACGACACAAAAGACTACCGCCAGTTGAAGAAGACGATCGAGGACCTCATCCTGCAGGGGTACCTCGGCAAGTTCGTTCCAGAGGGGAAACCCGGCAGCATCAAGCCCATCGGTGCCCCTGCTTACCCATATCGGCATTGACAATGCTCCGACTGAAAAGACGATGGCCATGATTTCTTGGGAAGCGAGCGGTGCGGCCAAGAGGCCACGAGGGGATGAGGGGGTAGATATTGTAATCTCTTTCTCGGAAGGGGACCTAGAGGGAGTGGATAATCCTAATGATGACAACGTCATCGTGTTTATGATGATCGCGAAACATCCTGTAAAAAGAATTCTAGTTGATAGTGGGAGCTTAGTCGATGTCCTTAGTTATGATGCTTTTGTTCGAATGAGCTTGTCTATTGATTCTTCTCGGCCTATGACCATGCCCCTGATGGGCTTTATTGGGAACTCTGTGAAGGTGGAAGGAGAGATTACCCTCCCAGTAACGGCCGGGACATTGCCGTGCCAGAGCACAGTCCCCATCAAGTTCCTGGTCGTCCGAGTCCTCCTAGCCTACAATGCTATCCTTGGACGGCCTAGTCTGAATCTCTTGGATGCCATCATCTCCACCAAGCGACTACTGGTCAGGTTCCCTACCGACGCGGGGATTGGGGAGATGTGCGGAGAGAGGAGCCCGGTGCCATTTTGTTATCATACGGCCTCTAGTCTGCAGGCCATAGTTGCTTCCCCAGCGCCAGAGTCGCTGGACCCCAGGGAGGCCGAAAGGAGGGGAGAGCCTGTCGAGCACCTATTGGCGTTTTCACTGGGGGAGGACCTGGCGAGGACGGTCCAAGTTGGAGCACTTCTCCCTGAGAAGGCAAGAGACCGACTTACTTTCCTTTGGGCCAATTTGGATGTCTTCGCCTGGTCGACATCCGACATGCCAGGCATACCATCAGAGGTGATCACTCACAAACTCAGCATCAACCCGCAGTGTCGGCCAATCCGATAGAAGAAGAGGAGCTTTGCTCCTGAGCGGCAAAAGGCCATCGATGAGGAGGTCAGCAAGCTATTGTTGCCAGCCACATCTGGGAGGTACATTATCCAGACTGGCTGGCGAATGTGGTAATGGTCCGCAAGGTTAATGGGAAATAAAGGATGTGCGTGGACTTCACCAACCTCAACAAGGCATGCCTCAAGAACAACTTTTCACTACCCAGGATCGATCAGTTGGATGCCACGTCGGCCATGAGACCCTTAGTTTCATGGATGTCTTCTCGGGGTATAACCAGATCAGGATGGACCCAGCGGATGAGGAGGCCACTTCCTTTATCACCGAGAAGGGCGTCTACTGCTACAAGATAATGCCTTTTGGACTAAAGAATGCAGGAGCCACATACCAAAGGCTGATGAACAAGGTCTTCGAGGACTAGATCGGATGCAATATGGAGGTATACATGGACGATATGCTGACTAAAAGTGTCCGCGCCGACAACCACATTGCTATCCTGGCGAAAACCTTCGATAACCTTCGCCGGTACCAGATGAGACTAAACCTCCGTGTCTTCGGGGTCATGGTGGTTAAGTTCCTAGGTTTCTTGGTGATCCTGCAAGGAATCGATGCGAACCCAGATAAGATCCATGCCATCCTCGACATGAGACCTCTGGTCAGCAAGGAGGTACAGTGCTTGATCGAAAGGGTGATGGCCTTGAGTCGATTCTTGTTGAGGTCGGCCGAGCGTGCCTGCCTTTCTTCAGGGCATTGCGGAAGGCGAACAGCTTCGATTGGATAGAGGAGTGCCAAAGGCTTTCGAAGGGCTGAAGGAGTTCCTGTCGATCCCGCCATTGCTGTCGAAGCCAACGGAGGGAGAAGACCTTTTCCTGTACCTTGTCGCCTTCCAAGAGGCCATCAGCTTGGTCCTTATTCGCATGGACTTCGATGGGGCACAGAGACCAATCTACTACACGAGCAAAATGCTTCATGATGCGGAGATCAGGTATTCTAACACCGAAAAAATTATTTTCGCGTTAATAGTCTTTGCTCAACGTCTCTGGCCTTACTTCCAAGCCCATCCAATCGTGGTGCTCATGGACTAGCCGCTGAAGGCGATCTTGTCTCGTCCCGACACCTCCGGTCAGTTGGCAAAGTGGGCAGTCAAGTTGGGGGAATTCGACCTGTCATTCCGATCAAGATCGGCCATGATGTTCCAAGTCTTGGCGGACTTCCTGATCGAGTGCATCTGAGCCGAGGAGCAGCCGGAAGAGCTTGGCGTGGCGCCATTGGCCACCCCTTTCGAGGCGACGGAGGAGGAATGGATCCTCCATGTAGACAGTGCGTTGATCTCCCAGGAAAGTGGAGCGGGCCTCATACTCACTAGTCCCGAGGGGACAATGGTGGAGTATGCCCTTCGGTTCCTCTTCCTCGCTACCAACAATCAAGCTGAGTACGAGGCACTGCTGGCCGAAATGAGACTTACTCGGAAGCTCAAAGTAGAGTACCTTAGAGCCTTCACTGACTTCCAACTTGTCTTCGACCAGATCGCTGGGGAGTACAAAGCCCGGGACACCACCATGTCTTGTTATCTGAGTAAGGTCCGATCACAAGCCTCACTTTTTACTCACTTCAGCGTTAGCTATATCCCTAAGAGTGAGAATGCCAGAGCCATTGCGCTATCCCGTCTAGTCACCTCGATCGATGGGGCCCTAGGGAGGACATATGTGGAGCACTTGGAGGCCCCGAGCATAAATGCCGTGGAGGTGCTGCCGATCGACCAAGAGCCCGCATGGACGGAGGCTTATGTTCAGTACTTCACTGATGGCACTCTCCTCGAGGACCTTACGGAGGCCAAATTGCTCAAGCGGCGAGCCCCCAAGTTCCTGATGTTAGACGGGCAGTTATTCCAAAGGTCCTCTTATCTACTTAAATGTGTCGGCCCTGTGGACGCTGACTACATCCTCCGTGAGATCCATGAGGACATCTGCGGGAACCATCTGGGGGGCAGAGCACTTGCATACAAGGCTATGCGCCAAGGGTACTACTGGCCCACAATGAAGGAGGATGCTGCCAAGCTGGTTCGGAGGTGCGATAGCTGTCAGCGACACGCCAACATTCAGTGATGGCCGACCTCCCAGCTAAGCTCTTTGTCGATCCCATGGCCCTTCGCCCAATGGAGAATGAACATTCTGGGATCATTCTCTCCGGCTTTCGGCCAGCGAAGATTTCTACTTGTCGCCATCGACCACTTCATCAAGTGGGTGGAGGCCGAGGCACTAGCAAAGATCACTTAGAGCAAGGTGAAGTCTTTCTTCTGGAAGTCCGTTATCTATCGGTTTGGGTTACCCCACACCCTCATTACCAACAACGGTTGGCAGTTTGACAACGCCTCCTTCAGAAAATTTCACGCCGAGATGGGCATCTGCCAACGGTTTACTTCGGTCGGCCATCCACAAACAAATGGAGCAGCCGAGGTAACAAACCACACCATCCTTCAGGGGCTCAGAACACGGCTGGATGGCTTCAAAGGAAGGTGGGTGGAAGAGCTCCCCAACGTGCTATGGGCCTATCATACGACACCCCACACTCCCACTGGGGAGACCCCCTTTTGTCTCGTGTTCGGCTCTGAGGCTGTCATCCCCGTGAAGGTTGAATCCCAAGTCCTCGGATGGAATCGTATGACGAGGGGGACAACCCAAGCTGACTGCGAGCTAGCCTTGATCTAATCGAGGTACATGACAGGGCACGACTCAGAATGGTAGCTTATCGCCAGAAGGCCGCCAAGTACTATAATGCTCGTGTTCGCTTCAAGGTATTCCTCCCGGGGGACTTGGTCCTCAGACGATCTGAGGTCTCGAAACTGATAGAAAAGGCAAGCCGTCTCCCAACTGGGAGGGACCCTACCGGATCTCGGAGACTCTACATCGCGGAGCATACCGAATCGAAGGACTCGATGGAACTTCACTCCCCCGCACCTGAATTTGGACAACCTCCGCTGATACTACAATGATGTATGTAACCAACTAATCTTAGGTTTGAGTACCTCATCCTTTTAGCTTATTGAAATAAAGATAGCCTTGAATCTCTCATCTCCCTTCGATTGACAAAGATGTGTTCAAGTATCTCATCCTTTAAGCCAAAGCTCGACCCGGGGCCAACTCGGCACCAAGGTCCGACCTAGATCGGTACCAAGACCCGGAGTCAACTTGGCCCTGGGAGGCCGACACCTGCACCGGAACGAAGCCCAGCCTCTTGGCCGGCCCCAGCGCTCGCCTTGAAGTCTACTTCAGCCATAGGCCGAGCCGTTACTCCGAGCTCGCTCGCCCTCACAAGTAACAATGAGCTAGCAAAGCTAAGTACATGAAAAAGACCTAAAGATCGACACTTAAATGAATTTTCTTACTTTTCATTACTAGTCGAAAGGTCCACAAAATGCCGACTCAAGTCGGACTTCAGTACAAGAAAGAAGAAATAAAAAAAGTACAAGATGTTCAGGCCTCAGTCGGCGTTGACCTGTCGTCGGCTGGTCCTGGTGCAGCATAAGGGAAGGCACAGCCCTGGCCCTAGCCCTGGCCCCACCTCCCTCGGTGGTCCCGACTGGGTCCGAGGATGCGGGTGCTGCGTCGAATGTCGATGGCCTCTCCCCCGTCGATGGGCCTGCTGCCATCGAGCCCTCCCTCACCTGCTCTCCCGCGGGCGAGCCTTCCACTAGGGTCGGTTTGGCCCCCGGGCAAATCATTTCCGCGCCTGCGGGGGTCGGCTCCATGGGTGGAATCATCTCGACCCTTCGCTCTTCCGGAGATGTGTCGGTGGTGAGGTCGATGGCCAGGACGGGCTCGCGGTCCTCCCGGGGCCGACAGGTCAGAGGAACCGGAGTTGGAGATCGGGTCAAGGACCAAGCTAGGGACCTAGATCGAGGCCGCTTCCTCGACCCCTCGGCATCGTCGGTGGCCTTCTTCTTCTTGGCTGCCGCCCTCACGACATGATCAGGTAGCCTCTTGTCTGTAGACATTGAAGGTCGGTCAGTAAAAAAAAAGAGAAGAAAAGAAAAAGAGAAAAAAGGGAAGGATCTTAACCACTGCTCGGGAAGGCGCCCGCCAGCCGCAGATTCTCCTCCGACAAGAGCTCATGGCTGCGAGGGATCTCGGTGGTCAGCAGCTAGTAGAACGCCTCTTTGCCCCTCGGGACCACCAACTGGTTTTTGTTCGGACCCATGCCAGGTCCCCCCAGCTCGGCCTCACCTCGAGGTCCATGAAGAAAAAGCGAGTCTTTCACCCTTTGACAGATGAAGGAAGGCCGAGTCTAAGGGCTTGGCCGGTCCTGGGATGGAACATCCACCAACCCGACTTTTGGCGGAGGTTGTAGAAAGCACGGAAGAGGGAGACTTTGGCTTTTATGCATTGGAGGTGGCACAGCACCAGGAATGCACAGATGGTTCGAATGGAATTCGGGATCAACTGTGCGGGCACTAGGGCATACCTATTAAGAAGATTGGTTACGAGCGGATGGAGAGGTAGCCGAAGGCTCGGCTTGAGGAATGCCTCGTACAGGGCAACCCTCTCGGGTCGGGAGGAGGTTACCCAGTCATCGGGGCTAGGGACGAATAATCGAACACTGGTCGGGATCCTGTACTACGCCCTAAGGTTCGCTAAATCTTGGCCAGTTACAGTGGAGGTAGACCCTTCAGGGGACTTCCCTCTAGCCCTAGGGGGGGCCAGCGGCGAGCGGACGACCCTGACGGGGGCCCGTTCGGCGACCTGCCACTGCGACAGGGGAACCCGGTCCTTGGTTGAATCGGAGGAGGACTAGGGGACAGAGGGAGTCGGAGATTGTCCCAATTGTGAAGGGGAGAAATGGTCACTGAAAGGAGGGGCGGCGGACCACAAGTCAGGTGAGGAAGCCATGGAAGGGAGTAAAGAAAGTCGGAAAGACTGACCTGGGAAGAAGAGGACAACAAAGGCCGAAGGAAGCAGAAGGCTCAGACAGAAGCAGAAGAAGACCCAGGCAAGGGGGGGAAGAACTTCGGAAGCGCGAGGAGCTGGGCTAAAGGCGATCCTCCTTTTACCCCTTTTTCTGAAATGTCCCATCCAACTGGACCAGCCACGCACACGCCTTCCATTGGAGGGGTCGTCTCAGTAACCGTTCGACGCGCGAACCACGAGATCCTCAGCCAATGGCGGGATACTGATGACGTCGGTTCAATGATGGCGATCACCTTTTTACGAAGTCTGAAGGGTTTCCCTTATCTCGAGGTGGATCCCCTTCGGGTTAGGCAGTGGGAGCAAGTGAGGTGATGGCGTTGTGATACCCCATGCATCCAGCATTAAAGAGCTATCACCTCTGGGGACACGTGTACCACTCAGCGATCAATGATGTATTAGGATCAACCATCGAGCGGCATGGCGCCCCTTCTGCTGGGCGGGAAGCACACCCACGCCATCCAAAGGATGGGGGGGCATCTGGTGTGGCTGATCAGACTCCATTGGTAATAGGCTAACGGGAGGTGCCCGCCGTCTTCAACAAAAGCCAGGATTGATGAGACTAAGTAACGAGTTCTCCTCGACCTCGGCCCCGGCCCCAACCTCGGCGCCCGAGGACCCCATGTGGCCCGACCGACGCCTGTAGCTACCACGTGGTCCACATCTTCTGCAATTATCACGTGGCCCACCAATCTCCTGCGATCCTGCATAGCCACTACCGGTTGCAGTACCCGACACGACCAGGCCCATTAACCACCTGCGATGCCGCATCTAGCAAAGGGATGGCATATTAGGGTACCTCTGACAACCTCAGAAACGGTTGTGGCACTAGCCCTGCCATCTGTCCTATGCCAACGGCGACGTCTCCGACCCAGCCATCTTCAGAAGGGACAAGAGGGACTCCCAAGCAGGTATAAAAACCCCTCGCTAAGGGCGGGGGATCTGAACTCAAGCTCTTTAGCTACTTTCCATTAGCTCTTTCTTCACTGTTTCTGAGTCGCTTATTTGAGCGTCGGAGGGTCCCCACCGGTGAACGATCCGTTTCTTGAAGGAACTTTGTTGAGGAGGCTCTCCATTATCCTGACGTTCGAGAAACGCGATTTGGCGGCAACAACGATGGAGTTACTTCTGTGCAATACTCTTCTACTGATGATTTGTCTTTGGAATGATTGGGTCTATCATAATTTTAAATCTAAAATTTATATCTTGTGGCGCTACAGTTTATCATTCTATGCTGGTAGAATTAAATTAAATTTATCTTCTGTTATTTTAGGGTGAATCATGGCAGGTTTTTAGGGTAAGTAGCTTTGAATGTACGTGAATAATGGGGATTCTAAGAGTATAATGAGTATTTTGAAGCACTACTGCTTGGGATTTCTCAAAGTCAATATTAGTGCAATTCTTTTTAAACATTCAGACGTTGTCATGGTAGGGTTGTGTTCCTTCCTTTCATTGCACATGCTCTTCAAGATTGATGGAGAAGTTTGCTGAATCTTTTCTATCTGTATAATGGATATTAAAATAATGAAGTCCACCTACTTTTTGTTCTTTCTCCAAGCAATGATCCACCTCATCATCTATTTCCTATTACCTGTACCTTAATTTTCAACTTTCAAGCTGGTCTTGAGAGCTGCTGCAGTTATGAAATCTCATTCCAAAAACGGTGCTGCCGTTCTTCTACTGTTGCAGGTAACGGTCAAACTAAATCCTGAAATACAAGAGTTTCAAAATTTACTCTTACCTAAATACAGAGAAACAGTCATCTTTAAATGTTAACCTATGAATTGCTTATGCTGGCACCTAGCTTAGTCAGAGCTGGGTGTAGTAGGTGAGAACTGGAAAACGTTAGGCTCTCAAGAATAATTTTGAGAAGTGTCCGGTGGACAGATGGTGGAGCGAGATTATGAAGGAGAGGTTTACAGATTGCCAGGACAGTCATTTAGGTCTACTTGATTCTTTATAAGCCTGGAGCTCATAGATTTGCCCTTTCCAGCTCTGCAATGCAATTTCTTTTATCTTCTTTAGTGGTCCACCGTCCAAATGGAATATTTGGAGTAATCTCATATTTGTTTGCTGCGTCTCAGGACCACGTTTAATTTGTTATTGGAAAGCTAAGCTTTCCAGAAAAACAACCGACAGGAGCTGAAGGACGGGCCTTAGTCCATCGGAAACGAATCCTATTCTCTCGTACAAGGGGCTAGATGCAGTGTTAGATGGTGAATTTTGGTAATGTGTTTTCTAAACATTACTGGAAAATAAAAAAGTTTGATGGCATAGTCTCTTCCCCGCTTAGCTCATGGGCATCGAAGTGTTTGATGGTGAAGTATACCAGACTCTGCTTGTCATCCAAAATGATGGCTTGGTGTTACCAAATCTCAATTCCACAGGGGGTTTCGGTAGCTACTGGATTGGGTTCTTTACTTTGCTTTCATTAGGACCAAGAAGCAACTTCAGAAATCAGCTCAGATGAGCCATCTGTGCAGGCATTATAGGCTGCGGTTGTTTAAAATCTTGGTTAGCTGTTGTATAATTCTAACAGAAGACAAATAAAAATGCTGATATGGCTTTTATCTGTTATACCACTTATTGATTTTCCTTGTTTGAAAAAATAACAATATATAGTTGTTGTATGATTATAATTCAGTTTATCCTGGAACAATTTTATTTAGAATAATAATAATTTCTTTTTTTCATCTGTACAATAAGTTTCAACTAGTAAACCGTGACATGTAGATCATTTGTTTCACATGTCGAATAAAAAAAAAACCATAATAGATGCGAAAAGATGCTAAGATAATTGTAATATTCAAAAGCAATATTACCCATATTATTCTATGCTGCTTGCAGAAGTATTTCGCTTGTTTCGACAGGCACGAGAGGCATTCACTATTCTATGCTTTCTCTGACAGGCACGAGTGGCACTTACTATTCTATGCTGCTGGCAAAAGCATTTCGCTGCCCTGACCGGCACGAGAGGTCCAGCCTTCTAACGCGAGACAGACAGGACAAAAGCATTACAAGTGATGATGATGCACTGATCGGTAAGTAAAGACATGATCATACTCAATACGTTTGCTCCTGAACTTGAAGGCACGCAAAACTACAGATTCCCCTCTTGTGTGATTAGGTGTCTCTCCCTAGAATGAGGTTGCTGCTTTTAACCTATGTATGGTCCGGGGCAGGCACTTCAAACGAGGGGGACAAAGGCTTGAGCGGGAGACCACCGTGTATCAAAGGCGTACTCGTATGTCGCGACGAATTGTCCGCTGCGCTAACGCAGTCCAGGTAGGGCCGCTATTATTTTTTCTCGCCACCTCCTTTCTTTTCTTCCAACTTTTGGCTTCTCTGGTCTCTACCCCCTTGCCTTCGGCAACTCACTTTTGTATTTTTTTTTTTTTACTATTTCTTTTCCGTATTTTCGTCCTTTTTCTTCTGATCCGCACGCAGAAAGCACCACCAAAGACAAATAAAAAGATCCACAAGATTACATATTATATGATTATTAAAAGTAATCAAAACCACCGGAAGGGTGGTTGTTGGAAGCGGGCAGAGAGAGTTTGGCGTTTGCCTCACCTCTCGCTCTTAGCTTTGGGTGCGTCGAACTCGAATCCCAATCCTTCCCCACCATATGGTAAACAGGAAATGCCAAGAATCTCCGACCCTCATTGTCTGATACGATACGCCTACAGGGACCGCAGGATCACATGACAGCTGTCTCTCCATCCAACTCATTGTATTCTATATTAATTGTCCGTATCCATTTAATGCTCGACTTACCACTCTTACTTTCCCCATAAAGGTTCCATCTTCCATGTCAAATGTTTTGGTTGTGCCTCTTTAAATTCCCAACCAAACCCATCTAAATAGAAGAAAATGCAAAGCTTCTTTCGCTCTCTCTTGACAGTGCACCATGAAGCATGCCAATGTGGACTAAACTTCGTCGAGCCAAGTCGCTCCGAGTATAGCTCAGGGATATAAAGCGAGCGCCGGGAGGGCACGGCGAGTTTCCTAAATAAGCTCTAATCAACTGTGTACGCTGACACGACGACTCATCCGGCCAACAAGGCTCCACTAGCAAGTGCTAGATGCGCGATCCGGACCGAGCAGCGCCCGTATGGGTGTTTCTTAGCACAGGGACAACTGCACACATGGTACGCTCCATAGCCTGGGCCCCATGGCATCCTCGTAATTTCATCCGCATCTGGTGGCACTGCTAAATCACTGCACTGTTCTATTTATTTATGGCAAAAGGCCGAAGCCCCAGAGGGAGAGAGATGGGGTTGAGGGAGACGCTCCGAACCGAGGGAAGGGAAGGGGAGAGTACGGTGTGAATTTTTTTTTTTTTTGAAAAAAAAAAACAAAGAAAGAAAGAGAGGTTGCCCTAGGTTGAGAAAGCTGGCGATGTGCCCAACGACAGCGAACCCCGGCGACGGAGCGCCCGCGCCGAAATCCGGGGAGGAGTCCTACGACTGGCGGGAGGAGGCGATCAACGGCGGATCGCTGCACCAAGTGGACCTTCACACGGGATCCAACGGCTGGGCGTCCCCGCCGGGGGAGCTCTTTGCCCTCCGCAGCCACACTATTTCTCCCGCCGTCTGAAGACCCCCTCCGGCGAGTGGCTCCTCAAGCCCGCTGGCGTCGACTGGCTCCGCTCCGCCTACCGCCTCGACAACGTACTCGGCCGTCCGGACAATCGCGTCGCCGCCGCCCTCCGCCGGGCCCAGGCACTCGGCCTTTCCCGCAAGGCCTTCCTCTTCGCCGTCAATCTCCAGGTCCCCGGCCGCGAGTGCCACTCGCCGTCTTCTACTTCGCCGCCGAGGACCCCATCCCCTCGGGTTCCCTCTTCTATCGCTTCGTCCACGGCGACGATGCCTTCCGCAACGCCCGCTTCAAGATCGTCAACCGGATCGTCAAGGGCCCCTGGATCGTGAAGGCCGCCGTGGGGAACTACGCCGCCTGCCTGCTGGGGAAGGCGCTCACCTGCAACTACCACCGCGGGGAGAACTACCTCGAGATCGACGTCGACATCGGGAGCTCGGCGATCGCCAACGCGATCCTCCACCTGGCGCTGGGCTACGTGACGGCGGTGACGATTGACATGGGGTTCCTGGTGGAGGCGCAGGCGGAGGAGGAGCTGCCGGAGCGGCTGATCGGGGCGGTTAGGGTGGCGCAGATGGAGATGGGATCGGCCGCCTACGTGGAGACCCCGGGGAAGGCGGTGGAGGTCGGGAAGCCCGGATTCCGAGCCGCGGCCAAGGTCAATCACCACAACCAAAGCCCGAGGCCGTCTGTGTCGTCCAGATCGGGAAAGGGCATGGAGCGCGAGGAGGAAGGTTAAGAATTTTTTCCCCCACTCTTCCTTGTTTGTTTGATCCAAAAAAAAATCTTTAGCTGTCCTGTTTTAAAAAGCCGCCATATTTAGGGTTCGTACATAATAATCTTCCCCTCTGGAGAGAGGGATCGCTTGGAGATTGATTACTGCTTGTGGGATGATTTATTTGCTAGTCTTGTATTCGATCTCCGCCTGGCATTTGTTGTTTGATGATCTCGTACTCTCTCCAATAATGAAGAAGAAAATTTTAATCACTTCTCCATCCTTTGATCATGTTTATGAATAATAATTGCATTATATTGTCAACCATGTTATTATAGTTGTTTGTGTTGGTATCTTCTAGATGGAACTATAATAATTTTGTCCTTCTGTTTGGTGGGCTTCTTTTGTCTCTTTGTACATCGCGAAGCTTTCTTTAGATATCATCAACAACTGTTGAGGGCTTGTTGCCTTTTGAGCCTTCAATGGACTTCTAGCTTGTTCAGTTGTCGGACAAGATTAGATTTTTCTCTTGGCCCCTATAAGCCCACTGTTGTTCAATTGTTCAGCTGTTGTGATGTGCATCAGATGAGATGGGCAATGATAATTACATATAAATGACTATCCTCATTATTATTAGAAGGCAGGAGAAGGTTTGAGGGATTGGTGTGAGGGATTCTTAGATTGGGAGGGTTCTTAGCTCATTTAGGTTTGTGAAGTTATTGCTGAATGTTTTAGAGTGTTGCAGTAGATATGCAGTTACTTAAAAAACCCATACCATAGCCATAAAATATAGCCAGAAAGCCTCTATCCAATCAATTTGGTGTTAAATTTATAAAATCTGCAAGCATGAGATTATATTAAGTGAAAATTTTATAGAAAAATGGGGGAAAAATGAAATGCTCGGTCAGGACAATAGAATTCAGTTCTGATGGAATTACACATCAGTGTGTTTGTGATAGATGAATTAACTGAGGATCATATGTTAGAAATTCATCTTCTTATTTTGTCTTTTTGAAGATAGCAAGGCATAAAATCTGACACTGAATGGGAGTAAGAATAAGAGGGGTTGTATTATAAGATTCTTTTGTAACTGAAGAACTGAAAAATATGCTTTGTAGAATACATGCTGGATTGAACGTTCCATCAACAACGCATCCAGTCGCTTTTAATGTTTAATTAACAAAGAAACTGGGCTAGGCAAGGTGACCATGGAGTTTTAGAAATATCCATGTTGTGTCAAACATCAAAATCAGACACACAGGCTAGCCTTTTTAGTTTCTTTCATCTGATCAATATGAAGATGATATGGTTTGAACTGATGTTGGGATTTCAACTAGTCTATTTTTGCGGTGAGTCTAACATCAATAGTCTTTTCAGCTGTGACGATGTGTATTGCTTTGGACCATAAATCTTTATGACTAATATGTTTGACAGGCAAACTTTCCCTTCTACTAGCTCTGTTTTTTTTTTTTTTGGTCCTTTTTTTTTTACTTTTAGTTTTAGAATAACTTGCGAATTTTCCATAATTCCTCTGAATTATAGCTACTTTTCATTATCATTGCGATAGTCTTTACATTAATTATATAAAGGATGATGTGAGCTCATTTTTTAGTGTTGATTGACTGGAGAAACACCTGATTTTGTAAAGACAATTCTTCAATTCCAACTTTTCCCTTTGCCTGTCTGTTAATCTTGGGAATTGTTTATCCCCAAAGAAGCAATTATTTTCTGAAAACAAAATGAAAATTCACTAAAATCTCTTACTTGGATTCATTCCAACTTCTGCTTCCATAGTTTTTGCTACAGATTTTGGGGATTGCTTTCTAAAAATTGCCCTTTGATTCCTTATCACAGAATTTTGACCATTCTTTCCTTGCCCCCCCACACCGACATAATCTATGAAAAATCTTTGGAGCCTTTATTTTATCGGCTAGGTTCCTCACACCACGAAAGCATTATTTAGAATCGCCCTTTCCATTTTTTTAGCGCCGTTTGCTCAAAGTTGTTGATGCTTGAGGAGTTGGGCGGCTTCTACTTACTGACAGCATCTGGTGGTCCTGGTAGGCTGGACAATCCGATCAAACGGCCTCAGAGCCGAATAAAAGAAGTGGGAACCCAGACTGGTTGGATAAACTTCACTAGTGCAAAATAGTGGCCGCAAGTGGCGTTCAATTTTATTATCTATTCTTCCTTCCAAAAAAATTCTGATATCCATTTGAGCTATGCTGCATGTGTGGTGTCAGGCACGTGCGAATCTTGATATATAAATGAAGCTTTGGACTTTTGTCCAGGTTGGAAGCGTCAATTTATGGTTTGGAGTTAGGTGTAGAGTGCTTTGAGGCCTTTAAAAAAAAAAAAAAAATACAGGATTACATCATTCGCGTCATGCCTATGAACTGTTTGTGTGCAGAAATGGCCTTGACCGATTCAAGATTTTGTTTGCTCGTCTTCATTATTACTGAAGCATTTTTGTTTCTTATTTTCATCCTTCTACATCTGTGGATTGTGTTGGCTTCCGTCTTAAGCTTTTATTGAACTTGGCCCTGTTACTTTACAGTGACCATCCAAGCTTTTGTTCTTATTTGTCTCGTCTCCATTTCGTACCAGTTGTCGTTTAGTTCGTTGTTTGGACCCTTCTGGCCCTGAGTCTAATGCTCTGTTTGAATAGACTGTTTGAATAGAAAAAAAAAAATGGAGAAAAAAAAAGCGAAGAGAAAAAAAATATATTTTTTTTGTTTGGATGAGTGAAAAAAATAAAAGAAAAAAAATTGATAATTTATAATAATAATAATATTTTATTATAAATGATTAAAAATATATTAATTTTTTTAGAAGGATTAATATTAAAATAAAAAAAATAAAAAAGTTCTTGTGTTTTTTCATTGAACCCTTTTTCAAATTCAAAAAGAATACTTTTAAGTGAAGTTCATTATTTTTTTTACTTTTCTTTTAATCTAAATAAAATAAATTTTATTTATTTATTTATTTATTTATTTTTTACTTTTCTTTTCATTCAAACACAGGCTAAGCGTATGAAATGACGGTCAGAGGCTAATATCCTCCTTCCACGCCTAAAATTGACTACATAACTCTAAGTTAGCTTGTCGCGTGGCTCCTTGGTTTCTGTCTACCTACCGTTTGGCAAAGGTGGGGTTGCTTTCGCAACCAGGGAGAGCCTTGGACATTTTAAGCCTGGATGACGTCGCCCTGGGCATTCTTTTTTTGGCTTCTGAATTTTATATCTGTAGGAATGGTTCCAAGAGAAGGTCGCAGGGAATCTCTCTTCTAGCGATGGTCTCGTCGCCTCTTCGTCGGGATGCTGATGGTGGGCGTCGCGGTTCTCGCCGCGGCTACCCGCGGCTATTGCAAGCCTTTGTGTGGTACATACCACCTGCTCAATTAGATGCCGTCTCTGTAATTTAAATTTTCTTCGATGTGATTATTAATCTGAACGGTCGGTATTGTATCGTACGGTCTAGATGGGTGACAGTCGTAGGGTACGATGGATTCCGTCATTAATGGTGACCCATGGACATGTCCATAGGCGCGTGGGATTGATTGCTCGTTCTTTTTTTTTTTTTTTTTTTTGCTTTTTTTGGAAGAATTGCTTGTCTCTTTCGTCACAAATCTACGAACCCCAATTCATTGCCCTACGGAACCATTAGGGATGGGACCCATCCTGCTCAACTCCAAATCCATCCAATATCCATCTAAATTTATATTTTAATCATCAAATTTTCACTTATTACAATTTAACCTAACATATTTTAAGTATCTTAGCATTCTTAATGACTTATTACGTTTCATCTGTTAAAATTGATAGAATCCTTAACATGTAGTCTTGATATGAATAAATGAAGGTTTTTAAAACTAATATATTAGCCATTTTTTTAATTTTAGTTAATTCCATTCTATCAAACATAAAAAAATATATCATTCTTAAAATATAAGAAATTAAAGTATAACAATGAAAAAATTGAAAATCAAAATAAATCTTGAATAAAAGTTTGAGAACCAAAAATATTTTTTTTTCTCCTTTTAAATATTTTAAAGTATTTTTTAAAGATAATTTTAAAAATAAAAAAGATGGGACAATAGGGTTAGGTTGGGATGGGACTAAAATTATTGTCCCAATGAGTCAGAAGACGGGTATGGAGTAGGGTATGGATGTTGGTGGGTATGTCTGCAGATGGTGGCTACCTAATGAATTAGACTGAGGCTAGAGTTTCACTCTATGTCCTTAAGACAATTTCATCCCGCAATGGTGCTTACGGTCAGTATGACGATTGTCTTCCAGGATACAACAGTCTCCTTTTGATGAAAGCAGCACTACAATTCACCAAAACTTTCGAACCAAGAATGCTACTCTCTTTTCAATGCACTATTGCTATTATCCTTAGGAAAGTATGCAAATGCCTAAGAGAGAAGAAGACTAGAATTGATTCAAATTGAACTCAATTCGGAATGGCTTGGGATGATTGAAATGAGAGGGTCTAGGGTCCTATTTATATGTTTTTAGGTGCCCCTTGGAAGCAACCCTACGCCCCTTGGAAGCAACCCTACGCCCTTGGAAGCAACCCTACGATTTTAATTAAATTTAAATTCTTTATCAAAGGATGTGAGGGTTAAGGGCTTATCACCCTTGATATGCCCTTTAGACATTATGATCTTTAGATCAGGCTATCGGATAAGCCTTTTCATGGCTGTGATCTGAAGATCAGCCGATCAGATAAGTCTACGCATCACCCTCAAGCTCTCCACTTGTGGTGAGCCTAAGGAATTTAAGCTTCTTCCAAGGAAGTGGATATGGACTAAATGGCTTTCAAGGCTTTCATGGCCCATTAGGGTATTTAGGGTCTATTTTGGCCCATTACCCAACAATGGAAAGTCGGGACGAGGAATGGGTCGATAAAAGCTTATCTCAATTTATCCATTGCCGTTCGTAAGTATCACATTCTATTTCTTTCTAAAAAACTAGTAAAAGGAGAGACTATTGATTAAAAAAAAATACAAATGAATCCTAATTCAATAATAGATATGGGAAATGAGAATCTAGCTTTCGCATGTCAAACAAAGTAATACTTAGCTCGTCTCAAAGAGAACATATTATGCCACCTGCCTCAGCTACTTACGTTTAAAGAAAGAGCGTTATAAGGCTATAAAGTTTCTTCCAGAGAAACTCTAGTCAACCGAGTGATAGAACGGGATTTAAAGTTCTCTAAGTGAGGGCTCAAGTTCTAAAAGGCTGAGAAAAATCCTTTTAAATATAAGTGTCTAAAAGAATTATATTAAAGCTAAACTCTCCTTGAGAGGCTTTAATAAGCGCAACGAATAAGGTAAAGAGGAGAGTCCTTTTGAATTAGGTGATAGGGAAAGGACTTTGTACACTATGATGCTGCAAGTCTTATATGGATTGTACTATTTTTTTTATTAGTCCACATGCATACGACATTTATTAAAAATATTAAGACGGCTTTACGATATCTCGATAAAAAAAATTATATCTCAGTTTTAAAATTACGAGATCCATTCAGAAAGTAAAAAAAAAAATTACAATACCCCAGTTGTAAATTTACGTTGTTATAAAATTACGATACCCAATCAGAAAATGTATGTATATAAATTTTTTAAAAAAAGCTGAACGGATATTAATGTACGTCACGTTAAAATTTAAGATGACACTCCAGTTGTAGACTTACGACATCGTAGTTATAAAATTAAGACATACATTAAGAAAGTATTAAGACATCCATTAAGAAAGTCAAACAAAATTATAACATCCAAATTGTAAATTTACGACACCGTAGTTATAAAATTATGATACCCACTCAGAAAATTAAAAAAAAGCAGAACGATATTAATTAAGACATCCATTAAGAAAGTCAAAAAAATTATGAGTTGTAAATTTATGAGTAGTTATAAAATTACGATACTCACTCAGAAAATGTTTATATACGAATTTCAAAAAAAAATTGAATGAGTATTAATGCACGTCATGTCAAAATTTAAGATGACACCATTTACGACACCGTAGTTATAAAATTAGGACATCCATTTAGAAAGCCAAAAAAAATTACATCCCAGTTGCAAATTTACAATACCGTAGTTATAAAATTATGACATCCATTAAGAAAATGTGCACATTATACTGTACAAAAATTTCAAAAAAAATTGAACAGGTATTAATGCACATCACGTCAAAATTTAAGATGGTATCTCTGTTTATCATATTAAATAATGTAAAATTTATATGGACCAATAAAAAAGAGCGATATAGTCCATATAAAATTTGTAGCACCGAACATGGTATACAAAGACTTTTCTTGAGCGATAGAATCCCACTTTTGTCAGCCTGTGCTTCAAATAAGGATGGAGTCTTCGTTAAAGTCGGTGTTTCCTCGGGATGAAGAAACGGGTAATAGAGCAATGAAAGGTCAGCGACATAGCGTTTGGTCATCACTACTTGTTATCTTAGTAATCCAGTCAGGCTACCACATCACTTTTGTCCATGTGTGCAGGCCAGGTTGGATTGGCCCACCTCGGTTGCCCCTTACTTTTCTATGTAACCCTTCTTTCATATCCATGGATGAAAGAGCGAGGCTTTTTTCTTTTCCAAGCTAAAGGCTTCTTATTGTTCAACAGACCTAAAAGCAATCCAACTTGAAACATAACCGCCTTTCGAACCTCGTTCCTAATAAGTAAGAACCTTTAGATCAATTTTGTAGGGAAAAGCCCCTGAAGATGTCCAAGTTTATGACAGGCGACTCTGACTGAAGTCAGCCTAAGCCCAAGCTCTCATGGTATAACTTCTTTCTTTCTTTCTTGTTCGAGCCCTTTCTTATTATTTCCTATCGTAAGCTAACCCCATTTTTCTTGTAGAGGTGGTTCTCTTTCAAGGTTTGTAGCCCTAAAGCACAAGAGATAGCAGTGGATAGTTTCTCATATGCTAAGGCTGAAAACGAGTCGGATAAACTCCGACCGTATCCGTATCTGTATTCAAATTATATCAAATTTAGATATTTATTTTGTAATTTAATCGGATTCGGATACGAATTCGGATATCTAATCCAAAAGGTAATGGGATACAGATACGGATACGGATACAGATTTTTTTTATTTTGTAGTTTAATCGGATTCGGATATGAATTCGAATATCTAATCCAAAAGGTAATCGGATTCGGATACGGATACGGATACCATTTTTTTTTTTCAGCCTAGCATAGGGTAATGGTATGAAAGTGGGTGCAAGAACAATATAAGAATATTCGAAATAATAATATAGGACATGATATAACATGTTAATGAGTTTTAGCTGAACTAATATATGAACTTAAATTAGGTAAACCTAAAAACCAAGGTTTGCAAAACTAGTACCTAAAATTATCAGTGGTTTAATATATTTAATATATTATAAGTGATGTAGTAAAGTACCTACCAAATATGGAGATAGGCTCTCTATATCTTTTTTTTTTATTTCTAGGCATAGTGCCATTCAAAATTGGATAATATAGATCGATACCAGGTGGTATAGGACACATTTTTGTATCAAACACTACCTTAATATCCGATTCATATCCGTATCCATATATAACAAATATGGATATGGTTGATATCCGATTCGTATCCGTATCCGTATATAACAAATATGGATATGCTTGATATCCGATTCGTATCCGTATCCGTTTAGAATAAATATGGACATAAATTTTAATATCGTTTAGTATTCGTATCCGTTAAAAAATATGGAAAAATATGAAATACTACTATCCGATCCGTATTCGATCCGTTTTTAGCCCTATCATCTGCCCCTGTCGCACTCGATGAAGGTGGCTCCTTAACCCTAGTGAGATCTGTAATGCTCCAAGCCTATCTGCTAGCCTAATTAACTTATTAGGAGGTTGAAATAATATGTCCAAAAATTCGAGTGAAAGTTAATTGGTAGCAGGTGAACTTGAGTTACAAGTACATAACATTTTTTTTTTCATTCAGTGTGGGACTAAATTTGGGACATCACAATCTTTTCCCTTATAATGCAATGTTTTCATCGCACGCTATAAACTAACCCGAATCTACTCTTGAGCCAAGTCATTGGTACTGCAAGGGTGGCTTCACCCGAGACTCTATTACTATCCAATGGATAGCCTTTCCTTATATCCATCAACTTTTTCATACTTTGATCGGTTTTGATATCATTTTTAATGCACCAAGCCCACATGATGGTCCAATAACTTATTAGTAGGCCAAAACAATATGACCCAAAAACTCAAGCGAAAATTAGTTGATAGCAGTGAATTTAAGTTATAAACATATGACACCTTTTTTTTTATGAAAATTAAATTTAAAATATCATAGCCAACTATCGATGGTCTCTCTAAGCTTTCAAGGAAGAGCCCTAGGCATGGTCCCACCTTTTGAGGCTCCAATCCTCCCGTTGCCATTGATTTGTCAATCAGGAGGGCCCTTTTATAGCGGAGCCCCAAAGGCAACATACATCCCCTCAATCGGCTCAAGCTTTGCGTCTTCCTAGGGTTGGGGCCAGTTGTCTCCTTCCTCTTTCTCCTTGGGTACATCGCGAATTGGAATGTTCATCAGGGTGACTCCGTGAGGATGAGCCAGATCAGCCTTTAGCTCTTCTATGAGACTTGCTTGCCCATAGATGCAGACATAATCATGATAAAACCAAATTGTGTCCTGATTTGCAACTTTTTTTTGATCAGTTAGCCCCCATTTTTATGTTCTAATAAGCATTTAGGTGAGCAGACCAAGGAGCTTTCCGCCATCAGGGACCATAAGAATTCTTCCTCTTAGAAATTACTCTCACATTTTATTTTCTCTCTCATCTCGTTCTATATCTTTCAAGACTGCATCCTTTTTCTATTTATAAATGAATAAAAGAATAAAGGGGACGGTTAGATGAAAGAGTGAGAACGAACGAAATGCATATCTATATGCAATAAATTTAAAGGTTAAATTTTTAAATAATATTTTGAAAAGGGAGACTATGGAGTTTATACGTTTCTATATATTCCCTCTCTTAGTACATAGATTCAAACTTCAACATTAATATATTTTATAGTAAATATTTATTTTATTAATTTAGTATAAAATATATTTTTATTAAGAAAGAGGAAAGCGACATTCATGCGGAAGTGCAAGCCGAAGCAGCTCCTGTCAAGGTAGCGCCTGTCGAGTCTCGCTTCCCTTCCAGTCAAAGAAGGCCCCGCAGCATCCGGTAACGTACTATATTATCAGCTTAAAAAGTTTTAACTTTTAACTTACGCGTTCCCAAGTTGTTGAATGTGCGCTGCCTATGTCTTGTCAAGCTTTGCCTTCAGTATTACTACTCTATTGATTGTATTGGCAGTGGCACTGCAGCACATGTTATCTGTTTCTCCCATGGTTTAAATTTTAGAGTTTAGAAAGGAAAATTGAAGGCTTAAATCAAGACTGATTTTCATCATCTGCTTTGTTCTGATATCAAAGGCCGACTTGTGCTGTCACAGATCTCTTCCAGTTATGCTTTGAGTTTCGTGCACATATCTTCTTCGGTGACTTATGCTAAACCCGCTTTAAGATTCATGTCCGCGACTGTTGTCTTTCGTTGCTATCACAGATCAAACTCTTTGGAACGATGGCGGAAGCAGTTTCCCCAACTCCTAATGTTGCAGATGGAGCTAAGGGAGGAGGGATGGCATGGAGACGGGCGACGAAAAGCCGCTTTGTCTGGACTGCCTCATCTCCTTCTCCGACAAAGGTGGCTGAGCTAGAGCTCAGTTATCCAGATATCATTCAAGTTCCCTCTCAGGCCCTGGAGAAGGAATCATAGTGTTGGGATAAGATGACGGTCCTTGCTTGGAGCTTTACTCGATGGGTACCGTCGGAAGCCATCCTTTGAGAATTCCCCTGAGCAGGAGTCTCCGGTGAAGTGGATGTTGTTTGCTTAGCCCACCGGTTCTACATGTTCCGGTTTGCTTATCAAAAAGCCAAGGAAGAGGTGATGGGAAGGCCGTGGGTTGTCAATGGCCAGCCGATCGCGATTGAAGATTGGCGAGCTAAGTTTGTTCTGGTGGCTGACTCCATGGTGTTTGCTCTGCTCTGGGTTTGCCTGCCCAACCTCCCAATTGAGTTTTGGGCAGAGGATATCTTGCAAACCATTCTCTTGGTGGCTGGCCAGTTTGTGTTTGCTGATTCCTCACCAAAGAGAAGCATAGGGGAGGATTTGCTCGAGCGTGTGTTCGTGTTGGCCTGAGCAAACCTCTCCGACCGGGGGCCAAAGTTCGTGGTTGTCAGGCTCCCTTTTGGCAGCAGTTCTCTTATGAGCATCTGAAAGGCATATGTTGCCACTGTGATTCTATTCATCTCACCGGCCCCTGCTCCCCCATGCTGCAATCTGCCACCTCCTCGGCAAGATCCAGGTTCGGTCCCTGGATGGTGGCGATCCGGCAGCGGAAGCTCCCTTAAGGCCAGATCCTGGAACCCAAAAAGAAAGTTTAGACTGCTGTGACTAAGGTCAGGGATGCTCCACTCCTCGTCTCGTTGAACGGTTGGCAATCATCGGCGAAGATAGCTCGACGACGTCTTCCCTAGACCGTTCGGCCTTCTGTGGTTGGCACCCTTATTTCTGAGATAGATCAAGGGGTAGGTGGGCAATAGGGTGTGTGTCGGGTTGACTGCAACGTGCCAACGACACACCCCCTGCAGCTCAACCCGAGAGCAGGGGTTCACAGGGTTCCCTCAACCTGACTTGAACCTTGTGAACCCCTTTGCTCTCCTTGGTTCTGATAGTTGGGCCGGGCAGCCTCAGACCCGTAAGGATGCCAACCTGGGGCCATCAAAGAAGGCCTGGCCTGCGAAATCTCTTTCCCAACGAATTACTTCAAAACCCATAAAAGGAAAAGGGAAAGTTGTCCTCTCAGGCCCTAACAGTACATAGGACAACTTCACATTTTCATCAACCACAGACACACCTCAGGGCCCTGTTGCTAAGACTGGCATCAGCCCTAAGCTTACCCGCAGTCGGGATGTGATCCCCTCAGGGGATGGGTCTGGGAGTACCCAATTGCCTTAGGTGGAGGGATAGCACCACGACTCGGTTGTCTCTCCTCTTAAGGAGGCCATTCAGAGGCAGGGCCTAGATCCCTCGGCCACTAGTTTGTCCCTCCAAGTGAAAGTGACTGAAGTGGACATGGTGGCCAACCAGCTGATGGATAGCTCTGGACCGAATTCTGTGGTTGGCACCTCCCCTAACGACTGTCTCTCTGATGAGGATATGTTAGGAGACAAAGATGGGGCCTGACCCCCTAGCTAGCAAATGAAGATTCCTATCTGGAATGTGAGAGGAGCATGAAAACCTTTGTTTCGCTCCTCTTTTGGGAGGTTGTTGCAGCTTCATAGTTTTGATATCTGTGTTTTGCTGGAAACCCGCTTGTCGGATGCTAGCTTGGCTCGATTTAGAAGACAGGTTTTTAGATCTTGGTACTCTTATGCAGTGGAGTCTATGGAGTTATCTGGCGGTATTCTGGCTCTCTAGCATAACACCTCCATTGGAGTCGATGCCTTTCATCATTGCAACCAGCAAGTTGCTCTTGTCATTTCTGAGGGGACATCCGACCCTTGGCTTCTTTTGGGTGTTTATGCCAGCACTAATTTTTGGGAGCGGCATGTGATGTGGGCTGAGATCTTTTCCCTGATTGCCCAAGGATTTTCCTCCCTCGATGCTGGAGATTTCAACTGTATAGTGGGGGCCAATGAGAAGAGAGGGGGAAGGCAGCTTATTGGTTCGATGAACATATCTGAGTTCAAGACCTTCATATTTTTGGTCGGTCTACTGAACCTGGGGTTCTCGGATCCCCAATTTATTTGGTGTAATAATCGCCAAGGATCGGCTAGAGTTTGGGAGAGACTTGATAGGGCTATGGCTACGGCTCGATGGCTTCAGATCTATCCTTCTGCCACTGTTACTCACCTGACTAGAATTGCTTCTGATCATTGTCCCATCCTTATAACTACTGAAGTGGTTGCTCATCAGAGGAGACAATTTTGATTTGAGTAATTCTGGACTTCTTATTCATCTGCGAGGACCCTTCTCTCTCAAGTATGGTGCCTGCTTGTGAGAGGTAGGGCTACCTACAGATTATCCAGACATCTTGAGCTTTCGAGACGCAGACTTTCCAGATGGAATAGATTTAAGGTCGGGGATTTAGTGAGAAAAGTAGAGAAGGTGAAAACCAATATTGCTACTCTCCAGTCCAAAGAGGATCGGGAAGGCTGTCTCCTTGATTGTGACCTTACATCCCTCTGCACCTATCTAACTCTTCACCACTCTCTTCTTCGGCAGCAAGAGACTTTTTGGAAGAAAAGGTCTCAGATTCAGTGGGTTCGTGAAGGGGATCAGAACACTAGATTCTTTCACCAGGCCACTTTGAAGCGTCGTGCAGTGAATCGAATTAGGTACTTAGCTGATAATGAGGGGCAATACCAGGAGGATATTCAGGTTATTAGGGATCAGTTATTTCACTTTTTTTAGTCTAGATGGACTGAATATACAGGTGATGGTGATCCAGTCCACCCTATTCTGACCTCTAGGAAGGTCTCAGATTGTGAGAATGACCTTCTCATTAGATTGATTACAGCGGATAAGATTTGGAGGGCTTTATGGGATCTTGGGCCTGATAAGGCCCTTAGGCCTGATGGGTTTTCATCCTTTTTCTTTTGCCACTATTGGGATATTATGGGACAGGATGCTGTGCAGGCTATTTAGCTTGTTTTTCAATCCAAATTTGTTCCTTCTAATTGGAACCGGATGCTCATTACTCTGGTGCCTAAACGCCTTGAAGCCTCCATTCCTTAGCATTACCGCCCCATTAGCCTTTGTACCACCTTATACAAAGTCTGTGTGCGTCTCTTAGTCACCCACCTGTAGAATGTGATTTCTTGCCTCATTTATTCAGAGCAGGGGGCTTTCATCAGAGGGCGTAGCATCACTGATAATGCTCTTATAGCCTAGGAATTCATGTATGATCTCTAGAGATCCTTAGCTCGTCAGTGTCTGAAGGCTATTAAGTTAGACATGAAGAGAGCTTATGACAGACTGAGTTGGGCATTTATGCGGTGAACACTTCATGAGTTTGGCTTTGCGGCTCTCTTTATAGACTGGATCATGACTTGCATTCACAGGCCGTCATTCTTTCTTATTATTAATGGTAGCCAGACTGATTTCTTTCACTCTGCTATGGGGTTGTGTCAGGGATGTTCTCTATCCCCTTTTTTGTTTATTCTTGCTACTAATAATTTATCTTGTGCTTTATACCAGGCACAACATGACTTACACCTTGCCCCTTTCATTGTGGGCCCCCATAGCCCCTCGCTTTCTCATCTATTATTTGTTGATGACTGTATATTGCTGAGATAGGCTACGGTCCACAATGCTTTAACTTTCACATCCATCATTCAGCCCTATTTCCAGGCCTCTAGTCAGAAGGTTAATTTCAACAAATCCATGATCTGCTTCCGCCCGAAGACTATTCCCACAACAAGGGAGGCTATCATTCGCACCTTGGGCATTACTGCTCAGGCTGACTGGCTATCTTACCAAAGGATCCCTATTATAGGGAGATGTCCATGGGGCAATGATTACAGTGACCTCAAGCGTAGTGTCGGTGACTTCATTGATGATTGATAGGTTACTGATCTATCCATGATGGCTCAGATCACCCTTTTGCGCTCGTCCTCATCTCTCTTCCTCTCTATATCTTATTCAATGGTGCTATTCCGATGACTTATTTAAAGAAAATTGAGAGATGCTTTTGAAATTTCCTATAGGGCTCTATGCAGGATGGCCATGGTATTCATCTACTAGCATAGGACACTGTCTGTTGCCGATTGCAGAAGGAGGGCTTGGCATTCAGTCTCTGACTATCAGGAGAGGCTTTGATTGCGAGGCATGCTACTCATTTTTTTTTACTTGATCCGCACTGCTTGTGGAGCTCCTTTATACGTACCAGATACGGTGACTGGACTCCTTCCATGGAGTTTCAATCGACCCATAAATATTCTTTCTTCTGGAAGGAGGTGTGTCGGCATGCCTCGAATATCCTCAACAACATCTCGTGGATGATTGGCGATGGTGCCTCTGTAGATGTTGTTCAGGATATATGGATTGCTGATCTTTTCCTATCACGCTGGCCTACTTTTGTTAGTGCTGATGTTCGCAGCAGTATGAGAGTTAATGCTTTAATCACTTAGGACCACTCTTCTTGGCATATTCCCACGGTGTCCCGGTTCTTTGGTAAGGAGCTCTCTCGCCAGATTCTCACTATTCCTCTCATTCTGAGTCACTCCTTTGATACCAAATTATGAAGGAGATCCTATATTTCTAGAACTCCTACCATGGACCTCATGGAGATTTATAGGCCACAGCCTCAGCATACGATGGATGCGGCTTGGATTTGGCAGCTTCCCATCCATCCCAGGGTTTGGCTCTTGATTTGGAAGCTTGTGTTGGACTGTCTTCTTACCTACTCTCTGCTCTCTAGGAAGGGTCTATCCAACCAGCCCACTTGCCGATTGTGCGGTCAGGAGAAGGAGACTGTTGATCATGCTATCTTCATCTGCCCCAGAGCGAGACAGATTTGGCAGATTATGGGTCACCACCTTTGGAAGGATGGTACTAGCCCTCCACGTATATCTTTTCTATGGTTTATCCGTCAGGATAGTCGGATAGATATCCAGCAGTAGGGTGCTACTTGGGCCTATTTAGCCTATCAGATTTGGTTATCTCGGAACCTGCTTATTTTATACTATTACTCCCAACAGGATAACTAGGAAAGCTCACTCTTTATTTGTCGAGTACGCACTCCATCATTTTGCTTTTGATTCTGACAACTCTGGCTTCTGGGGCTCCTATAGTGCCTTGACAATGCACTGGCATACGATTTTCATCTCTTAGGAGCCCCCACCTCCAGGGTTTGTCAAAATCAACTTTGATGGGAGTGTTCAAGGTAAACTTGTAGGTTCGATTTTTGTTATTCGTGGATCTGATGGAGATTTATTGGCGGTGGGGGGACTCGGCCTTCTTGACTCTTCTGTTTCCATGGCCGAACTTTATGCTACTTGGACTGACATATCTTATGCCACTAGTATCCTTCGAGCTAGCAGTCTTTATTAAGGGAGACTCTCTTACTATTATACGATGGTTCATACGAGATTTTTGCGACTACCCGTCAATAAAATCCTTGCTTCATGACATTCGAACTAACTTCCAGAATGCTCATAGAGTTCAGATTCATTATATATGTCGAAAATCTAATTCTACAGTTGACTATATAGCCATCTTAGTTGTTCATCGCTCTGACTTTTAAAGCTAGAAGCGGAAAGAATCATATCTTATTGTACTAAAATAAATATTATTTTTTGATATGACATTTCAAATTTGACTTGTAATAAAATGATGTAATTAATTACCTATATATATATATATATATATATATATAGCCCGCATCATTGCAATATATAGATAATCTCGATAATTCATTGAACCGCCAGCCAATACTGATATATTTAAGTCTGTCGACAGGTAACAACAGTAGTGCGAGCACTGCGGTCCATGCGTCAGGCATATAAGCCGAGATATTTTTTTTCCGGATGCGATAGCCAGCGACAGGTGTGGTCGGATCGCGACCTTTTTTCTGACCGAGAAAAGCATCGCTCCATCGTTAAACTCGTATCCTTCGCCAACTCCAGAAGAGCAGGCATGGCCATGGAGGCGACCGTTCCGTACGTGGTGATGACCTTGAGGCAGCTTGCCCTGGCCGTCCTCTTGGCCATCCTCCAGGACGTCCTCGACCCCACCCTCGGCGTCAGCGCCGTCGTCGTTGTCGTCTACGAGCAGCTCGTCTCCATCCTCCTCCTCTGCTCTCTCGCCCTCCTCTTCGACCGGTATGAATTAATTGATCGATTAATTTCCTCCCCCCCTAGCGTCCCATTTCTTTCTTTAATTCCCAATAATTATTCTACCACCGACGCAGAGGCAAACGGCCCAAGACCTCCTTCCAGATCCTCAGCTGGGCCTTCTTCATCGGTTTCCTGCAGTTAATCACGCCCTCTTCCCCTTCCTTTCTTCGTCAATTTAATTTAATTTTGAAGGAAATAAAGGGACTACGTCTTTCTGAACAATATAAGTATATATATTGGTGGGAAGGATCCCGATAGGGGAGCTGATGTTCACGGCGAGCCTCCGTTACATAACGGCGACGTTCCAGAGCGTGGCGATGAACCTGATCCCAGTGGTGGTCTTCGTCCTTGCGGTGGCGTGCCGGCAGGAGCGCTTCCGCCTCTGCAGCGCCCGGGGCCAGGCGAAGCTCTGGGGAGTCATCGTCTCCACTGCCGGCGCCTCCCTCGCCGTCGTCTCGTCGAGCCGGGATGACGGCCCCTCGGCCGGCAGCAGCGGTGGCAGGTTCCTCGGGTCGCTGATGGTTGGGCTCGCGGTCCTCGGCGTGGCCATCGCGAGTCTTTTCGTGGTACGTGCCAGCACACCCTCTAGTCAAGTTACGGGTCGCAGATACGCATTTTTTTTCCGGTTTTTTATTGCTCAGTTTAAAATATCGTAATAGGAGAGCTGAAAATGATCTTTGAAAGTATTTATAAATATAGATTCAGAAGCTCTTTTCAAAATGACAGCTCACTGTGTTAGACAGTGGTGGTAATATTATACTCCGATCTGTGTCCGATAAACAATAAATAAGTTTGCATTAGGATTGAATAGGTTTGAAACACAAACAAGCTAATTCGATTTGACTCATATATTAAATGAGTTAGGTATCAACCGGCATTTGAGCTGATCTTCAACCGGATTGCTACCCCCTAATGCTGTTCTGCATTTTATTTACTAAGGTAGTGTTTAAATGTCAAAAAATTATTCTAGAAATAGGAATACGAATTCTTCAAGAATAACTTATTTTTTATGTTACTTCAGATTTTTTTTTTTGAAATATGATATTCTACCTTATTTCAGTGCAATTAATGCAATGTTATTTCAAATGGTGTTTGGATAACATAGGAATAAACCTGTATTCCATTAGGAATAGATAAAAATTTTGTAAAAAATCTTAAAAATATCTCGAACCAAATGATAAGAATGAAAATAAATTATCAATTTATTTATTAATATAATTACTTAAATAAATTATTTTTTATTAATTAATTTATTATTATGATCTATTAAAAGTTTACATATTATGTACATATATTAGTAACGGTTAGTAAGAAAAAAAGTGGATTACTAATATATGTTATGTATATATTAATAATGGTTAGTAGGCGAAAAATGGATTATATATATATATATATATATAAGGCTCCTAAAACCCTAGCCTCGAGGAAGAAGACGAGAAGGGATCGAGTAGAATGGCCGATAAATCAAAGAACGGGTAATAGTCAAATATTTTTCAACCACTATTCTAGGAATAGTGTAAGTGGGAATAGAGCTAGTTCATAGGGAACATGAAATACAAATTTCAGAATTAGAATGTTTGATCGGAATACTAATTCCTGATAGGCACATCACCTTTTTTTTTCTCCTTTTTGAGAGAATAGTATGGAATAACATCCTATTCCAGCCAGAAATAGAACATCCAAACACTACCTAAATGTTCGAGGTCCAATTTTAATTTAATGCTTGAAAGATATGGTGGCATATATGACACACAAGGTCTGTCATTCTTGTTTTTGTTTGCCTTTTCCAATGGTTAAAAGGTACATCCAAGGAAGGTTTTGTAAGCAGGATTTTCCTTGCAGGAAAGGGTGGCCGTGAGGTATCCAGCAGATCTTAGCTTGGCAGCCATGCTGAACCTCTTTGGGACCATCCAGACAGTGATAGTGGCAGCTTTGATGGAGAGAAACCCTTCATCATGGAGGATTAAGTGGAGTGGAAGCCTACAGCTCCTTGCTATCCTTTATGGGGTAAATCATGCTAAATCATTTACAAAATTCCTCCTCCATTTTACTGCATAGACTAGCCGAAAGTTGCATGGTCTTCAACTTGTTCACAAATTAACAACAAAAACATCGAACAAAAGGAAGAAATCAAGCCCTGAGAAAAAAGCAAGCATTCATCATAGAGAAGGCCCATTTATTATGCTTTAGTTCAAATTTCTCAGGTTCTCTTCACCTGTTTGAAAGATGCGGGAGAGAGAGAGACTTCATATGGCCATCAGTTCCTGGAACTTATGGAAATAATTTTTTTTCAGCAATGCACTGTCACTCAGTAGGGCAGATAAATACATGTGAAACTCAACTATGATCCGGTGCTACAGGGAACGGTGGTAACAGGGCTATCATACCTGGCTCTGAATTGGTGCATACATAAGAAAGGCCCTGTTTTTGCGACAGCTTTCTCTCCTCTGCTCGTCATCTTCTCATTTCTTATTCAGACACTTGTCCTGGGAGGTGCAGCCAAGGTTGCAAGGTTGGTTTGAATTCTATCTATTGACAGATCTATATTTCTCATGGAAATGATTCTTTGATTAAATGTTCTTGTTCTTGGCACCTGAATTCTGTACAGCATTATTGGAGCTGTGTTGGTAGTTGGTGGTCTCTATCTTCTCTTGTGGGCAAAATCTAAAGATCATGTAAATGAAAGGATGGCTGTGGGAGGCCAGACTCATCTAATTGAAGATTCAAGTGCAGAGCCAATGCTACTGAACAAAGCTTGACAAATGGTAGAGCTCCCTGAGGATCTTCAAAGCACGTTTACAGCTACAGTCTCCAAACCGTGGGATGCTTTTCTTGATGTAAAGCATTGTTGTCATCAAGAGACCTGTATATTTATGTAGCAACATGTCCGATTTCATTGGGATCTGATCGTTGTGACCAAGCAACCTTTCAGACTACTGATGGTTGGCTGTCTTCCAAATTCAAAGCTTGGGATATAGAGGATTGGTTGCTAGAAAACTAATAGTAATTATGATTAACCTCACTCAAAGATGAACTCAAATAAGTAACAGAAATAATGCAGAACCCTTGTCAACATGCGAAATTAACATTTTAAAATGCCTTCAATAAAAAGGGCAGATTAATCCTCCATTCATTGGATGTTTCTTAGCTGGGAGGTATTTTTTGTTTTCCTCTGTTTTACTTGATTCAGTGATCGTAATACCAATTTCAGGATACCAACTAGAAGAGGCGGGGAGGAGATCCCAGTCAGGAGAAATTATGAGGTCATTATCCCACAACGATAATCCAAATGTCCGTTCTCCAACGGTATTTTAGCGTGGATTCTCTCTCACCTTGACTTGGGTAATGAATATCCAGCGTACACCTCTGTAAATACTCTAATCTTTTGAAAACACAATAACTGTTTCAATCTAACTTCTCTATGTAAAAGCGAGAGTCCAAGGAAGTGTGTAGTCAAAAAGCTTTATCAAATATATATAAGTAAAAAGTAAGTTTTACTTTGATATATTTTTTATAAAAAATAAAAAGTATATCTAGAAGAAATATTTTTTTATAACAAAAATTAGGGATTAAGACCTCAAGAAAACACCTCATGGACTTTTGCAGCAGTTAGCTGTGTAAATTAAAAAGGAGAGTTGGTGATCCACCGAGTATACTTTTTTTAATACAATCCAATTTGCTAAGAAGTCTGCTACGCGATTGGCTTCTCTATAAATATGTAAATATTCAAAATAAGGAGTGGCTGAAATAATAGGATGAATATCTTTGAGATACGGATGTTTTTTTAAAGGAGATTGAGCTTCAAACCTAATCTTCCAAGGGGGAATTTCTATCTACACCCACAAAATTACTCTTTACACCCACACTTACAATATATATATATATATACCCAAATTGCTCTAATGCGTAATGACCTTTTTACCCTCCTAATTTCTCTCTACACCCACCTGATAAAAAAAACCCCTCTCCCTCCCTCTCTCTCTCTCTCTCTCCCTCCTTTCCTCAACGTTGCAACTGATCTTCAATTCAGGCTCTAAACTCTTATTTGAAGAGTTTTTAACCTTTATTTCAACAATGAAGAAGCAAGTAGCGATTTGGGAAGGCTCTACGGACGAAAAGGTTTATTTTTTAACATCTTTCAAATTTTTTTTTTTCAAATCGTATTCCGTTCGATCTATCAAGGCCGAACAAAACACTAATGTTCGGCCTTGATAGACTGAGCAAAGGCTCACTGTTCGGCCAAGTCTGACTGAACAGAGGGCCACTGTTCAGCTGATCGAACGAATACCCTCTATTCGGCCATACATTGCCGAACAGAAGCCTTTTGTTCAGCCCAGTGTAGCCGAAGAGAGGGCCTCTGTTCGGCCACACATCGTGACCCGGCTGCTCTGGCAAGGACCTTCCAACATGGACTTTCCTATCAAAAAGATGCCTAGTAGCACGAGGATGGTCACAGGCTGGGTCATGTCACAGGCAGCAGTCCATGCATCAAGGAGCAGTTTGCTCGAATCCGTTGTGCCATCCAGTATAGCGCCGAAGTCTGTGATGTCAAAGACTTGTGCTTCTCCCAAGAGCAAGAGGATGAAGGCCAGAGCTAAAACAAGAAGAAAGAAATTTATGATCGGTTGAGCCATGGGAGATGCCTGCGCATAGGATGAGTTAACGCTGTCTTGAGAGGTTTTAACGGGAATATTTATATGCTTGTGGAAGGAGTTGATGAAGTAAGCTCTCTGTGTGTTGGAAAGTGAGAGATTCATGAAATTTTTAATGCGGTTGATATATATATATATGCTTTCAAATCGTAGCATATAATTTGTAAATAACCGACAGAAAAAGAAGCTTGGGTAATAGGACCAATATCGTAGCTTTCATCAAAATTATAATTATGATAATTTTTTTTAGAAAGATCAATATTACAGCATTCATGGAGAATCATTTCACGGGTTTTGTAAAAAATCAAAATCGTAATGATTTTGACTGCTAGGGATGGAGGGTCGCCGCTACTCGTCTGTGCTCGCCGCCGCACGCTATTGCTCGCTACCACACCCCGCCCGCTGGTCGTTGCTGCTACCGCCGTTCGTCGCTGCCGCCGCTGGGGAGGACACAGAGCCAGACCACCGCCGCTCGTCGGGGAGGACATGGGAGGAAGGGAAATATACGGGAGGAAGGGGAAGGGGAAGGGTTGCTGCCGCCATTGCCGCTCACTGTCAGGGAAGACAGAATCAGACCGCTGCCGCCAGAGAGCAAGGGAGCCGGACGGAGGAGGGGAATGGGAAGAGGAAGGAGATCGGCTGGGGAGGAAAAGGGGTTTGAAAAAAAAAAATGGGACCCAGGTGGGGAGAGTAACATGGGTGGGGTGAGGGTAGTTTAGGATTTTTTTTTAAAAAAAGGGTATAGAAAGAAAAAATGGGGGTGTGGAGTAATTTTATTATTTTTTTAAAAAATATGGATGTCGAGAGTAATTTTTGGGGTGTAGATAGAAACTCCCCTTCCAAGGCCATCATTAGCCCTTACTTAATGCTCTCATGCCCTTGAACTTTCAATTATTTAAGACATCATTTAGATACAATCGAAAGCATAGTTAAAAAGTGTTGCTAAGACAATTATTCCTTCCTTAATTTTAATCTATTTGGCAACTTGAAGATTTATACTAAGCCTTATTCCTATTTTATTCCCTCAAAAACAAAAAGAAACAAAAGGGGGGAAAAAATGAAAAACAATCTCAATTCCTTCATCCATGAACAAGCATAATTGACACCTCAAATTCAGATTCTCTCTTGATATTTAAGCTTTGTTTGGGAGAACCTATGTGCCTCAGTTATTGGCCATTGATATTTAAGCTTTGTTTGGGAGTACCTGTTTGCCTCAGTTACTGGCTAATAACTATTTTACAGCTGGCAAACAACTACCTAGTAATGCATTGGTGAGCACATGAGCAAGGCCCTATCTTCATTTCAGTATTCTTTCCACTGCTTATCATCTTCTCCTTCCTTTTGGAGATGATCATTGGCCTTGTAACGTTTGTTGAAGAACAAAGACCACCCGTTGTCCCATTTTATCATTAACATGGTTTTTTTGTTGCATATCACTAGCCAAATTTATATGCTTGCTAATGGTCTTGGTGTTGAAATTTTCTAGTGTTATTGGGGTCGCATTCGTGGTTGGGTGTCTGCATCTCCTCATGCGGGCAAGATCTAAGGAAAACAAGATGGAGAAAATTGCCATCAAAGTACAAAGTCATGCAATTCAAGGTTCGACTACAGAACCATTGATATTGAACAAAATATAGCCAGGGCCTTGTACTAGTTTCTACATTCATCTCTCTTAAATTGTCACTTTGCATGATTTAATTGACATCAAATCAATTTTACAGCATGCAAGGACAAGCAAAATTATAAGCACTAACTTCTATTTGAGAGTGAGTGAGAATAAATCTACAAGAAATAATCAGATCAGACCTGAAAAAGCTGTAGACAGCCCATGAATACTCCGGAGCAACGCATGTCACAACTTTCTTGAGAGAATTTTATCTTCAAAATTTTTCGCTTCCACAACGCCCTATCATCATCATCATCATCAGTTCCCTGTGGTACATGTAAAATGGAATCAGTACAAACTGCTGACTTGAGGTGAAGTTTGCAATGTGTAGGGTTATACATACATAATTTAAAGATCAAAGGCCGGAAGGCCTGCATATTTCACGGGAAGCTCACAACTCAGACATGCCCCGTTTACCTGCTTGATATTTATAAGTATTCGTTAGTGTTGACAACTGCGCTACGGAAACGCAGGAAGGTGGGATGATGTGAGGAGAATAAGGAAGAAAGTGGAGGAGATTGACATTTGAAAGGACCCAGGATGCAGCAGGATAGATATGGATGCTAAAGTCCATGACATTGTATTGGGGGCTGATGAAGATGAGTTGAAGGTATGAAGGTGAAGGTGTGCATGAACATTAGAATGGGCTGGGATTGCCGCACACCTTCCAAGCTCTTTTGCAGATGATGGGAGAGAGAGATTGCTGTGAGACAACAAAGAGTTCCGCCATTTCAGAGATAAGTTATGTTCCTGTGGTGATTTTTGGTAATTCTAGTTTCAGGAAAACCAGACTCATTCTTCGCCAAGCCGCATGCCATTAAATATGTTGCATGTCAAATTCTTCGACCAAGAAAAATTTGGTACACGGGGTGCATGTTCTGATATAAATACCAACTCCTGTTCTCAAAGAATACAGCTGTTTCAATCTAAGCTGTTTCAAGAACATGTACATTCTTCTGTGTGCCTCGTCAGACATCCCAAGACCTCATAGATCTCTACTGCTTGAGGGTGCCATCTATCCCCAGCGACAAACATGTGAAGCCCACCTTTTTCTTCTATGCTACTCCAACCTGGTCTCTTCATAAAATCCTTTACATCCATAAACTTCCGAATGTTTTCATAATCATCCCATTTATCAGCACCAGCATGGATGTTACTCAGCAAAACATGATAACCCATATTGTCCGGTTCCAAATCAAAAAAATTTTGAGCCGCATAATTGCCAAGTGCACCATCTGAATATGTCCTACAGGAGGCAAGCAGAGTACCCCAAATTCGACTGTCAGATTTGGCATCCATGGAGTTAATAACCTCCAAAGCTTCACGAAGCCTCCCTGATCGTCCAAGCAGATCCACCATACCAAGTGTAGTGATTTAACTCAGGCTTGATGCCAAATTTTCTACTCATGCAATCAAACAACTCGCATCCTTCACTCAAAAGTCCACTATGGCTGCAAGCAGATAGCAAGCTCAGAAAAGTAACATTATTTGGTTCGATTCCTTCCTGCTGCATTTGGTAGAATAATCTCAGAGCATCTGAACCAAGGCCATGAACTGCATATCCCTCAATCATGCAACTCCATGCTACAGTATCCTTGAGAACTATAAGATCAAAACACCTTCGTGCCAAGACAATGCTTCCACACTTTGCATACATGCTAAGGATGGACGTTTCCAAGTTCCTGCTGCTATCTGAGTCAATGCTGAACTTATTCCTTATCAAATACCCATGAATTCCTTTACCCAATCTTAAAGCACCCAAATATGTATATGAAATAACTAAGCCCTGTAGAACATCAGCACTGGGCTCAAAACCGGCATTTTGCATTCTCTGAAACAGATCAATAGCCTCCCTGAACAGGCCATTTTGGATGAAACCCTGCATCATGACAAACCACACATTGCTGGTCTTCACTTCAATCTCTTCAAACAACTGGATAGCCAATGCCAATTCTCCACATTTGGCATAAAAATCCACAAGAGAAACCTCCAAGATCACATCTATCTGCCCACTTTTCACTGAACAACAATGTATCTTCTGGCCTTGGCAAAGGTCCCCGTACTTGGCAAATGCTGAGATAACCAAAGTTAGGGTCTCATGGCTAGGAATCAATTCAGTCTTCATCTTTTCATAACAATCAACTACTTGGGAAGCATCACCCATCGAGTGATATCCCGACATCATTATATTCCATGAAAGAGCACTCCTCTTCTGAATCCAACTAAAGAGATCCTTCATCTCTTTGAGACAGCGCGCTTTACTGAACACCGTCAAGACTGAATTCTGCACCAACTCGTAACCATCAAACCCTTTCTTGATTGCAAAACCAAACAATTGCTTTCCTCCTCCCACATCTTTCTGAGCACCACATGCTCGTAGCATGACCGCCAGTGTTACCGGCGTGGGCTCCAAACCCTCCCTCTGCATTCCATGGAATAGCCAAGACGATTCGCGACTGTCTCCAATCTGAACATAACCCGAGATCATGGAGGTCCAAGAAACTACATCTCTAACAAGCATTTCATCAAACAGGCGGCGAGCTTGGCCGATAACATTACTCCTCACATACACTTCCACCGTTGTATTGCAGAAATAGACATCGCTGCCAAAACCCGTTTGAATGCCAAGGCAGTGGATTGCTTCCCCGAGTTTAGAGTGCTCGGCGAGCGATGAAATGGCACGGTTGACAAGAGGAAGTGTGAAATGATCCGGCCGCGCCCTCGCCTCTCGCATAGCAGAGAAGAGGGAGAGAGAAGCATCAAAAAGCCCTGCATCGACGTGGGCTTTTATGATCGAATTCCACTGGAACGTATCGGGTTTTGACAAGGCCTTAAACTCCGAGATGGCATTGTTAAGACCACCGAATCCAGCAGTTGAATAGAGTACTCCTTTGTAAAAGGTGAACGCTTGGGCCTGGGGAAAGTATTTGCAACGATGCAGGAAGGACACAGAAGAGTAGGGATTGAGATTGGTTCTCAGGTGATGGTGGCGAAGCGGAAGAGGAAATCTGGGAGCGGGGATAAGAGAAAGGAAATGAGGGGTCCCGAAGAGAGAAGGGAAGCCATGGGTCCGAAGAGGAAGAAGGAGTGGAATGTTGACGAGGGAAGAAGGGAGCTTAGAAGAGAAAAAAAATATATATTTTTATTTGGATAAATGAAAAAAATAAAAAAAGTTAATAATTTATAATAATAATAATATTTTTATTATAAATAATTAAAAATATATATTAATTTTTTAGAAGGATTAATATTAAAATGGAAAAATAAAAAAGTATTCTTGAATTTTTTTTTTGAACCCTTTTCAAATTCGAAGAGAATACTTTTAAGTGAAGTTCAACAATTTTTTTTTTTTTTTTTTCTTTCAATTTTTTTTTTACTTTTCTTTTCATCTATTTATTTATTTTTAAGCGTTTGAAATGACGGTCACAGGCTAATATCCTCCTTCCACGCCTAAAATTGACTACATAACTCTAAGTTAGGTTGTCGCATGGCTCCTTGGTTTCTGTCTACCTACCGTTTGGCAAAGGTGGGGTTGCTTTCGCAGTCAGGGAGAGAGCCTTGGACATTTTAAGCTTGGATGACGTCGCCTTGGGCATTCTTCTTTTGGCTTCTGAATTTTATATATGTAGAAATGGTTGTAAGAAATCGCCGCAGCTCTTGTCGAAGAGAAGGTCGCAGGGAATCTCTCTTCTAGCGATGGTCTCATCCCTCTTCGTCGGGACGCTGATGGTGGGCGTCGCGGTTCTCGCCGCGGCCACCGCAAGTCTTTGTGTGGTACGTACCACTACCACCTGCTCCATTAGATGTCGTCCCTGTAATTTAAATTTTCTTCGATGTGATTATTAATCTGAACGGTCGGTATTGCATCGTACGGTCTAGATGGGTGACAATTGTAGGGTACGATAGATTCCATCATTAATGGTGACCCATGGATATGTCCATAGGCGCATGGGATTGATTGCTCTTTTATTTTTTTTTTGCTTTTTTTCGAAAGAATTGCTTGTCTCTTTCGTCACAAATCTACGAACCCCAATTCATTGCCCTACGGAACCATTAGGGATGGGACCCATCCTGCTCAACTCCAAATCCATCCAATATCCATCTAAATTTATATTTTTAATCATCAAATTTTCACTTATTACAATTTAACCTAACATATTTTAAGTATCTTAGCATTCTTAATGACTTATTATGTTTCATCTGTTAAAATTGATAGAATCCTTAACATGTAGTCTTGATATGAATAAATGAAGGTTTTTAAAACTAATATATTAGCCATTTTTTAATTTTAGTTAATTCCATTCTATCAAACATAAAAAAATATATCATTCTTAAAATATAAGAAATTAAAGTATAACAACGAAAAAATTGAAAACCAAAATAAATCTTGAATAAAAGTTTGAGAACCAAAAATATTTTTTTTCTCCTTTTAAATATTTTTAAAGTATTTTTTTAAAGATAATTTTAAAAATAAAAAAAGATGGGACAATAGGGTTAGGTTGGGATGGGGACTAAAATTATTGTCCCAATGAGTCAGAAGAAGTAGGGTATGGAAAATCGGGATGAGGAATGGGTCGATAAAAGCTTATCTCAATTTATCCCATTGCCGTTCGTAAGTATCACATTCTATTTCTTTCTAAAAAACTAGTAAAAGGAGAAAGACTATTGATTAGAAAAAAAAAATACAAATGAATCCTAATTCAATAATAGAGATGGGAAATGAGAATCTAGCTTTCGCATGTCAAACAAGAGTAATACTTAGCTCGTCTCAAAGAGAACATATTATGCCACCTGCCTCAGCTCCTTATGTTTAAAGAAAGAGCGTTATAAGGCTATAAAGTTTCTTCCAGAGAAACTCTAGTCAACCGAGTGATAGAACGGGATTTAAAGTTCTCTAAGTGAGGGCTTAAGTTCTAAAAGGCTGAGAAAAATCCTTTTAAATATAAGTGACTGAAAGAATTATATTAAAGCTAAACTCTCCTTGAGAGGCTTTAATAAGCGCAACGAATAAGGTAAAGAGGAGAGTCCTTTTTAAATTAGGTGATAGGGAAAGGACTTTGTACACTGTGATGCTGCAAGTCTTATATGGATTGTACTATTTTTTTTATTGGTCCACATGCATACGGATTTATTAAAAAATATTAAGACAGCTTTAAGATATCTCGATGAAAAAAATTATATCTCAGTTTTAAAATTACGAGATCCATTCACAAAGTAAAAAAAAAATTACAATACCCCAGTTGTAAATTTACGTTGTTATAAAATTACGATACCCAATCATAAAACGTATGTATATAAATTTTAAAAAAAGCTGAACGGATATTAATGTACGTCACGTTAAAATTTAAGATGACACTCAAGTTGTAAACTTACGACATCATAGTTATAAAATTAAGACATACATTAAGAAAGTATTAAGACATCCATTAAGAAAGTCAAAAAAAATTATAACATCCAAATTGTAAATTTACGACACCGTAGTTATAAAATTATGATACCCACTCAGAAAATTAAAAAAAAGCTGAACAGATATTAATTAAGACATCCATTAAGAAAGTCAAAAAAAAATTATAAGTTGTAAATTTATGAGTAGTTATAAAATTACGATACTCACTCAGAAAATGTGTTTATATACGAATTTCAAAAAAAAGTTGAATGAGTATTAATGCACGTCATGTCAAAATTTAAGATGACACCATTTACGACACCGTAGTTATAAAATTAGGACACCCATTCAGAAAGCCAAAAAAAAATTACGACATCCCAGTTGTAAATTTACAATACCATAGTTATAAAATTATGACATCCATTAAGAAAATGTGTACAATATACTGTACAAAAATTTCAAAAAAAATTGAATAGGTATTAATGCACATCACGTCAAATTTTAAGATGATATCTCTGTTCCATCATATTAAATCATGTAAAATTTATATGGATCAATAAAAAAGAGCGATATAGTCCATATAAAATTTGCAGCACTGAACATGGTATACAAAGACTTTTCTTGAGCGATAGAATCCCACTTTTGTCAGCCTGTGCTTCAAATAAGGATGGAGTCTTCATTAAAGTCGGTGTTTCCTCGGGATGAAGAAACGGGTCATAGAGCAATGAAAGGTCGGCGACATAGCATTTGGTCATCACTACTTGTTATCTTAGTAATCCAGTCAGGCTACCACATCACTTTTGTCCATGTGTGCAGGCCAGGTTGGATTGGCCCACCTCGGTTGCCCTTTACTTTTCTATGTAACCCTTCTTTCATATCCATGGATGAAAGAGTGAGGCTTTTTTCTTTTCCAAGCTAAAGGCTTCTTATTGTTCAACATGACCTAAAAGCAATCCAACCTAAAACATAACCGCCTTTCGAACCTCGTTCCTAATAAGTAAGAACCTTTAGATCAATTTTGTAGGGCAAAGCCCCTGAAGATGTCCAAGTTTATGACAGGCGACTCTGACTGAAGTCAGCCTAAGCCCAAGCTCTCATGGTATAACTTCTTTCTTTCTTGTTCGAGCCCTTTCTTATTATTTCCTATCATAAGCTAACCCCATTTTTCTTGTAGAGGTGGTTCTCTTTCAAGGTTTGTAGCCCTAAAGCACAAGAGATAGACAGTGGATAGTTTCTCATATGCTAAGGCTGAAAACGAGTCGGATAAACTCCGACCGTATCCGTATTTGTATTCGAATTATATCAAATTCAGATATTTATTTTGTAATTTAATCGGATTCGGATACGAATTCGGATATCTAATTCAAAAGGTAATCGGATACAAATACGGATACGGATACATATTTTTTTTATTTTGTAGTTTAATCGGATTCGGATACGAATTCGAATATCTAATCCAAAAGGTAATCGGATTCGGATACGGATACGGATACAGTTTTTTTTTTAGCCTAGCATAGGGTAATGGTATGAAAGTGGGTGCAAGAACAGTATAAGAAATTTCAAAATAATAATATAGGACATGATATCACATGTTAATGAGTTTTAGCTCAACTAATATATGAACTTAAATTAGGTAAACCTAAAAACCAAGGTTTGCAAAACTAGTACCTAAAATTATCGGTGGTTTAATATATTTAATATTATAAGTGATGTAGTAAAGTACCTACCAAATATGGAGATAGGCTCTCTATATCTTTTTTCATTTCTAGGCATAGTGCCATTCAAAATTGGATAATATAGATCGATACCAGGTGGTTTAGGACAGCATCTTTGTATCAAACACTACCTTAATATCCGATTCATATCCGTATCCATATATAACAAATATGGATATGGTTGATATCCGATTCGTATCCGTATCCGTATATAACAAATATGGATATGCTTGATATCTGATTCGTATCCGTATCCGTTTAGAATAAATATGGACATAAATTTTAATATACGTTTAGTATTCGTATCCGTATTCGTATCCGTTAAAAAATATGGATACAAATATGAAATACTACTATCCGATCCATATTCGATCCATTTTTAGCCCTATCATCTACCCCTGTCGCACTCGATGAAGGTGGCTCCTTAACCCTAGTGAGATCCTGTAATGCTCCAAGCCTATCTGCTAGCCTTATTAACTTATTAGGAGGTCAAAATAATATGTCCAAAAATTCGAGTGAAAGTTAATTGGTAGCAGGTGAACTTGAGTTACAAGTACATAACATTTTTTTTTTCATTCAGTGTGGGACTAAATTTGGGACATCACAATCTTTTTCCTTATAATGCAATGTTTTCATCGCACGCTGCAAACTAACCCGAATCTACTCTTGAGCCAAGTCATTGGTACTGCAAGGGTGGCTTCACCCGAGACTCTATTACTATCCAATGGATAGCCCTTTCCTTATATCCATCAACTTTTTCATACTTTGATCGGTTTTGATATCATTTTTAATGCACCAATCCCACATGATGGTCCAATAACTTATTAGTAGGCCAAAACAATATGACCCAAAAACTCAAGCGAAAATTAGTTGGAAGCAGGTGAATTTAAGTTATAAACATATGACACCTTTTTTTTATGAAAATTAAATTTAAAATATCATAGCCAACTATCGATGGTCTCTCTAAGCTTTCAAGGAAGAGCCCTAGGCATGGTCCCACCTTTTGAGGCTCCAATTCCTCCCGTTGCCATTGATTTGTCAATCAGGAGGGCCCTTTTATAGCGGAGCCCCAAAGGCAACATATATCCCCTCATTCGGCTCAAGCTTTGCATCTTCCTAGGGTTGGGGCCAGTTGTCTCCTTCCTCTTCCTCCTTGGACTTGGATACATCGCGAATTGGAATGTTCATCAGGGTGACTCCGTGAGGATGAGCCAGATCAGCCTTTAGCTCTTCTATGAGACTTGCTTGCCCATAGATGCAGACATAATCATGATAAAACCAAATTGTGTCCTGATTTGCAACTTTTTTTTTGATCAGTCAGCCCCTATTTTTATGTTCTAATAAGCATTTGGGCGAGCAGACCAAGGAGCTTTCCGCCATCAGGGACCATAAGAATTCTTCCTCTTAGAAATTACTCTCACATTTTATTTTCTCTCTCATCTCGTTCTATATCTTTCAAGACTGCATCCTTTTTCTATTTATAAATGAATAAAAGGATAAAGGGGACGGTTAGATGAAAGAGTGAGAACAAACGAAATGCATATCTATATGCAATAAATTTAAAGGTTAAATTTTTAAATAATATTTTGAAAAGGGAGACTATGGAGTTTATATGTTTCTATATATTCCCTCTCTTAGTACATAGATTCAAACTTCAACATTAATATATTTTATAGTAAATATTTATTTTATTAATTTAGTATAAAACATATTTTTATTAAGAAAGAGGAAAGCGATGTTCATGCGGAAGTGCAAGCCGAAGCAACTCCTGTCAAGGTAGCGCCTGTCGAGTCTCGCTTCCCTTCCAGTCAAAGAAGGCCGCGCAGCATCCGATAACGTACTATATTATCAGCTTAAAAAGTTTAAACTTTTAACTTGCGCGTTCCCAAGTTGTTGAATGTGCGCTGCCTATGTCTTGTCAAGCTTTGCCTTCGAATTACTACTCTATTGATTGTATTGGCAGTGGCACTGCAGCACATGTTATCTGTTTCTCCCATGGTTTAAATTTTAGAGTTTAGAAAGGAAAATTGAAGGCTTAAATCAAGACTGATTTTCATCATCCGCTTTGTTCTAATATCAAAGGCCAACTTGTGCTGTCACATATCTCTTCCAGTTATGCTTTGAGTTTCGTGCACATATCTTCTTCGGCGACTTATGCTAAACTCGCTTTAAGATTCATGTCCGTGACTGTTGTCTTTCGTTGCTATCACAGATCAAACTCTTTGGAACGATGGCGGAAGCTGTTTCCCCAACTCCTAATGTTGCAGATGGAGCTAAGGGAGGAGGGATGGCATGGAGACGGGCGACGAAAAGCCGCTTTGTCTGGACTACCTCATCTCCTTCTCCGACGAAGGTAGCTGAGCTAGAGCTCTATTATCCAGATATCATCCAAGTTCCCTCTCAGGCCCTGGAGAAGGAATCATAGTGTTGGGATAAGATGATGGTCTTTTCTTGGAGCTTTACTCGATGGGTACCGCCGAAAGCCATCCTTTGAGAATTCCACTGAGCAGGAGTCTCCGATGAAGTGGATGTTGTTTGCTTAGCCCACTGGTTTGCATGTTCCGGTTTGCTTATCAGAAAGCCAAGGAAGAGGTGATGGGAATGCCGTGGGTTGTCAATGGCCAGCCGATTGCGATTGAAGACTGGCGAGCTAAGTTTGTTCCGGTGGCTGACTCCATGGTGTTTGCTCTGCTCTGGGTTTGCCTGCCCAACCTCCCGATTGAGTTTTGGGCAGAGGATATCTTGCAAACCATTCTCTTGGTGGCCGGCCAGTTTGTGTTTGCTGATTCCTCACCAAAGAGAAGCATAGGGGAGGATTTGCTCGAGCGTGTGTTCATGTTGGCCTGAGCAAACCTCTCCGACCGGGGGCCAAAGTTCGTGGCTATCAGGCTCCCTTCTGGCAGCAGTTCTCTTATGAGCATCTGGAAGGCATATGTTGCCACTGTGATTCTATTCATCTCACCGGCCCCTGCTCCCCCATGCCGCAATCTGCCACCTCCTCGGCAAGATCCAGGTTCGGTCCCTGGATGGTGGCGATCTAGCAGCGGAAGCTCCCTTAAGGCCAGATCCTGGAACCTAAAAAGAAAGTTCAGACTGCTGTGACTAAGGTCAGGGATGCTCCACTCCTCGTCTCGTTGAACGGTTGGCAATCACCGACGAAGATAGCTCGACAACGTCTTCCCTAGACCGTTCGGCCTTCTGTGGTTGGCACCCTTATTTCTAAGACGGATCAAGGGGTAGGTGGGCAATAGGGTGTGTGTCGGGTTGACTGCAGTGTGCCAACTGACACACCCCCTACAGCTCAACCCGAGAGCAGGGGTTCACAGGGTTCCCTCAACCCTGACTTGAACCTTGTGAACCCCTTTGCTCTCCTTGGCTCTGATAGTTGGGACGGGCAGCCTTAGACCCGTAAGGATGCCAACCTGGGGCCATCAAAGAGGGTCTGGCCTGCAAAATCTCTTTCCCAACGAATTACTTCCAAACCCATAAAAGGAAAAGGGAAAGTTGTCCTCTCAGGCCCTAACAGTACACAGGACAACTTCACATTTTCATCAACCACAGACACACCTCAGGGCCCTGTTGCTAAGACTGGCATCGGCCCTAAGCTTACCCGCAGTCGGGATGTGATCCCCTCAGGGGATGGGTCTGGGAGTACCCAATTGCCTTAGGTGGAGGGATAGCGCCACGACTCGGTTGTCTCTCATCTTAAGGAGGCCATTCAGAGGCAGGGCCTAGATCCCTCGGCCACTTGTTTGTCCCTCCAAGTGAAAGTGACTGAAGTGGACATGGTGGCCAACCAGCTGATGGATAGCTCTGGACCGAATTCTGTGGTTGGCACCTCCCCTAACGACTGTCTTTCTGATGAGGATATGTTAGGAGACAAAGATGGGGCTTGACCCCCTAGCTAGCAAATGAAGATTCCTATCTGGAATATGAGAGGAGCACGGAAACCTTTGTTTCGCTCTTTATAGTTTTGATATCTGTGTTTTGCTGGAAACCCGCTTGTCGGATGCTAGCTTGGCTCGATTTAGAAGATAGGTTTTTAGATCTTGGTACTCTTATGTAGTGGAGTCTGTGGAGTTATTGTAGGGAGAAATAAACTCCGAGGCATGCATATTTTTAAAATTTGATAACTATTATCAATGCGGAAACTAAAAGATTACATATTAATCTATATAATATGCATCAAGATCATATCTTTGCCTTATATATAGGATCGCTTGATCTAAAATATGCATATAAAAAATCATCAAGATCATATCTTGATCCTCAACGTAAGAAGTCATACTTCTTGCCTTGAATTATGCCTTAAGGTTTAGGGATCATATCGCTTACCTTAAGGGCAGTTGGTAATCCTTTTGTGCTCTGCATCCGTTCAATCATCCGGCCTCTAGTATCGTCCACGCGAAGCCCCGAATGATCGATTTCTGGGAGTGCTAGCTTGCGGAAAAATAACTTTACTGATCTTGAATCCTCCCACTTGAATCGTCCTCCAAGATCCACCACTCTTCCGCTAACACCAGAATCACTAGTATTTTCTATTCTAATCTTTTAGAATTTCAATCCATGACATATTGTGTGTTATTGTTCTGTGTAATCTGATGAGGGATGTCCTCTATTTATAGTCTCATTTTAGCCAGCCCATTGAATTCTAACATTTAGAGTTCCGCCGTTCGGTAAAAAGCAAAGAGACGCCGAACCAAAGAGGCACAGCGTTTGGTTAATTCTGACGTTCGTGAAAACCAAAGAGTCGCAATGTTTGGCTAATTCCGACGTTCGGTGAAAACCAAAGAGTCGCAGTGTTTGGCTAATTCAAAGAGGTACATGAATTCTAACACTTAGAATTCCAATGAGAGAAGATTAATGTCATGCATTAAATTCTATATGAGAATTTAATCTCTCATGAGATGAGATTTTAGCCATCTCATCATGTGAGATCCTTATGCGAGAGGTTTGGGTTCAGGTAATGGTTTAATTTGATCTGAATTTATTGGACTGAACCCACATAGATCATGGTCCTAGCCCAAATCAAATTTGGCTAGTCCTGAATCTATTTAAATCCAAATCAAGTCTAATTTCAAATCAATATTTGAAATTGACTAGTCCTTCTAATAGACTTAAACCAAATTGAATCTTATTCACTTGTACTTAACCCAATTGAGCTAATTCAATCAATCAAATTGATTAATTATATATACGATTCTCAATCGTTGATCAACAAATAGATCATCCGAGGAAACTTCTATGCGTGTGACTCTCTAGGTTCGAACCTAAGCCGGTAGCATAGAAACAACTTTCTATACTAATCGATGTGCCCATCTAGCAATGGAACCCGACGTCCGGATAGGTCGAAGAGTTGCCGAGCAAACTCCAAGAACCCTAAGAAACAGTTACCATATAATTCATTCTCTTGACCACAAATGCTAAGGATGGCTTAAGAGCCTTTCAACTCTAAACAACAAATCCATAAAGTGATTTCAATTTTAGTGATCATGTGACTTTCACATGAAGTGCCTTGGCCAAGGTCTTGCTAAATTGAAACATAAGCATTTCTCCTTTTAACGGGATAGGTCAAATTCCATCTTGATCCACAACTGACTACCACAAGTACTTGACTGCACCCAGTAACCTTTCGTAGCTGGATTAGAAATTCAGGTGGTCCAGCACCTAAGTACAATGAGTTGCTTGTAAGTCACCGATTGTGATCTTCAGGTCTGAAGGATACTTATACCTATATCTTCTCGGATTAACTCTTGACAGTAAAGTATCTGGAAATGAGTCACGTCCGGTGAAATGTACTCCTACACTTTCACCTGTATGTCATACCAGTGTCTCTATACTCTTTGATTAAGAGGACAACCAACAAATATGATATACAACGTCCTATAATTGATAGTATATGGCCCTGTCATAGTATATCATTTGGTCGCGAATTCTTTTAAGGACCTTCAAAGATAAATCCTCCTTTATCGTGAAGAAAGATCCTGAGGGCTTCATTACCATTAGGAGTTTTAAGAAGATGTTCTTGTAATGAATAAACTACCAAATAACTTTTATTAATATATCAATTTATATACAATTTACATTAGCACAATCATAAAATGATTGGCTTTAGGATACAATTCCCAACAAACTTCCACTTAGCCTAAAGACACTCATTACAATATTTAATACACATCTTCAATTTGTAGTCATCAAACTCTTTGATGCTGAGTGCTTTAGTAAATGGGTCACCTAGGTTTTCCTTTCCATCAATCTTCTGAAGATTTATGTCACCTCGTCTACAATCTCTCGTATAAAATGAAACCGACGCAGTATGTGCTTGGTGCGCTGATGTGCTCATGGTTCCTTTGCTTGAGCTATGGCACCAGTGCTGTCACTGTATAACAGGACTGGTCCATCTATGGAAGGTGCCACTCCAAGCTCGGAGATAAACTTTTGCAGCCACACAACTTCTTTCGCAGCATCTGATGCAGCGATGTACTCTGCCTCGCACATCGAATCTGCCACTGTATGTTGCTTAAAACTTTTCCAGCAAACAGCTCCACCATTTAGGATAAACACGAAACCCAATACACTTTTGCTATCATCATGATCTAATTGGAAACTGAAATCAGTATATCCAACAAGTTTTAAATCAGACTCTCCATAGACTAACCACTGGTCCTTAGTATTTCTCAAATACTTAAGGATTGTCTTAACAACTTGCCAATATTTTTCTTCTTGATTAGATTGGTATCTACTCACTACTCCTAGTGAGTATGCCACATCTGTTCTTGTAATGTCATGGTGTACATAATCGATCCCACTGCCGAAGCATATGGAATTCGACTCATACGTTCTCTTTCATTAGGAGTTGTCGGACAATCCTTCTTAGAAAGATGAATTCCATGGCCTATCGAAAGATAGTCTTTCTTGGAATTCTCCATGCTAAACCTCTTTAGCACGGTGTCAATGTACGTAGATTGGGATAAACCAAGCATCCTCTTAGATCTATCTCTATAGATCTTCATCCCTAGGATGTATGATGCTTCTTCCAGATCTTTCATGGAGAATTGTGATGATAACCATATCTTTATTCCTTGCAATGCAAGGATATCATTCCCGATTAAGAGAATATCATCCACATATAATACAAGAAATACAATAACAGAATCGTTAGCCCATTTATAAATGCAAGGTTCTTCTTTATTCTTAATAAAGCCATAAGATTTGATCACTTTATCAAATCGTATGTTTCAACTCCTAGATGCTTGCTTAAGTCCATAAATAGACTTCTGTAGCCTGCACACTTTAGACTCATCTTCAGATATAAAACCTTCAGGCTGTATCATATACACATGTTCTTCTAAATCACCATTTAGAAAAGCGGTTTTAACATCCATTTGCCAAATATCATAATCGAAGTGTGCTGCTATAGCTAGCATAATCCGAATGGATTTTAGCATTGCCACAGGAGAAAACGTTTTGTCATAGTCAATACCATAACGTTGACGATACCCCTTAGCAACCAGACGTGCTTTATAGGTCTCAACCTTTTCGTCTGCGCCTCTTTTCCTCTTGAAAACCCACTTACACCCTATGGGTTTTATCCCTTCGGTAGGTCAACTAATGTCCATACATTATTGTCCTTCATGGAATCAAGTTCGAATTTCATGGCATCAAGCCATTTATTAGAGTCAGTCCTTTGCATAGCATCCATATAGGTGATCGGATCTTCGTTGTTCTCATCAAGCTCAATAGGATCCTCGTTCTGGACTAAGAAACCTAAGTATCTTCCGGTTGATGTGGTACTCTACTAGATCGCCTTAATGGTGCATCTAAAATGGGTTTTGAGTTTGATCTAATCAACTCAGATTCTAAGGGTTCACTGGTTTGTGTTGTTCCTTCTACTTGATGAACTTCCTCAAGTTCAATATTAGAGCTATTTATTCCTTCACTAAGGAACTCCTTTTCAAGAAAAACTGCTCTATTACTAATGAACAACTTTTGTTCTTCAGTATTATAGAAGTAATATCCTTTGGTTTCTTTTGGATAGCCGATAAAAAATATTTGTCAGATTTGGGTTCAAGTTTGTCTGATTTTGCACGTTTCACATAAGCCGGACACCCCCAGACTCTCAGATAGGTGATAACCGATTTATGTCCACACCATATCTCATGTGGAGTTTTAGAAACAGACTTACTTGGAACCTTATTGAGAATATGACAAGTTGATTCTAATCAATATCCCCAAAAGGATATTGGCAAGCTTACAAAACCCATCATGGACCGAACCATATCTAACAGAGTTCGATTCCTTCTTTCCAACACACCGTTATGCTGCGGCGTTCCAGGAGGAGTCCATTGGGAGAAAATCCCATTCTCCCTTAAATGTGTCACAAAGTCATTGAAAAGTATTCGCCTCCTCGATCTGATCAAAGTATCTTAATACATTTTCCTGTTTGTTTTTCTACTTCTTTATGATATAGTTTGAACATTTCAAACGATTCAGATTTATGTCGCATAAGATAGACATAACCGAACCTAGAAAGGTCATCTGTAAAAGTAATGAAGTAGTAATATCCACCTTTGGCACAAGTGCTTATTGGTCTATATACATCAGTATGTACTAGACCCAATAGCTCTTTGGCTCTTTCACCTTTTTCAGTAAAAGATGACTTGGTCATTTTACCAAGAAGATAGGATTCACAGGTAGTTAATGATTCACAATCATCAACTCGAAGGATGCCCTCCTGAGTTAACCTGTTCAATATGTTCTTGTTGATATGACCTAGCCGATGGTGCCAAAGATAAATATCGGTGACATCATTTATTCTAGGGCGCTTACTTGATTTTTACACTACATTTACAGGCTGTGATAATATATAAATGCCATTAGATAAATGCCCAGTCATTACAGTGACTCCATTCATAATGATATTCAAAGTAACATCCTTTATTGAAATTTCATAATGACTTTTGGCCAGAAGGCCTACAGAAATTACGTTCAACAAGAATATTGGGCAAAAATGACAATCATTTAGTACAATGACATTTCTATTGAAAACTATTTCAAGAACTCCTAATGCCAGAACTGGAACTAATCTTCCATCGCCGACATTAAGGAATCTTTCATTGTCCTCAAATCTTCTAGTGACCTGAAGTCCCTGCAATGAATTGCAAATGTTAAAAGGACTCTCGGTATCCAATACCCAGGTCTGATTATCATATATAGAAAAATTACAAGGTGTTATTATATAAATACCTTGTTGAGCAACATCTTGCCCCTTTTTCTTCTTTGGCCTATTTTGATTAAGTGTGGCAATGCAAAGAGACAGTTCCTTTTTCAGTGCCCTTGCATCTTGCAATGAAAGTATTCAGCTTAACTTTTGTCAACTTTCTTCTTCTGCATCTGACCCTTTATAGATGTCCTAGCATGTTGCACCTTATTCTTATTCTTTTTCTTCTTCCCTTTTTCAAAGGGTTGACGCCCTACCTTAGATCCTTCAACCACATTAACCAAACCCTTAAAGAGCTGGTTGTCCTTCTCAAAGTTCTGTAATAACCCTAACAAACCGTGGTAGTTGACTGTAGGCTTTGTCATTTGAAAATGAGTAAGGAAAGGTCGGAAGGATGGAGGCAAGGAATTCAAGATTGCATCTTTTCCCAACTGCTCATGTAGGGGAAAGCTGAGCTTGCTTAGTAGTTCTATCTTTTTGATCATATACAATACATGATCAGCGACAGGAGATCCATCCCTCATTCAAGCATTAAAAATAGCACAACTAGTCTTGTGCCTTTCAATATCGTCGGGTGTGCCGAAAGATTCATTCAATGCTTGAATGATTTCTTCTGGCTAAGCATTCTCGAACCGGCGACCGAATTCATCGTTCATTGCTGCTAGCATGATGCAACATACGCTAGTTCTATCATTGAGCCACTTCTGATAAGTGTCTTTCCCAGAACTTTATGTGTTTGTATCAGGTATCTTTGGTGCAGGATTATTCAGAATATATATAATCCTCTCATGCTCAAGGACGATCTTAAGTTTTCTAAACCAGCTATTGAAATTCAAACCATTCAACTTGTCACTATCCAATAGGGACTTTAATGATAAATTAGTGGCCATTTTCTGCATAAGGAAAAACTAAAGTTTAGTAATATATATAAATTGATTCAGTCTAAAGACTTGGAATTTAGTCTAAAGATTCTCCCACTATTTTGTTCAAATTGGTAGCCTCTACACCCCAATTCGAAGAATTATTCTTAATTCTTTAGTGGGCACTAAGATCTACATAGACTACATACAGGCCCAAGTGAAGCTTGGCGAACCCATATGCATCTAAGAGTAGGTTCAAAACCAATTGTTTTCCAAAATAATTCTTAATGTTCAGTTTTGCCCCATGTACATCTTCAGCAGGTATGGAGTGCCTCCACTGAAAGTTCTGGTTAGGTCCAACCATTAAATGATATAATCAATGTAACCTATCAATAGACAACCAAGCCTGAGTGAAGCTCGGCCCATCTGACTGTCTATTTAATAGTTACGCTGACTTATCATATAATGAATGATAATTCCGATGGTTAACAAGCACCAGGCATGGAGTGCCTCTAATGATTATCAAGACATTGGACTCATTATCACCCACCTTAATGGGAGGCTATGATCTAGTTATCATATAACTATTTTATTTTAAGGACATAAAAATTTTAGAGGATTTAATAATCTAAAGATAAATTGACTAATCAAGTTCTCCCACTGAATCTATGAAATCGGTAGAATGAAACAAGATTAAGTCAGATTAAGTGGCACCTAAATCAGTCAGACTAATTTCCTTATAGGCATGGGTCAATTCGAATCAAGTAAATGATTTGAATCATAAATGGTTCACCATATTGACCAGGTGAATGAGATCGATGGGAGGGATATGCCATTAACTCATTAAAGATGCATCAATACGAGTAGCTCCCAATTAAAAATCATTTGATCGTTGATCCTAGAGCAACTTGCCAACTCACCTTGACATCATATGGTTAACCAATTTTGATTTGACCATCTAAGAGATTCATGCTCAACCACGGAGCCTAATCTACATCCATTTGGTTTAATCAAAGAGAAGGACATGATCAACTACAACTATTGTTTGATTTAGAGCATTCTTAACCTAATATAATTAATTTAGGTTTGATCAAATACTCTTTTAATCCAGTTGATTTAAACCTTAGGGTCTAACCCTTTATGGACCCAATTTAGCTAACCCAAATGATTAAATATATTTCATATTTACATGTCATATATTTCAATCAAGCATCACCTGCATCATGTTACTACTCATAATTCCTATATTTAGATCATATCTAAAAAGATTATGAATTAATATTTGACATTCAAATAAAACTCTCATAAATATTTGTATGTTTCATAACATAGATTACAAGCCATCATATCTCATATCTATGTTTTTATAGTAAACATGCAAATATCATGCTTTTATACAACATCAATATAAAAGAATTTTTGAGAGTAAGTGTAATCTATGTACTGATGCCAAAGCTCAATTTAAATTATCTTTAGACTAAGCATCGATGATAAAACAATAGCACGACAATATGTCACAGAATACCTCATTGAATGGATAATTTAGATTTTTAATCCATCTGTGACCATATGACCTTATGATCAGTTTTAGCCATAATTACACAATTAATAAGAACATTAATTTACATGTAATAAATTAGATCAATACGAAACCATTGCTCTGATACCATTTGTAAGGAGAAATAAACTCCGAGGCATGCATATTTTTAAAATTTGATAACTATTATCAATGCAGAAACTAAAAGATTACATATTAATCTATCTAATATGCATCAAGATCATATCTTTGCCTTATATATAGGATCGCTTGATCTAAAATATGCATATAAATAATCATCAAGATCATATATTGATCCTCAACGTAAGAAGTCGTACTTCTTGCCTTGAATCATGCCTTAAGGTTTAGGGATCATATCACTTACCTTAAGGGCAGTTGGTAAATCCTTTTGTACTCTGCAGCGTTCAATCATTCGACTAGTATCGTCCACGCGAAGCCCCGAATGATCGGATTTTCAGGAGTGCTAGCTCATGGAAAAATGACTTTGCTGATCTTGAATCCTTCCACTTGAATCTTCCTCCAAGATCCACCACGCTTCCGCTAACACCAGAATCACTAGGATTTTTTATTCTAACCTTTTAGAATTTCAATCCACGACATATCGTGTGCTGTTGTTCTGTGTAATCTGATGAGGGATGTCCTCTATTTATAGTCTCATTTTAGCCAGCCCATTGAATTCTAACATTTAGAGTTTTGTCGTTCGGTAAAAAGCAAAGAGACGTCGAACTAAAGAGGCACGCATTTGGTTAATTCCGATGTTTGATGAAAACCAAAGAGTCGCAATGTTTGGCTAATTCCGACGTTCGGTGAAAACCAAAGAGTCACAGTGTTTGGCTAATTCAAAGAGGTACATGAATTCTAACACTTAGAATTCCAACAGGAGAAGATTAATGTCAGGCATTAAATTCTATATGAGAATTTAATCTCTTATGAGATGAGATTTCATCCATCTCATCATGTGAGATCCTTATGCGAGAGGTTTGGGTTCAGGTGATGGTTTAATCTGATCTGAATTTTTTGGACTGAACCCACATAGATCATGGTCCTAGCCCAAATCAAATTTGGCTAGTCCTGAATCTATTTAAATCCAAATCAAGTCTAATTTCAAATCAATATTTAAAATTGACTAGTCCTTCTAATAGACTTAAACCAAATTGAATCTTATTCACTTGTACTTAACCCAATTGAGATAATTCAATTAATCAAATCGATTAATTATATATATGATTCTCAATCGTTGATCAGCAAATAGATCATCCGAGGAAACTTCTATGCGTTGACTCTCTAGGTTCGAACCTAAGCCGGTAGCATAGAAACAACTTTCTATACTAATCGATGTGCCCATCTAGCAATGAAACCTGACGTCCGGATAGGTCGAAGAGTTGCCAAGCAAACTCCAAAAATCCTAAGAAACAGTTACCGTATAATTCATCCTCTTGACCACAAATGCTAAGGATGGCTTAAGAGCCTGTCAACTCTAAACAATAAATCCATAAAGTGATTTCAATTTTAGTGATCATGTGACTTTCACATGAAGTGCCTTGGCCAAGGTCTTGCTAAATTGAAACACAAGCATTTCTCCTTTTAACGGGATAGGTTAAATTCCATCTTGATCCACAACTGACTACCATAAGTACTTGACTGCACCCAGTAACCTTTCGTAGCTGGATTAGAAATTCAGGTGGTCCAGCACCTAAGTACAATGAGTTGCTTGTAAGTCACCGGTTGTGATCTTCAGGTATGAAGGATACTTATACCTATATCTTCTCGGATTAACTCTTGATAGTAGAGTATCCGTAAATGAGTCACGTCCGGTGAAATGTACTCCTACACTTTCACCTGTATGTCATACCAGTGTCTCTATACTCATTGATTAAGAGGACAACCAACAAATATGATATACAACGTCCTATAATTGATAGTACTATGGCCCTGTCATAGTATATCATTTGGTCGCGAATTCTTTTAAGGACCTTCAAAGATAAATCCTCCTTTATCGTGAAGGAAGATCCTGAGGGCTTCATTACCATTAGGAGTTTTAAGAAGATGTTCTTGTAATGAATAAACTGCCAAATAACTTTTATTAATATATCAATTTATATACAATTTACATTAGCACAATCATAAAATGATTGGCTTTAGGATACAATTCCCAATAGTTATCTGGTGGTATTCTAGCTCTCTAGCGTAACACCTCCATTGGAGTCGATGCCTTTCATCATTGCAACTAGCAAGTTGCTCTTGTCATTTCTGAGGGGACATCCGACCCCTTGGCTTCTCTCGGGAATTTATGCCAGCACTGATTTTTAGGAGCGGCATGTGATGTGGGCTGAGATCTTTTCCCTGATTGCCCAAGGATTTTCCTCCCTCGATGCTGGAGATTTCAACTGTTTAGTGGGGGCCAATGAGAAGAGAGGGGGAAGGCAGCTTATTGGTTTGACGAACATATCTGAGTTCAAGACCTTCATATTTTTGGTCGGTCTGCTGAACCTGGGGTTCTCAGATCCCCAATTGATTTGGTGTAATAATCGCCAGGGATCTGCTAGAGTTTGGGAGAGACTTGATAGGGCTATGGCTATGGCTCGATGGCTTCAGATCTATCCTTCTGCCACTATTACTCACCTGCCTAGAATTGCTTCTGATCATTGTCCCATCCTTATAACTACTGAAGTGGTTGCTCATCAGAGGAGACAATTTTGATTTGAGTAGTTCTTGACTTCTTATTCATCTGCGAGGACCCTTCTCTCTCAAGTATGGTGCCTGCTTGTGAGAGGTAGGGCTACCTACAGATTATCCAGACGTCTTGAGCTTTCAAGACGTAGACTTTCTAGATGGAATAGATTTGAGGTCGGGGATTTAGTGAGAAAAGTAGAGCAGGTGAAAACTAATATTGCTACTCTCCAGTCCAAAGAGGATCGGGAAGGTTGTCTCCTTGATTGTGACCTTACATCCCTCTGCACCTATCTAACTCTTCACCACTCTCTTCTTCGGCAGCAGGAGACTTTTTGGAAGAAAAAGTCTCAGATTCAGGGGGTTCGTGAAGGGGATCAAAACACTAGATTCTTTCACCAGACCACTTTGAAGCGTCATGCAGTGAATCGAATTAGGTACTTAGCTGATAATGATGGGCAATACCAGGAGGATATTCAGGTTATTAGGGATCAGTTATTTCACTTTTTTTAAGTCTAGATGGACTGAATATACAGGTGATGGTGATCCAATCCACCCTATTCCGACCTCTAGGAAGGTCTCAGATTGTGAGAATGACCTTCTCATTAGATTGATTACAGCGTATAAGATTTGGAGGGCTTTATGGGATCTTGGGCCTGATAAGGCCCCTAGACCTGATGGGTTTTCACCCTTTTTCTTTTGCCACTTGATGCGTGTCGTAGCGCAATGATTAAAACACCTCAATTTCACTATTAGAATAGCGAGAGTAAGGGATCGATTCCATATGGACTTTAGCGATTATCTTGAAACAAATTTATAAATTTAACTAAATAAATAATTAATACTGCAAAATAATCAAGATATGGTCTATCTTATAAGAGCACGGTCCGTACCCGTAGATCACGGCATGTCCCTTTTAAGCATAGATCAGTCTAAAATTATTTACTTAAATATAATTTAATAATAATTAAACATGAATAGAAACTTTATTTCATATAAATTAAAAAGTTATGACATTAAGAAGGCAACAAATTGCAATAAATTCTGAACCAAACCGGGCCCTCTGCTGCATACGCCTCCAAGCCACGGACTCTTCTTGGGAACAGAATAGCCTCCACGGATACGGACAGAGTCTCCAAATGGAATGCCCACGAACGGCTGAGCAGAGTCTCAAGACGGGCTCCTAGGAACAGAACATCCTCCACGGATACTCCACGAACGGCTTTCCCCCCACTTTTGAAGTTTGAACATGACATATCTACAAACTACTCAAAAACTACATATCTATTCAACTAGAAACTTAGAATATAGATGTTGCACACTATTTACAAGCCCCATCTCCAACATCCTTAATAATGATCATAAGTGTTCCTTTGTTTATCAATAATCACATGCTATCAACAAACAAATAAATTAAACATATGTAGAGATAGATAAGCAAAAGAAAGAAAATATTCCCTATTACCAAGCTTAACCACCCACTCCTTTTTCTTTTCCTTATTTTCCACAACACTATTAAAGATATATTGCAGTGTTTCAAATTTGAGATCACATAAATGTGCCAATGCCTGATGATTGATGTCTTAATGGGCAAATGTGTCATTGAATGAACATATTAATGAATGATATGATGAATTTTATCAAATAATAAGCATATTTGCTTGTTAAAAGAATTTTTTTTTCTTTTTAACAATAATAGTCTTGGTCAGTTTGGCTGAAATTGACTGAAACCAGCTGAAATTGACCAAAACTCAGGGAAATTTGAAACCTTGCTTGTAATACAAGCCCTCTATAGCTTAGACTGTTCTTACTTCTGTGAACGGTTGGAGAAAGGCAACAATAGCAAGATTAGAAAGTGCATCACATATTTTGATACTAGGGCTGAATTGTGTTGGTTTTACCTCCACCCAAAAGGAGTTTTACTTCCTAAACCTTTTAGAAGCATGTGCAAGAACTAAATAGGGAACTTAAGTATCTAGTGATAAGCTGTCACCAGGTGACATCTTTTATAAGAACTTAAGTATCTTAGCCTTAAATAACAGACTCTCTGTCTGTCTCAATGGGTCTGATTTTATGATTCTAGTGTATTAAGTTTTGCTTTTATCATCACTAATGTTCGTGATCTTTTCTAGTTTGGTAACTTACTGGTGAATTTCTGATTTCATTAATGTTGTATCAAGTCTTGTCTATCTAAAATTTAGTGATACCTCAATACTTGCATCTTAAATTTACCAGATAAATTTTGGTGAAGGATATCTGCTAGATGGATACTACAGTCACATCCCTTTTAACTGTTCTCATGAAAAATATACTGCTAAAGGATGAGAGCAAATAGTGCTGCTTTTCCAAGTCATCATTTGTGGTTATATCGATCTATAGAAAGGAAGGCCACAAATTATTATGTTGTCTTTTAACATTGCTGATGAAAAGAAGCTTTTTATAGTCATTTCAACCTGCTTGATCTCTAAACTCCCTTCTTATTTTAGGTCCAAGCTCTTGTTGGTTTTAAAAAGACCATCAAACATCTTGATGAACATTTAGTGGAAATTGGCACAAAGGTTTGCAAATAATCATGATCTTTCTTGGTTATAGGAATCTATCATGTTTCCTTACTTTTTAAATGGATTCGGTGAAATTTGTAGGGAATCACTAAACCTAAAGAAGTGAGGAAGTTTAAAGGGGAAGGCATGCCTTTGCACCTAAGTACAAAGAAGGGAGATCTGTATGTCACATTCGAAGTTTTGTTCCCCAAGTCACTAACTGAAGTTCAGAAGACTAGGATCAAGGAAATTCTTTCTTGAAACTAGAATTTTCTCTATTGGTGTATATAACTTGTTCTCCCTTGTAATATGACTAAGGTTGATGGGAAGGTGTACAACCCCTGGAATTTTCCCAAGTGGCTCCTATTTGAATGATGTCATTTGCTACAATCCTTATCGGCTACCTGCTTCCATTGGATGTGACCACTTCTCCTTTTCTCCCCATTTTTCCTTTTTTGTTTTTTGGGCAATGGATGTAGTTTAGAAAAGGGAATTGATTCAATGGATTTCATTCAGATCTTTCTTCCTTACCTCAACATGGGGGAAGAACATATTATAAAATCATTCTTGATTATGCAGTTATGTTACTACCAAAATGTATCAATAACTATGAATTCTGATTTTCTTTATTATATATGTTTTACATAATTCTTGTTGCTTGACCTACTGAAAATTTTCTATATCTCTATTTGTTCTTTGTTTTTTCTTTATTTTTGTTCTCATTGTTGGTCTAAAATGCTTATTAATAAATATAGAAGATGCAGGGTTTCATTATTTGTGTGACATATCTTTTTATGTAAAGACTGTGATTATTTGCTCTACATTTTTTTATCAGCAGCGAGACATACATAATGAATGCTTGGGAGAACAGAGGACATAGCATAGGATAGAGGGGAGTGAATCGGATAGAGTGGGAGTTGAGTAAGAGAGAGATATAAAATCTAATACTCAACTCATCTAAGCCTTTTTCCAACTACATGGGGTCGGCTACTTGAATTTACTTTCTCTACTCTATTCAGGATTAAGTCGACATTCAAATTATAAATAGTTATATCTTTTTTAATTATTTATGTCCATATTAATTTAGGTCTATCTCTATCTCTATTCTTATTATGGATTGTTAAAAGATCACTTTTTCTAACGGAAGCATTTAAAGGTCTTCATTGTATATGTTCAAACTACCATAATCGATTTTTCCTTATTTTATCTTCAATTGGGGCTATCCTATCATTTCGCTTATATGTTTATTTCTAATTGTATCTTTTAATGTTTTACCATATATCGATCTTAACATATGCATTTTTGTTACACTTAATTTATTCATATGTTATTTTAGTATTGCCTAACACTCTATTTCATATAGCATAGCTGGTCTAATAGCGGTTTTATATGTTTAAAAATTTTATGAAAGGTTTTTAATGATTATGTTGGCCCAGATGGCAACCCAAGAGGGGGGATGAATTGGGTTCTTTAAAAAATTTAAACCTTTTGAAAATTAGCTTTAAGTTAAATGAAATTAAATGCAAGGCAAATATAAAGCACAAACAAGGAGATAGAGATAGAGATAATGGAAGCACGGCAAACACAATGATTTTATAGTGGTTCGGTGTATCCAACACCTACGTCCACTCCCAAGATTCACTTGGGTCCACACTATAATCGACTAGATTACAGCCGAGTTGTTTTACAAGATCACAACTCAAAACTTATTGTTTTCTCCCAGGATCACAACGAACCCAGCCGATTTTCCGGGCTCACCAGCACAAAACCCTAAACTCAAGCTTATCTAGCTTGACCCGAGGTATACAGCCTCCACTAGTTCAATCCCCCAGATTGAACTAGCACAAACAAGAATGAAAAGAATTTTTCAATAATACAAAGCTCCTCAAATGAGCAGATATTCAAATGAATGAACAAATAAGTTTAGAAAAGCCTGTTTGAAGTAGATTGGAGTTGAGCTTTTCTTCTTTTCCTCTTCTCTTTGGAGATGTTGAATCAGGCCTCAGCTTTGATTCGTTGCAAATGTTACGGATGAGAAGTTAGAAAATCTTCAAAACAGAGTTTCTTCTTCCCCTTTGAGAATCCTTCGATTTTTTCAAGATTGAATGCCTTGAATTCTTCTTTGAGCTTTGTGGAGTGGAAGGATTTGAATTTGAGTGCTTTTCTCTTGAGATTCAGGCTCAGGCTTTCTCAGATTTTTGATTTGAGATTTTTCTATTTTCCATCGTCTCTTTTCAAACGGGTGTTTTCCCCTTTTTATAGATTTTTTTAATCCATTTTGGAAAGAAAAACTAGCCGTTGGAATGTACCTGGAAAAAATATATCCGTTAGAAATTAGGTAAAAAGGAAATATTACCGTTAGAGCTGATCTGGCAATTTAAATATTCGTCCCAGACAGGTTGGAGTCGGCTCCAACTTTTCAGGTGTTGGCTCGGAGTCGTTTTTCCAAAAATAGAAAGTTCTGAGTTTGTCGAGGAGTCGGCTCCAAAAAAGTTAGGTGTCGGCTTGCTATCGTCAAGTGTCGGCTCCCGAATACTGTAGGTGTCGGCTCCAAGATGCTCAAAAAATCAACGTTCTATCCCCGCATCGGAGTCGGCTCCAGACACTATAAGTGTCGACTCCGAAACTCTGGGTGTCGGCTCTGAAACTCTAGGTGTCAGCTCCGGACCGTATCAAAAATCAGAAGAAAATTTGAATGGCCATGGGGTTGGCTCCAGGAATTCTAGGTGTCGACTCCAGGTTCTGAAACTTTGAAATTGATGTTTTGCAATTGATTTAAAACACGTTTCTAAATGTATTTAAATTGATCAAATATTTTGAGTCCTGAAATACTTGTCAAAACCATTAGTAATCAAATAAATATACTCAATTCCTTTATTAATCATCAAAATCAATAGTTGGGTCAACAATCTCCCCCTTTTTGATGATTATAAAAATATTGAGTATATGCATAGTATTCTTAAATTAAAATTTTCAAGAGAGTGATCCTCATAAGTAAGCTCCCCCTAAATAAGGTAGCTCCCCCTATGAAGTTCAAATTATCAATTGTTCGTGTTTGATACTTAGAATTTAGTCATTTCAATTTTCACTTAAGCTTAATTGAATTAATGCATATCCAAAATCACTTGTATCACTTGATACAAAGTCACTTGATACTAATTAAATAAATGCCAATTAAAGCATAACCAATCAATGCATATACAACATAACTTTCTCCAATTAAATTAATCAATCAAATAAGCTTTAATTGAATTCCAATCAATTACTAATCAATGCATATACGACATAACTTTCTCCCCCTTTTTTGTAATCAACAAAAAGATTAAGAAAAGTTAAGTCAAAAGATCAAATTGATAGATCAAAAGATAATTTTATTTCATCAAAGTCAAGTGTTACAAAATGAAACTAAAATTTTATCAAAGGTCAAGTATTGCAAAATGAAACTGAAATTTCATTAAAAAGAAAATATGCTTACATTACATCAGAATTATACTTTCATCAAAAACAGTACTTTCATTACATCAAAATTGAAACTTTCATTACATTAATATATATTAGTTCTAATTATCCTTGTTAAATGATCTACAATCTTCTGCATTCCTTCAGTCTGAAGCTTGATATAGTCTTTTAATCTTTCATCAACAAAAGTACAAGCAGTGACAATTTTATCTTGTAACTCAGCATTGCTCTTTGAATAGGTTTCAGAATCTCCACAAATGTCTTTAAGTTCTTCAAAAATGTTCTTCAAGTCACTACTTAAAGATCCAGTAGAAGAGCTAAGAGTTGATTCAATTTTGGCAATCCAATCATCTAAGGAATAAAGAGTTTCTTTAAGATTCATAAATTTGTTGTCAAACTCAGTCTTCAATTCATCCTTCTGAGCAGCAAGAAGACTTTTGAGTTGCTCTAACTGAAGGTCTGAAAATCCGACTGAAGAAGTGGATGAAATCATAGGTACTGGGGCAAGAGCTGGTGCAGGAGTACTAGGATGCGGAGAGGGAATCATCATAGACGGACCAGCCTCACAAGGTGTAGAATGTCTGGGCTCAGGGGCTCTCTCATCTACGTTGCCTTTCCTTTCCCACTGACCATTAATCTTGACAAATCCCATTCGATGTAAGTAGCCAAACTATAATAATCGGTGTGTCTCAGGCTCTTTGATGGTTCATTCTCTAGAATCACTACTCCTTGGCTCCTGAATACCATCGTGAAAATCATGCCATAAGGTAGTGATGATCTTCTCTTCCCTCCGCCTCGGCCATATAGAATATCATCATGGCTGCTAGGTTAATAGGCTGACCGGTCAATACACTATCCATCACAACAATGTCCCGCTCGGAGACATACTCAAAACGTCCGGTCTTTGGGAACAAAATCCTGCTGCAAATGTTGTGTAACAACCTTAATTCCAAGGGCAACTGATTAGCCCTAATTTCCTCAAATTCTTCAACAACTCTTCCTAACATCCTTGATAAGGCCGCTGATCTATCACTGTGCATATCCGCAGCTAATCCGGTAATAAGGATGCTCAGGAGATTTCCTAACTTTTGGAATGTAAGATGAATCCGTCTGCCTCTAACAGAGCTTACTAAACACCATCTCCTCTAGATAAATTGAAATAAAATTCTTTTACTAAAGCTGGGTAAGTGGGAACATCAAGAGAGCAGACTCTATCCCATCCGAGCTCCTTAAGTTGATTACCTATTGAAAAACCTTCGGATTGAAAGAATTCGAAGTCAACCTTCCTACCCATTGTGATTACCCTCCCTGCTAGGGTATCTACCTGAGATGAAGTGGTGTTAGGATTGTCTGAATTGGTGGAGGAATCCTCGCTTGGAGATGGCTCGCGGATGGGTCGCCTCACGGAACGCTTCCCGGTCACCACAGTCGCTCCAAACACCGAACCTCTCCTCTTAGGCGCCATTGGATCTTTAGGAAAGCTTGGGAGGAGTGGAATTAGAGATGGGGAGACTTTGAGAGAGTTTAGGAGGGATTTGGTTGAGGATTCGATAGTTTAGGAAATGACGAGGTGTCGACTCTGCCCTAATAAATCAATTTTGGATTCCAGGTGTCGACTCCCACAAAGTCGGGTGTCGACTCCAAATCGCTAACACAGTCAGTGCTCAAACTGGAGTCGGCTCCACTTACACGGGTGTCGGCTCCAAGGTCAGGGACCGAGAGCGACACAAACAAAGGTGTCGACTCTTCATTTTGAGATTCAAACAACTGAAACTTGCCAAAACAAATTCTATAAAATTTTGATAAAATTTTGGAGTATTAAGAATCAAGATGCACAGATGACTAGATGATTTGTCCTTAAAATTATGAAAGGAATATCAAGAAATTAATAGAAATCTAGATAGTCATTCCTTAGTGTTTCAAAATCAATCCAAAGGGTCACATATCCCTAATTCACCTCTAAGATAACAAAATCTCTCTTCACTCAAAGGTTTTGTAAATATATCAGCTAATTGTTCTTCAGTATTAACATATTCAAGACAAATTTCATTATTAGCTACATGTTCTCTTATAAAGTGATATCTAATTTCAATATGTTTTGTTCTTGAATGTTGAATTGGATTTTTAGTTAGATTTATTGCACTTGTATTATCACATCTAATTGGAGTTTTATCAAGTGTTATGCCATAATCTTCAAGTTGTCTCTTAATCCAAAGGATTTGAGCACAGCAACTTCCAGCTGCAACATATTCTGCTTCAGCAGTAGATAATGCAACCAAATTTTGCTTTTTGCTAAACCAGGAGATTAAGTTACTACCTAAGAATTGACATGCTCCACTTGTGCTTTTTCTATCTAATTTACATCCAGCATAGTCAGAGTCAGAGTATGCAATCAAGTTTAATGTCGAGTCTCTAGAATACCATAAACCTACATTTTTAGTTCCACTTAAATATCTTAAGATTCTTTTTACAGCAATTAAGTGAGATTCTTTAGGTTCAGATTGAAATCTAGCGCATAAACATACAACAAACATTATATCTGATCTACTGGCTGTTAAGTAAAGAAAAGATCCGATCATACTCTGTAGTATTTTTGATCTACTTTCTTACCATCTTCATCTTTGTCCAACTTGCATGAAGAACTCATAGGAGTTCCAAGTGGTTTGATTAACTCCATTCCAAACTTCTTGAGCAATTCTTTTGTGTATTTGGCTTGATTGATGAAAATTCCTTCTTTGCTTTGCTTGATTTGAAGTCCTAGGAAGAAGTTGAGTTCTTCCATCATGCTCATTTCAAACTCACCCTGCATCAACTTAGCAAATTCTTGACATAACAAATTGTTAGTAGCACCGAATACAATATCATCAACATATATTTGTACTACTAATAAATCCTTGTCTTTTCTTTTCAAAAATAGTGTTTTATCAATATTTCCTCTTATAAAATCATTTTCAATTAGAAATTTACTTAATCTTTCATACCAAGCTCTAGGTGCTTGTTTTAAACCATATAGTGCTTTATGTAATTTAAAAACATGATTTGGAAATTCATGATCTTCAAAACCAGGTGGTTGTTCAACAAAAACTTTCTCATTTATAAATCCATTTAAAAATGCACTTTTAACATCCATTTGAAATAAATTGATATGCAAATGACATGCAAATGCAAGTAATAATCTAATTGCTTCTAGTCTAGCTACCAGTGCAAAAGTTTCATCAAAATCAATTTCTTCTTCTTGATTATATCCTTTTGCAACTAATCTAGCTTTGTTTCTAATTACTATGCCATTTTCATCTAATTTATTTCTAAATACCCATTTTGATCCTATAACAGAGTGATCTTTAGGTCTATCTACAAGAGTCCAAACATTATTTCTAGCAAATTGATTTAATTCTTCTTGCATAGCTAACATCCAATTATTATCTTTTTCTGCTTCTTCAATAGTTTTGGGTTCAATTTGATACAAATGCAAGATGATTATTGATGTTTCTCATTGATGATCTAGTTCTTACTCCTTGAGATGGATCACCTATAATTAATTCTTTTGGATGACCATAGGCATATCTCCAATCTCTAGGAAGATCTACATCATTATGATTTGCATCAACAACATCAATACTAGGAGAATCATTATCTTTAGCTTCTGTTCATGATCTGAAGATACATCTATATTCAGTTTTTCAATATCTCTTTCTAGAATGTTTGTATCTTCCTCATCATCAATCTTTTCAGAACTTGATGCTAAAGATTCATCAAAAATTTCATGAATAGATTCTTCTACAATTAAGTTTCTCTTGTTAAACACTCTATAGGCTTTACTAGATGTTGAATATCCTAAGAAAGTGCCTTCATCAGATTTTGCATCAAATTTTTCTATATTATCTTTACCATTATTATGAATGAAACATTTATAACCAAATGCATGAAAGTAACTTATGTTTGGTTTTTAATTATTCCATAGTTCATAAGGAGTTTTCTTAATGATTGACCTAATTAAAGCTCTATTAAGAATGTAACATGTCGTGTTTATAGCTTCTGCCCAAAAGTACTTTGGTAAGTTGCTTTCACATAGCATGGTACGGGCCATGTCTTCTAAGGTTCTATTTTTTCTTTCAACTACTCCATTTTGTTGTGGTGTTCTAGGTGCTGAAAAATTATGATGAATGTCATTTTCTATGCAAAAGTTTTTAAATAAATGATTTTCAAATTCAGTGCCATGATCACTTCTTAGAGACACTATGGTGTTGTTTTTCTCATTTGTGACCTTCTTGAAGAATTTCAAAAACAATGGAAAGGTCTCATCTTTATGTGTTAAAAAAATACCCAAGTGTATCTAGAGTAATCATCTACAATCACTAGACCATATTTCTTTCCTCCTAGACTTGTGGTTCTAGTAGGTCCAAAAAGATCCATGTGAAGTAGTTCAAGTGGCCTAGAAGTGGAAACAATATTTTTAGTTTTGAAAGAATTTCTAGTTTGTTTTCCAAATTGACATGCATCGCAAATTTTGTTATTTTCAAAATCTAGTTGTGGAAGTCCTTTCACTAAATCCATTCTAATTAATTTTGAAATAAGGTGTGTGCTTGCATGACCTAATCTACGATGCCATAACCAACCAATCTCATTCATATTAGCATTATTAGCAACTAAGCAATGATTACTAGTAGACAAATTATCTAAATCAATCAAGTATACATTGCCATTCCTATTTCCAATAAAAATAATGCTATTATCAATGGGATTAGAAACAGTGCAGATTGATGCTTCAAATGATACTTTAAAACCTTTATCACATAATTGACTAATGCTTATTAGATTATGTTTTAAACCATTAACATATAAGACATTTTCAATATATGTGGAGGGAGTTATTTGAATTTTACCAAACCCCATGATTTGGCCTTTGCCATTGTCACCAAATGTAACAACTCCTCCTCTTTTGCTCTCAAGGGTGATGAATTGATCCTTGTCACCCGTCATGTGTCTTGAGCAGCCACTATCGAGATACCACTTTCGCTTTGATCTTTTGGCCGCAAGACACTCCTGCAAAAATAATTAAGTCTTATATTTAGGTACCCAAGCCTTCTTGGGTCCTTCATTGTTAGTGGCATAAAAGATCGTTCCTTTGGGAACCCATATTTTCTTGCCTTCATTATTTAATTTTTTGTTACTGTTTCTTGCATCACATTCATAGATTTATGACCTTTCTTGTTACAATAATGACATGTAACATTATCTCTATTTTGTTCTTTTCTAAAAAAGTTTTTAACAAATTTTTGTTTTAAGTTAGGTCTATATCCTAAACCAGCTTTATCATATATAGCTCTTTGATTGCTTAACAATAAATTAAGTTTTTTAGAACTATAAGTAAATTTATCAACAATACTTTTATATTTATCAACTTCCTTCTTTAATTTATCATTTTCATTAGAAATTGATTCCTTTTCTTTTGTCAAATTATCATTTTCAGATTTTAGTATTTTAATCTCATTAGTAAGATTATCTTTTTCTTTGATAAAAATTGAGCTATCATTTTTCAAAGACTTGTATTTCTTTTTCAATATTTTAAAGTCATCTACTAGTTTATTGAAAGCTTCAAATAATTCATCGAAAGCAAAATCATCATAAGGGTTTTCAGAACTTACCTCATCATCCTCGTTTGCCATGAAGCAAATGTTGGCAACCTCTTTTTGTTCTTCCTCCGAAGAGGATTCATCGCTGTTGCTCCAAGTTGCAACATAGGCTTTCTTCTTCTTCTTGAAAGTCTTCTTCAGTTGAGGACAATCGTATCTAAAGTGCTCCGGTTTCTTACACTCATAGCAAATCAAGGGGTCTTTCTCTTTGTCCTTGTCCTTTTCCTTTTCTTTTTCTCCTTCCATCTTAAATCAGATTTCTTCTTTTGGAATGGTCTCTTTCTTCTCATGAATTTTTTGAATTTTCTTGCTAGAAGAGCTGTCTCATCATCATCATCATCATCACTGCAGCTTTCCTCACTTTCTGCAGCCTTAAGAGCTATAGTTTTCTTTTTCTTGACTTCCTCCTCTTGATGTTGTTTCATGGTTAGCTCATGAGTCATCAAGGATCCAAGTAGCTCCTCCAAGGGTAAAGTGTTGAGGTCCTTGGCTTCTTGGTTAGCTTATGAAAGGTTTTTAATGATTATGTTGGCCCAGATGGCAACCCAAGAGGGGGGGGTGAATTGGGTTCTTTAAAAAATTTAAACCTTTTGAAAATAATTAGCTTTAAGTTAAATGAAATTAAATGCAAGGCAAATATAAAGCACAAACAAGAAGATAGAGATAGAGATAATGGAAGCACGGTAAACACAATGATTTTATAGTGGTTCGGTGTATCCAACACCTACGTCCACTCCCAAGATTCACTTGGGTCGACACTATAATCGACTAGATTACAGCCGAGTTGTTTTACAAGATCACAACTCAAAACTTGTTGTTTTCCCCCGGGATCACAACGAACCCAGCCGTTTTCCGGGCTCACCAGCACAAAACCCTAAACTCAAGCTTATCTAGCTTGACCCGAGGTATACAACCTCCACTAGTTCAATCCCCCAGATTGAACCAACACAAACAAGAATGAAAAGAATTTTTTAATAATACAAAGCTCCTCAAATGAGCAGATATTCAAATGAATGAACAAATAAGTTTAGAAAAGCCTGTTTGAAGTATATTGGAGTTGAGCTTTTCTTCTTTTCTTCTTTTCCTCTTCTCTTTGAGATGTTGAATCAGGCCTCAGCTTTGATTCGTTGCAATGTTGCGGATGAGAAGTTGAAAAATCTTTAAAACAGAGTTTCTTCTTCCCCTTTGAGAATCCTTCGATTTTTTCAAGATTGAATGCCTTGGATTCTTCTTTGAGCTTTGTGGAGTGGAAGGATTTGAATTTGAGTGCTTTTCTCTTGAGATTCAGGCTCAGGCTTTCTCAGATTTTTGATTTGAGATTTTTCTATTTTCCATCATCTCTTTTCAAACGGTGTTTTCTCCTTTTTATAGATTTCTTTTAATCCATTTTGGGAAGAAAAACTAGTCATTGGAATGTACCTAAAATAAAATATATCAGTTAGAAATTAGGTAAAAAGGAAATATTACCGTTAGAGCTGATCTGGCAATTTAAATATTCATCCCAGACAGGTTGGAGTCGGCTCCAACTTTTCAGGTGTCGGCTTCGAATCGTTTTTCCAAAATAGAAAGTTCTGAGTTCGTCGAGGAGTCGGCTCCAAAAAAGTTAGGTGTCGGCTCGCCATCGTCATGTGTCAGCTCTCGAATACTGTAGGTGTCGGCTCCAAGATGCTCAAAAAATTAACGTTTTGTCCCCGCATCGGAGTCGGCTCCAGACACTGTAAGTGTCGACTCTGAAACTCTGGTGTCGGCTCCGAAACTCTAGGTGTCGGCTCCGAACCGTATCAAAAATCAGAAGAAAATTTGAATGGCCATGGGGTCGGCTCCAGGAATTATAGGTGTTGACTCCAGGTTCTGAAACTTTGAAATTGATGTTTTGCAATTGATTTAAAACATGTTTCTAAATGTATTTAAATTGATCAAATATTTTGAGTCCTGAAATACTTGTCAAAACCATTAGTAATCAAATAAATATACTCAATTCCTTTATTAATCATCAAAATCAATAGTTGGGTCAACAGATTAGTTATTTGCAGCAGCCCTGATAGTACCATTTTCATCTTTTTTTAAAGTAATATTTAGTATTGAATCCTTGATTTTTTTATTGAGTAATATAAAATCTTGGGATGAGGGCCAAAATTGCAAACAAAATTTGTTGCCTTACTATGGTCAACTATGTTGGATTGTTGAACCTAAAGGTTTTACGACCATTATTACATGTTCAATTAAATGATAAGATCAATTCAGCCCAAATGATAAATCACGCAAGTTGGTATATGTTAAGTATGATGATCAAATTATTTATAAATATAAAGATGATAATATTCATTATAGGTATGGATGTAAAAATATATTTGTCTTACTTCATTTTTTATCCAAAACATTCATTAATAAATTTAGTTAATTATGCTTGTTTGCTAATATAGTTCCAAACTTCCATCTTTTGTTAATATAATTCCAAACTTTCGCATAAGGATGTGGATATAAAAATATCTCCATCCTAGCCCACTTGCTATCTATAGTTCCCATTAATAAATTTAGTTAAGTATCCTTATTTATTAATATAGTTATAAATTTTCATTGAAAAAACACTATAGGCCATAATTTTTTTAAAATTTGAACAATTTAATTGTTACTACAAGATTTTTGGCTTTCAACAATGAATTTTTCTGCAATAAAATTTAAAATTCATTGTTGAAAGTGAATAATTGCAATGAATACAAAAATTTGTGGTTGAAAATTTGTAAATAATTAAGAAAGACTTTTCGTAATGAATTTATTCATGGTTATTAAAATAATATGTTGCAGAATATTTTAGCACCACATAATATTCATTTTTGCAAAAAAAATTTTGACACAAAGAACTTTCAGTAATGAATTATAATTTCTACAATGAATAAATTCATTGTTAAAACTCCGATTATTAGCAATGAATTTAATTTTTTGCAAAAGTTTTTTTTGCATTCATCAAGGAATTTTTCTGCAATGAATTTTGAAATTCATTCTCTCAAGTGGATATTTGCAACGAATACAAAAATTCATAGTTAAAAATTCATAAATAATTAAGGACTTTTCGTAACGAATTTTATTCGTGGTTATTAAAAAAATATGTTGCAGAATATTTTAGCACCACATAATATTCACTTTTGCGGAAAATTTTTTGACATCAAAAACTTCCAGCAACAACTTATAATTTCTGCAATGAATAAATTCATTGTTAAAACTCCGATCATTAGCAATGAATTTAATTCATTGCAAAAATTGTTTTTTTTTTGTTTTTAGAAATGAATTTTTATGCAATGAATTTTAAAATACGTTGCTGAAAGTGGATATTTGCAACGAATACAAAAATTCGTGGTTGAAAATTCGTAAATAAATAAGGACTTTTGTAACGAATTTTATTCGTGGTTATTAAAAAAATATAACAAAATATTTTAGCACCACATAATATTTACTTTTGCTAGAAAATTTTTGACACCAAAAACTTTCAACAACGAATTATAATTTTTGCAATGAATAAATTTATTATTAAAACTTCGATTATTAGCAATGAATTTAATTCATTGCAAAAGTTTTTTTTAAATATATTCAGCAATGGATAGTTTATTTTCTGCAATGAATATCGAATAAAAGTTAATCACCATAACCGCCATAACCACCTCTTCTTAATTTCTATCTACATCTTCGTTAAGGTTAAACCCTATTTCTAAGCTGCCGCTTTCTTGAAAGGGAGACTTCATCGCCATCATTGCCACCATTTTCATTATCGCCATCATCATCGACTTCAGGTATGCATCTTCAGAGAGAGGGAGAGAGGGGGAAAGTAGGAGGGTCCTGGGAAAGGAGAGCCCTCAAATTGAAAACAGGGAGCCGCAACCATGCGGCTTCCATTCTTGGCCGTGGGGCCATGGTGGTTGCCACCAACCTGTTGGGACCTAAGGGCCGATGATGGAGGACTCCGACGGTGGCTGACCGGTTGGGATAGGGGAGGTTGCCCCTCAAATTTGAAACAAGGAGCCGCACGGTCACGGCTCCTGTTCCTGGCCATTGGGCCATGGCGAGCGCCACCAACCTGTCGGGACCCAAGGGCCGGCAACGGGGGACTCCGACGGTCACTGGCCGGTCGGGAAAGGGGAGGGTCACCCCCGGCGACCCTTAGATTTGAAACAGGGAGTCGCATGGTCGCGACTCCCGTTCCTAGCCGTGGGGCCACGGCGAGCGCCACCAACCGGTCGGGACCCAAGAGACGGCAAGGGACGGCGATGGGGAGGACTCCAACAGTGGCTGGCCGGCCAGGAAAGGGGAGGGTCGCCCCGGTGATCCTCAGATTTGAAACAGGGAGCAGCATAGTTGCGGCTCCCGTTCTTGGCCATGGGGTCAGGCGCCACCAACCGTCGGGACCCAAGGGCCAGCGATGGGGGGGACTCCGACGGTGGCTAGTCGGCTGGAAAAGGGGAGGTCAGATTTGAAACAGGGAGCCTCATGATCGCAGCTCTCGTTCTTGGCCGTAGGGCTATGGCGGGCGCCACCGCTACTACAAAATGTTAAATAGACTATGGTAGATTTTAGAAAAAAGGCTACATTTTTAGTATAAAATGTAGTCTAATATTTTAGACTACATTTTCATAATTTTTTATAAATTAAAAGACTACATCTATAATTAAAAACATAGTATTATATTATCTTATAATATAAAAGGACTATATTTTTAATTAAGACTTACTTAAAAATTTTCTTTTTTCCCTCCTAATTTGCTTCCCCCCTTTTCCTAAAAAAATCCTTAATATCCAAACTCAAATTTCATTCTTCCAATCATGGTTTTGTTTTGGATTAGGGTTTTGTATGTGGAGACTCCATCACCATGCAAGATTAAGGTTGCGGAGACGGTTTTGGAAAGATATCTCCGTTGTGGCTCGCTGGCTCTCCATTGCAACGGAGACTCCGTCCCACCCAACCCTTTTTGGTGTGCCAGCGACACTCCTGACAAACCTGCTAGGGCAGAAGCCAAAAGCCCCCCTCCTTCTTCTTCTCTCTCTTGCGTTATCAGAGAGAGACAGAGGGAGGAAGAGAGATGGGAGCATGTACGTCGAGACCGGATGGGTGCGTGCGAGGGAGGAGGAAGCCGGTGGGAGAGTCGCGGAGACAAGCGCACTACTGGAGGGGAATGGCCTCGATTGAAGCCATTAGAAAACCCTCCCCTGCATCTATCAATGGAACCCACCACATTTCGCCTTGGAGTCATCTTTCCCCTCCTCCCTTGAATTCCATTCATTTTGCCTAGTTTTGTTGGTGCTCTACTTCCCTAGCTGAACCTCCTTCCTGGTCCTGACTGAATCGTCGCCACTTGCCTGAGACCTCCCAGTGGAAGGCAACCGCTTTGCTCATCATCTTGTGGAGAACACCGGAAGTGCCACCATCATCCCCTTTCGCTTTGGCTACTGCAGATCTAGGTAAGCCGTAGAACCCCTATTTTCTTGTTATCCTTGTTCATCGATCGAAATCGGCCGATCGAGTCCCTGGCCCTGTGTTGTGCTGCCCCATTTGGCCATGGCTTGTGCATTGTCACTTCAGGCCGCCGCTGATCAGCATTGAGCCACAGTCATCATTGATCGATGTGAGACCGAAGCCCTTAAGCCGTGTCATTCTACCCTGGCCCGATCAGGCCACAGCCGGCTAATGCCTGGGGATGGTCGGCCAGCCATCTAGGCAGTTGGCGCAAGACCTTCGGTCGGTAGACTCCCCTCATCGACATCAAGAATTGATACATGCCGATGCAGCTAAGGAGGTGGAGAAGAAGGGGTTCAAGAACCGCACCAAGATCTGGGCCATTCTCAACGCCCTCTGCTCGCATGGTATCAACCTCCATCTCGACCAGGACGACCATGGCCCTCCTACTCGCCCCTGATGGAGTTGTGGGAGGTGTTAGCGGTAAGTTTGGGAAGTGAAGATCTCCTGTTTAGGTTATTGAAGGACATCCGTTTGATAAAATGTTCGTGAGATGTAGCAGGGACTCTTTTTTCATTTTTTTAGAGTCCAAAGCCCATAAATCTCGTCCCCTTTTTAGAAAAAAGGGAGCTCCTCCATATACTTGATCTCAAGACCAAAGGGGACGATAAAGCTTTATGAAGTTGTAGTCATCTTTGGGGCTTTCATGCTGATACTATAGTAAGAAAGTCAGATAAGTTGTGCAAAAAATTTTATTTGTGCAAAAAATCCGTAGTAATGCTATTATGGCATTACTAGTGTCTTATAGCTAGATTGGTAGGGATGCATGTTTCATGCGTGAGCTTGTTCAAAATTCAAAGCCTATCAGTTTCTGGATGTTTGTAACTGATAACACAACTACATTCCTATGACTCCGCTAGCTTCACTATTGCCACTACCTTGCTACCTTTTGAATTCCGGAATTAAGATATTTCTGTTCTTGGATTGCTAATTAAGCAGGTTTTGTTGATACATTCATATTGATGTGCTTGGAAAACATGTTATTATCAATATTTATCTCTTGAATTTGCCATGTTCTTTAATAGGAGGTAAATTCATTGATTAGATAGGGAGTGTACGATGGTTGGGGCTCCTGCTTAATGCTTTCCTAGATCACTTTGCCATGCTTGCATGGCAAGTATCCTCTTGGGTGTAGATAATAAGCCATTGCAAAATAGTTCATAAACCTGTATATTTTCCACATTTCCTACCAATATGCATTAAATAAATTGTATAATGGAATCTCAAGCTTCCTCAGCTTCTGACTTGAAAATACAGGAACTTTCTTTCTATTTTTGCATGTGATCTTACATTTTTGTTTTCTTAATCCTTGTTGTTTCACATTCTACATTTTGTTAATAAATTTTTGCTTAACCATACAATTTCCACTATATACAATTATTTATTCAGTCTTTGCTGACATTTTATGCCTCTCGAACCTAGATCTTGGATTTCTTCATGTACCTTGACCGTTTCAAATATCCTACATTTTATTGTTTATGTACTTATCATTGCTATGCTGTTGAGATTCTTTTGCTAATATTTTTAAGTAGCTATTTATTGTATAACAGGTTTCAGAAGTGAGCTCATATTTAGGCAGGGCAGGTACTGCTGGTCTTGGGAAAGCAGTGGATGTATTGGACACACTTGGTAGTAGTATGACAAGTTTGCATCCTGGTAGTGGTTTTGTATCATCTGTGACAACAAAGGGAAATAAAATATCTATTTTGTCTTTTGAGGTTGCCAATACAATAGTTTAAGGTACCAATCTTATGCAATCACTCAGAATAAAACATAAAACATTTGAAAGAAGTGGTGCTTCCTTCAGAAGGTGTGCAACACTTGGTATCCAAAGATATGGATGAATTACAAAAGATTGCTGCTGCTGACAAAAGATATATAAATATTATTATTTTTTGAAATAAACAATATTCTAACAATCTATTTTCTTTATAGGTACTGCTCCTTCGAAGAATGGTCGCAAACACAGTAGAAATTTGAAAGTCATAGCTGCTCGAGAAGTTGCAAAGCAAGCTAAGTTGCCTCTTAGCTTTGAGTTCGGCATTCGCCAGGCGCTTGGTGACAATGCAGTCCAATTCAATAATGGTTGTGGGATTGTTGCTCGATAAGAAGCATCTTTTCAGTATCGCGAGTGGAAAAACATTCCTGAGCATAAAAAACAAACACTACGGAAAAAGGCAGCAGTATGTCCTTGTATTTTAAAAGTCTTAGTTTCTTATAATATCCTAAACAGTTATGAAAATACATTATTATTATTGAAAATACATGTTTGCTAATGTGTTGGGATTTCTTGATATGTAATCTCTGATTTAATTTTCTTCTAGGATGATTGGGATATTGATCCGACAGATAAAAAGGTAAGATACATTATTGAAAAGCAGTTAAACGAGGCATGGAAGCAACAAAAGCACAAGTTTTATGCTTGGAACTTGCAAAAGGAGATGGACAAGCTCTCAGATGCAGATGCTTATGCAAAGCCCCATCCATATTGTAAACCTGAAGATTGAAAGTTCTTAGTCAAAAATTGAAGGTCAAAAGAATGGCAGGTATGATTGATTACATTGTTTTATTGAGTCATGAATTTTTATGTGTTCATTTGTTAGATTTTCATGCTTCAAAGTTACTAGTTATTTATTTTCTTATTATAGGAAAGGCGAGAGAAGAATATTAAGAACCTCCGTAATAGAAAGGCAAAGACTAAGAATGGATCAGTGTCAACGGCAAACCATCATGTTCAGCGTAATAGGGATATCACTGTTGATCATATCAAAAGTTGGAAGGAGCTTTCACCATGACAAGAAGACAGACAAGTGGACATCTGACATATGTCGAGATCAATATATAAGTATCTAATTCTAAACTATGATGTTTTGTCCATATTGTTGTTGTGGAAATGATGTCTTTTTTTTATTTCATATTTTTCTCTGATAGGCCCAGATGATGACATACAAGAATGACTTAGAGAACTAGCTCACTGACCTTTAAATTATGTAGAAGGTTTTGGGGCCTCGATCAGCATATGCTCCAGGATGGTCGCGTATTCAGATTAGTCATCAATTTAGGGGAGAGACAGTTTGTTGACTCTTCTACGACCAACAATGTCGGTCGACCCTTTTATGATGAGCTTGTTCAGCAGCTTTAGCAAGCCAACAAAAAGATCGGCACCATGTCCTCAGTGCTAGAGAATGTTATGGCCCGCATGACTGTGATTGAGACTTCAAAAGTTGCATCGTCGAGCAACCCTCCACCTCCATCTCCAACTGACATCTTGGATGAGAGAGTTTGATTTGTCTAGGCATATTTCACTCTTTCATCTTTTTTTTAAGCTAATATCGGATACTTTATTTTGGTGTAAATCATTTCAGTTTTATTTTGGATTTTGAACTTCATTGTTATATATTATTAATGCTATTTAGAGTCATTTGTAACAAACTTGACTTTCCACAACGAATTTAATATTAGGAACAAATTATATTTGTAATAACTTTAAATTAATTTGTAATGAAAAAAAATTATTTAGCAACGATCTCTTTTCCACAATGAAACTAAATTCATTGTAGAAACTCATATTTAGTAACGAATTTGACTAAATAAAATATTCGTTGTAGAAAACATTTAGCAACGAAGTTTGTTTTAGCAACGAAACTAAATTCGTTACGGAAACTTATATTCAATAACGAATTTGACTAAATAAAACATTCATTACAGAAAACATTTAGCAACGCATTTTGTTTCAGCAATGGAAAAAAATTCGTTGTGGAAACTAACTAATTATTGCATTTTTTGGGAAGTAGTAGCAATAAATTTTCTTAATTTAGTAAAGAAATGTTTTCGTTGCAAAAGGTAGACTTTCTATGACGAATTTTATTCATTGCTAAAAGTAGTGATTTGGGCTTCAGACCTTCTGTAATGAATGGTTACGAATTTAAATTCATTGTGAAAAGTTTTTCGCAATGATTTTAGCACTTTCAACAATGACAAAAATCCAGGAGTTTGAGGCTTGTAAGCTGCGTCGAGAATTTTTACAAAAATACCTCTTTCAACAGTCCCAAATAATTATATTTTACCGTATTTAGTCAATTTAACATATAAAAAATTAAAAAAAAAAAAAAACTGCACGAACCCCAAGGCCATGGGTCGCAGGTCCTGCCGATCCCCAGGAGTTCAAATTTTGTGGGCTATGGAACAACCGTTAAATTTGCGGACCAAACGGCCACATGCCGTATTGACCCAGCACTCCCGAGTTGTAACTTGGGGGAAGTCTTGCACCATGCCCAACAATTGGCACATGTGCACATGCCTAAACAAAAAAAGATATTTTTGTTTTTGACATGCATGCCCACAGCGCGTGGCAACAACAAGACTTTCCTTTGTAACTTGTCTGGGTCTTCCTGCGCGCTGTTTTTTTTTTTTGGCCCCCAAAGCCTAACTAGACCCAAATGGTTCGTGCTTGGCTTTTGATGGCTTGGGCTTTGTCAAGGCTAGGTTGGGCTAGGCTCAAATGTATGATATTTCAATTGCTAGTCTGAAAAAGTCTTGCTGCACTAGGGGCGGTGCAGCAAAAGCTGCACTGCACCCGGTAATTGGCCCGTGCCGCGCGCGAGCATATGCCAAAGCAGAAAAGAATGATTTTATCCCTAGCATGCGCACGCATATGACGCACGCCAATCACCGGGGTCGGTGCACACTTGCTACTCCGCCATCGATGCAGCAAGACTTTTCCTTGCTAGTCTATGGAGAGGACATTTTATATGTCAAGGTGGTATTTGGTTTAAAGTGATAAAACATTATTAGAAATCTTATGTTTCTTTGATGGTCATATTACTAAAAAGATAAGATTATTATGTTTAATTTGCTCTAACAATGTTAGCTTAGCTGCTAAGGAATGGTAGATTTTATATTATTATATTACTTAAATTCTATCATGTTTTGTTATAAATATTTTTTTATTTTTTAAGTGGCTATTTTTTTGACTAAAATATGAAATGTTCTAATAAAAAGTAAGAATTTTTTATAAAATATTTTTAAAAATAGTAAATATCATAAATAATATATATATATATATATATTAAATTTTTTAGCTATGCTAAGCGGCTTATTTTTTAAGCCTAGATCTAGTCCTAAATTTGCATAACTCATTTAGTATGAAATATGGTGCTATTTAGTTAATCATGTGATAGGATCACTTTTTACCAAGCATAACCTCATTTAGTATGAAATATTTTAATAATTAAAAATCATTAGTGTTCATTATATTTATTATATGATGAGAATGGAAGGTCACCATGTCCATAATATCGGTAATACCTTTGAAGACCTATTTGCATAATATACTTTATATAGTAAAAATATTGTATTAGATATTATATTATGTACAAATTATATATTATAATATAAGATTAATACTATCATTAATGATATCATAAATAAATATTATGTATATATATATATTATATAATTAAGTATATCATAATATTATGCTATAATAATAATAATAATAATAATTAATATTTATTAGATATTATAAATATACATAATAATATAAGATTAATTACTACATCAATATTATATATTATGATAATTGTAATAATTTATATTAATAATATTATTATTAGTATATGTAATAAATATTAAATATAATATACTATAATAATTACATATATATATATAATTAAATTACTAATTATAATATTTATATATTAGTTATTATTATATTATATAATGTTATTATAATTTAAAGGGAGATAGTGATAAATATAGAGATAAAATTATCTTATTTTTTTGGGATAAAAATCACTATCATCACTCTGATTTAGCAATTAATTAGCATTCCTACCTGGATTAGGATTATCCTAATCCAATAGTGACAATATATCACTCTTTAAATAGAAAAATCAAAAACCAAAAACTTAATTGGTTCAACTTCTGTTCCACGATCCTAGAAAATAACATGCCTTCCTTAAAAGCTTCGCTTGGAATTGGATCGCCAGCTCATCACTTCTATTTTTCCGCCCGATTATCTCTCGTGTGAATAAGAAACCAAAAACAAAAAAGGAAAGGGGATGGAGTATGGCTGGAATCAATGAGCAACAAACTGATAACACGATTAAGATATCTTCACGGATAAGTAACCGTTAGAAGATGGAGTATGACTGGAATTAATGATAACCGTTCCCATATACAGTAATACGATTCCCTCGCCCCACTTAGCACGAATTAAAGAGATTCCTCGCCCCAGCATATAGCATGCCTCGAATTACTAAGAGATATTAGTAAAAAGTAAAGAAAAGAGAAACTTTTGTTTCCATATTCATCGTTCCCATAACTTTAAAAATATGGTAGGATTATAATTGTAAATATGAGTCAAATATGGTAGGATTATAATTGTAAATATGAGTCATCGCCGCCGCTTTCCTTAATACTCTCACCTTCTCCTCCCTCTCGACGACATTAAAAGCGAGAGAAAAATTCATTCCATCCACTTAAGCCCAATCGGTCTTATTGGAAGATATTTCTGTGCCTCATATCAGGTTTCAAATATGAGGTGGTTCTTGAAGTGGTTTTTTAATTTATTTATATCTTCAGCATCCGACAGCACGAGCAGCAACCCAATGTCTACACTATCTTCCAGCAAGGGGAAGGCATCATCTCCAGGCGAATCTTCGAGCAAGGGGAAGGCATCATCTCCAGGTGAATCTTCCAGCAAGGGGAAGGCACCATCTCCAGGCGAATCTTCCAGCAAGGGGAAGGCACCATCTCCATGCAAATCTTCCAGCAAGGGGAAGGCACCATCTCCAGGCAAAATGAGTCAGGATGGCTCTCAAATGCCCGACAGCACGAGCAGCAACCCAACGTCTACAGCTCCTCTATCTTCCAGCAAGGGGAAGGCACCATCTCCAGGCGACATGAGTCAGGATGGCTCTCAAATACCCGAGGATTTATTGACAGCGTAAGTTGTTTTATTATTTCTTTCACGGATAAGAATTCTTTTATTGAGTTAAATTTATTACACTTTATCTCTAGTTGTTTTATTATCTCTCTCTCTATAGGTCCTCAGCCAAAGTGAAATGGGCTAAGCTAAAACTAGAAATTAGAACTAGGAGGATGGTAGAGCAGAACAATAAACTGAGATCAAGTTTAGAGAAAGAACTAGACATTCGAACTAGGAGGATGGTAGAGCATATGGTAGAGCAGTTTAATGAACTAAGATCAAGTTTAGAGAAAGAACTAGACATTCGAACTTGGAGGATGGTAGAGCAGATGGTAGAGCATAACAATGAACTAAGATCAAGTTTAGAGAAAGAACTAGACATTCGAACTAGGAGGATGGTAGAGCAGAACAATGAACTGAGATCAAATTTAGAGAAAGAAATGGACATAATGAACAGGGAGGAGCAGAGGCTTCAGGAACGGATGAGAGATCTTGCAGAGAAAAATATATCTCTTCAAAGGAAACTAGTTTCGGTTAAAGGACATGAATTAGAACGTGAAGTACTGCAAGAGAAGCTCTTCTCTAAAGAACTGGAACTTGATCAACTACAAGCAGACTTGGCTTCTTCCATAAGGGTTCATGATAGCTTGCAAACTGAGATTCAAAGGCTGCAGGACGAACTATCCTGTCTCACCCACAAGATGAAGGATATGGAGCGTTGTCCGCTCAATATAGCATCCACCAGTATTTTTCCTCCCCCGCCGCCGCAGTCACCGTCGCCAAGCTCACCCACCTCCTCTGCTTCGCCACCTACTGAGGCGCTGCCCTCTAAGTCACCTTCATCAGCGGCGCCCACCTCCTCTGCTTCGCCATCTGCTGGGGCGCCGCCCTCTGGGTCACCTTCATCGGCGGCGCCCACCTCCTCTGCTTCGCCACCTGCTGGAGCGCCGCCCTCTGGGCCACCTTCATCGGCAGCGCCCACCTCCTCTGCTTCGCCACCTGCTGGGGCACCGCCCTCTGGATCACCTTCATCGGCGGCACCCACCTCCTCTGCTTTGCCACCTGCTGGGGCGCCGCCCTCTGGGTCACCTTCATCAGCGGCACCCACCTCCTTTGCTTCGCCACCTGCTGGGGCGCCGCCCTCTGGGTCACCTTCATCAGCGGCACCCACCTCCTCTGCTTCGCCACCTGCTGGGGCGCCGCCATCTGTGTCACCTTCATCAGCGCCGCCCTCTGGGTCACCTTTATCAGCGGCAATATCATCATGTTCAGGTACCCCTTCCAATTCTTAAAAAATCCGTTTTATTTGGGAGGGGGATTTTCGAAAAAAAATGGGAAGATTTTGAGCGAATTTTGATTCTTTTTCTTCGTTTATGTTATTTGTATTTTCTGAAGTAAAACGATGGGAAAAAGAAGTACTTTTTTGGAATAATTTTGTTGTACGTTGTTCTCTACTTATTTTGATTAATTTTTTTCCCAAAATTGAAGGAATTTGGCAAGGCACCCGTTTGGGACTCTACAGAAGAAGATGTTTCCGGCGTACTTCATATTGATATCGGTGTGTGCCTTGATCTCGGTGGCGAAGTAATCATCATGTTCTGATGTTCACCTCTGGTATATAATCAGAGAGCAAAGCAATCATCATGTCTCGGGAATGCTTAGATTCCTGCCATTCTTATTTTCAGTTACTGACATTTTCTTGGGATGATTTCTGATGAAAATAATAAACACAATGGTGCCCTATTGCTGTGCCATGTTTTTCCACTCTTCTGTGTGTTTCCTTTAAATATATTTCCACATCTCATGGATTAGTGGTATGTGTCAATGCATGCATGCATGTCCAATGCAAGTGGAATTGATTGATTCAATTATTAATATATATAATTTTATGAGCTGTTACATTTGCATGTGAATATCCTCACCCTTGGAAAGAAGATAAAGATGATATTTTGGGCATTTACAGTATTATTTGTTTAGCAAACAAGGTCATCATCCTTATTCCTTAGCTACGCCCAGTCTTCTTGAAATTCTGTGTTTCTTCCTTTATATTCGACCTTTTGGGTTTAAGCTCTTGTCTTATTTAGTTGGCGTCTTTCTTTGCACCTCGACATAATGTAATTACTCTTTTCCTCAAAGATTTTTAATATTTTTCACTCGATTGCTGCGCATTTATTCTTATTCTCTCTTCATATCATATGTGACAACTGTTAGATAATAAATTCCATCAGTTGAAGCGCAAGCAATGGAGAAATTGACGATCGCAATTAATAAGGGGCTTCCAAGAAATAATATCACACGTCTGTTGCAAAGAATGTAATAAAGGCAATGATCTCCCTCAGACATAAATACATTCTCGGGTTAATTCTCAAATGTTCATCAGTAATTATAAAGGGCGAATTTATGTTATGTATGGTAGAATCGAATCCAGATTACTGGGTTCTGGCCTCTGCTGCAAAGCATCATCACGATAGTCTCTCACTTGCATTGTTTCGAGTCCAAGCCAAAACTATTTAAGCCTTGCAAGTCATTTCGATGAAGAAGGAAGGTCTCCATCTCAAAGCCTTTCTTCCAGCTGTAAACCGTGTTCGACGATATGCCCCTGAAAAGCCAATTGGAGGTAAACAGTGTTGAAGCCAAACGTAGGCCCTCATGTCAAAGCGTTTCTTCCAACTCTGCCTCCAAACCGTGTTCGACGATATGCCCCTTGAGCCAATTAGAGGTAAACAGTGTTGAAGCCAAACGTAGGGCTCTTACCTCTTTTGAGAGTTCCAAGTAATAGACCATTAATCGCTTAAACCCTATCCTCGTGTCCAATGACGCTGTGCCCTGGCACCTTTGGCACGCTTCTTCCCCTTCATCAACCACCGCACGTTCTCGGCCTCCTCCCACCGGCCAGCCTCCGCATAAAGATTGGCTAATAGCACATAATTACCAGAATTCCAAGGCTCGAGCTCGATAAGCTCCTTGACGGCCATCTCTGCAATGCCGAGCTCACCATAACTCCGGCATGCGCTGAGCAGCGCCCCCCCAGATGGCAGCACTCGGCCTCATCGGCATGCTCCTAATCATCTCCTGAGCCTCTCTGACAAGCCCACATCTCCCCAAGAGATCAGCCACACACCCATAATGCTCAAGCTTTGGCTCGATGCCATAATACTCAACCATCGAAGTGAACAATTCGCGGCCCCTCTCCACCAATCCGGCATGAGTGCAGCACCTGAGAACCCCGACAAAGGTCCCGGCATTGGGCTCCACTCCACCTCTCTTCATCTCCTCGAACAAATTAATCCCAATTTGACTATGCCCGTTGAAAGCCAACCCCATGATCATGGCATTCCAAGATACCACACTCTTCTTTGGCATTTCATTGAATACCAATTGAGCAGATGCCAGATCCCCGCCCGCATTTGCAGTACATATCGATGATGGAATTCACCACATTGACAGCAGTATTCAATAATCCTTTCTTATCGGCATAATGATGAATCCACTTACCAACATCCAAAGCCCCCAGTCGACCACAAACCGGTGTAACTGTGGCCAATGTGGCGTCATCAGGCTCGAACCCCGAATCGTCCCACATCTCCCGGAAAAGCCCTAGAGCTTCGCCATCCCGGCCGCAGCGTGCCAAGCCGGCGATCATGGAATTCCACGTGACAATGCTCCGCTCAGCCATCCGGCCAAAGAGGCGGAATGCAGTATCACAGTCGCCTCTTTTACAGTATCCATTGATCATCAGGTTATAAACAACCACATCTTTTTGGAACATTTCGTCGAACGCTCGATGAGCGGAGTTCATTTCGCCGGAACTGGTGTAGATCTCGAGGATTCCGACGGCGACGGGAGGGTGGGTGGAGAAGCCGGAGACGAGGGTAAGAGCGTGGACGGAGCGGCCGAGGGCGGCAGGGAGAAAGGAGGCGGCTTTGAAAAGGGGGGCAAAGGAGAGGTGGTCGGGGGAGAGGGAGCGGTGGCGGAGGAGGGAAAAGAGGTGGAGGGCATCCCGGGGCGGGGAGAGGGAGAGGGCCTTGAGCGTGGCGTTGAACAGGGGGAGGGATGGGAGAGGAAGAGGCGGCGGGCGTAGGGGAGGCGGTGGAGGGCGGCGCAGACGGAGACGAGGTGGGCGAGGACGAGGTTCGAGAAGTGGAGACGGTGGCGGAGGACGTGGGCGTGGATCTCCCGGATGTGGAAGCGGGTGGCGCGGCCGTGTAGCAGCTGCAGGACCCGCCGCTCTGCCGTCCGCTGCTGGTCCCGCCCGCGGGCTCATGCTATTGAAAGGTCCCCCTTTGCCTCACTTTCGAGACTTTGATTTGATGCCCAGAAACGGTGATAAAACCTATGCCCATTTGGAGGCGTGAAAGAAAGCTCCTCCTCTTCAGCGCTGCTAGCAGTCGCTCTGGTTCCTTCGCGCATACCGATGGTTCTCGTTCGCACAGGGATGGGAGCATTTTACTATTAAGAATTTTTAAATAAAAATTTTAAGTTTAATTTAATTATTTTTTATGTTTTTAAAACTTTCTAATGGATGTATTTTGATTACCTATTACTATTTGTTATCTAAGAAATAAAAGTTACATGCTTGACTTAAACGTAAATGTAGCCTCATTAAATCTTGTGCTAAATCTTGATATTTTGATATTTTGAGTGGAACACAAACCCACATGATTGGAATCTAATTTTTTTTAAATAAATTCGACACATCCTATATGATTAGCAAATTGATTGAGTCCTCGTTCAAAATTAAAACTCAAATATAAAATCAAATTAAATTGAATTAAGCATAATCCGATTTACCAAAATCCATTTGCGGCCCCATATGTAGCATTCCCTTTTTAATTACTACTAGTTGTGAATTTGTACAATGCGTAAGGCACATGTGAATATTAATATAATAATATAAAATATAAGATCAAAATATGCTATAGGTTTCTCCCAATAAACAACCAGAGGGTGGGTAAACCCATGTATCAAGGTGACTACAGCATGTGTGCTACTTTCACAACCCGAGGGGAACTAATTTTCAGCTTAGGAGTTGAACAAAATAAAAACACACCGAAGAATTTTGATATTCCAATTTGTTCACTTCCTGAATATATGAGAACATAACACCATAGCAAACAAATCAATTTGTACTATTTTCCTCTCAAAATCAGCAATTACATGCCCTTTCATAGAATTACAGGGATAGCATTCTTGAACTATCGAAGAGACTAGAGAGCATATTCATTGAAAATCACAAATTTCGGAGAATATAGATCATCTTAACTTTGACAGTAGGGACATTCACAGAGCAAACCTTCAATTCCGTGAGATTTAGAAAGCCGTCTACAGCCATTCATGATCATCGTATTACAATTCCAAAAGCAAAACAGAGCACTGCTGGGGCGTAATTAGTCTGCTATATTTCTCATTGGACGATGGTGCAGCAAATGTTGAGTGCCTTGTATTGAAAGATTTCGATGAAGCACTCACTTCTTTGATGACCGGAAACCTCCAAATCCCATCATGGCAGCCACATCAAGATCAATGTCCTCTGGTTCATCCTGCGCAGCCTTCTCTTTCTGGGTTTCAAAGTTCAACTTGTCAGTTACCGAAGCAACAATGATGTAGATTTTCGGTCCATTTCATGTAATCAAAAGAGTCCAAAAACATAGTCTTAACACCACTTAGAAAAGATGGAGATTCCCAACTGGAAGGTGCAAAGGGAGCTTCCAGTAGAGTCGCCTTGGCAAACTGTCGTGTTAGAGAATGAAGTAAAATGCTAATCCTTACGGTTGCAAGTCATGTTTTCTTGTTGATCACGTTCAAAGATCCTTAATGCTGGACTCTGTCAACAGGTCGCACAACCAACTTTAAAACCTTGTAACTCAGAAAAGTGTGCATGACTATGCATGCAGTCGGTTATGAAGCGGTCACTGTGATAAAGAATATTTAACTTCTAATTTGTAGTAACATTCTCCACTTTTTATAATCAAATTTTTCCATCTGCATTTAGATGTTCCATTTACTTTGCTAGTTTATAATGCAGACATTAGTTTATGAACAATAATTCTGTCTGGCAGGAAGCTGGTAGAAATATTTTTTCTCAGTTTTATGTACTTTCAGCTCTAAGAGATGTGCTTCCTCAGCAACAGGAAAAGGGATTGCTTTAGAAATATAACAGAATGAGCTCTATTAGTTATCATTCTTCTGGGTCCAAATGATCTACATGCACATATTTATCTCTGAAAGGAAGAATCTAAGCATACACCCAGTGCGCAGAACACCAACTTGTAATTTGATCACCAGTGGGATCATATTGACAAAACAAAACCATGACCAATTAGGATGGTCATATAAATGCAATTAAATATTGTAATATCAAGATAATGCCATATCTCTGCTATTTTAATTGGACAATCTTTTTGACTAGAATCTTTGTAAGCTATATTTTATAGCTGGACATTTTAATGACCAGACTACTCTTCACAGAGTTCTGGCACAACCAGGAGAAAATGAAACCTATCAAAATCCCATACAACTAATAGAGTAAATAAGAATAAAAACACTTTGTTTAGAGGAGGGTCTGGAACCTAACCGACAGAGGGGGGTAAAAAGCATCTAAGAGACCTGCATATTCGGAGTCCTGATGAATGTATAAAAATCTTGAGTCTAATTCAGAAAGTGCTATAGAATCCTAATATAATGGGCAGGCCAGAACTCCTGAAGCCACTGCATAATTTTCCAGGAATTTCACAGACACCAAATGGCATGCCCTCTTTACTGTTAAGCAGTGCCTTCAAGTAATGCATGTACATTGCACATGCTAGATACTGGCATGCTCCAAAATTAACAGGCAAGCATGCACTCAGTTCTTTACCACTTCAAGCACAAACTATGAGTTTACTTTTAGTCTTTTAATATGCTGATAAGCTCTATCTAGATATTGTTTCAAGCAAAAATAATGACAAAAGTGACATTTGAGAACACACTACAAGAAAATATTGAAATAGCGACGCAAATTTAGCGATGCATCATTGCGTCGCTAAATTGCGACCACTTTGCGATGCCTCCGTGACAACAAAATATTGCGACGCAATTAGTGACGCATTAGCGACTCAATAAACCAGAAAATCAAAAAAAATTAATTTTTTATTTAGCGATGAAATAATGCGTCGCAATATTTTTAAATTAATTTTTTATAAAATATAAATATGGGAAAAAAATATTGCGATGCAACTCAGTGCGTCGCAATGCTTTTAAAAGAATTAAATATGTTAAATAGCGACGCATTAGCGACGTAATAAACCAGAAAATTAGAAAAATTATTTTTAATTTAGCGACGCACCAATTGCATGCAAATAATTTAAATAAAATTAATTTTTATAAAATATAAATATTAAAAAAAATATTGCGATGCAACTCAGTGCGTCGCAATGTTTTTAAGAAAATTAAATATGTTAAATAGCGACGCATTAGCGATGCAATAAACCAAAAATTAGAAAAATTATTTTTTAATTTAGCAACGCAATAACTGTCGTAATTATTTAAAATAAAATTAATTTTTATAAAGTATAAATATGAGAAAAAATAATTGCGGTGCAACACAGTGCGTCAATATTTTTAAAAAATTTAATTATATTAAATAGCGACGCAATAGCGATGCAATAAACCAAAAAATTAGAAAAATTATTTTTAATTTAGCGACGTAATAATTGTGTCACAATTATTTAAATAAAATAAATTTTTATAAAATATAATTATGAGAAAAAAATATTACGACGTAATTTAGTGCATCACAATATTTTTTAAAAATTTAATTATATTAAATAGCGACGCTTTAGCGACGCAATAAACTAGAAAATTAGGAAAATTATGTTTTAATTTAGCGACGCACTTGTCACGTCGTAATTATTTTAAATAAAATTAATTTTTATATAATATAATTATCATATTAAAAATTGTGACACAACCCTTTGCGTCGTAATATTTTTTAAAAAATTAATTATGTTAAATAGCGATCGGTCCGAGATCGGTCGTGGCCGATCGGAATCAGGGCTTGGATCGATCGCAACCGTCGGATCGTCGCCGATTGGACCGATCGCCACGGTCCAAGATCGGTCGTGGCCGATCGGATCATGGCTTGGATCGATCGCAACGTCGGATCATCGCCGATCGGACCGATCGCCATGGTCCGAGATCGGTCATGGCCGATCGGGATCAGGGCTTGGATCGATCGCAATCGTCGGATCGTCGCCGATCGGGCCGATCGCCACGGTCCGAGATCAGTCGTGGCCGATCGGGATCAGGGCTGGATCGATGGCAACCGTCGGATCATCGCCGATTGGATCGATCGTCATGGTCTTAGATCGATCGTGGACGATCGGGATCAGGGCTTGGATCGATCGTAACCGTCGGATCATCACCGATTGGACCGATCGCCACGGTCCGATATCGGTCGTGGCTGATCGGGATCAGGGCTTGGGTCGATCGCAACCGTCGGATCATCGGCGATCGGACCGATCGCCACTGTCCGAGATCGGTCGTGGCCGATCGGGATCAGGGCTTGGATCGATCGCAACCGTCGGATCATCGGTGATCGGACTGATCGCCACGGTCCGAGATCGATCGTGGCCGATCGGGATCAGGGCTTGGATCGATCGCAACCGTTGGATCGTCGCCGATCGGACCGATCGCCATGGTCCGAGATCGGTCGTGGCGATCAGGATCAGGGCTAGTATCGATGACAACTGTCGGATCATCGCCGATTGGACCGATCTCCACGGTCCGAGATCGGTCATGGACGATCTGGATCAGGGCTTGGATCGATCCCAACCGTCGGATCGTCGGCGATCGGACCGATCGCCATGGTCCGAGATCGGTCATGGCCGATCGAGATCAGGGCTTGGATCGATCGCAACCGTCGGATCATCAGCGATCAGACCGATCGCACTGTCCGAGATCGATCGTGGCTGATCGGGATCAGGGATTGGATCGATCGCAACCGTTGGATCGTCCGCGATCTCAGACCGATCGCAACGGTCCGGGATCGGTTGTGGCCGATCGGGATCAGGGCTTGGATCGATCGCAACCGTCGGATCGTCAGCGATCTCGGACCGATCACCACGGTCCGGGATTGGTCGTGGCCGATCGGGATCAGGGCTTGGATCGATCGCAACCATCGGATCGTCGCCGATCGGACCGATCGCCATGGTCCGAGATCGGTCGTGGCCGATCGGGATCAGGGCTTGGATCGATCGCAACCGTCGGATCGTCGCGATCTCGGACCGATCGCAACGGTCTGGGATCGGTTGTGGCTGATCGGGATCACGGCTTGGATCGATTGCAACCGTCAGATCGTCACCTATCGGATCGATCGCGACGGTCCGAGATCGTTCATCGCCGATCGAGATCGATCAGGGCTTGGATTGATCGCAACCGTCGGATCGTCGCCGATTGGATCGATCGCAACCGTCGGATCATCCATGATCTCGGACCGATCGCAACGATCCGGGATCGGTCATGGCCGATCGGGATCAGGGCTTGGATCGATCGCAACCATCGGATCGTCAGCGATCTGGGACCGATCGCAACGGTCCGGGATCAGTCATGGCCGATCGGGACAGGGCTTGGATCGATCGCAACCGTCAGATCGTCGCGATCTCGGACTAATCGCAACGGTCCGGGATCGGTCATGGCCGATCGGATCAGGGCTTGGATCGATCGCAACCATTGGATCGTCAGCGATCGGACCGATCGCCATGGTCCGGGATCGATCGTGGCCGATCAGGATCAGGGCTTGGATCGATCGCAACCGTCGGATCGTCGGCGATCGGACCGATTGCAATGGTCCAGGATCGGTCGTGGCCGATCGGGATCAGGGATTGGATCGATCGCAACCGTTGGATCATCTGCGATCTCGGACCGATCGCAACGGTCCAGGATCGGTCGTGGCCGATCGGGATCATGGCTTGGATCGATTGCAACCGTCAGATCGTCGCCTATCAGATCAATCGCGATGGTCCAAGATCATTCATCGCCGACCGAGATCGATCAGGGCTTGGATCGATCGCAACCATCGGATCGTCCGCGATCTCGGACCGATCACAACGGTCCGGGATCGATCGTGGCCGATCGGGATCACGGCTTGGATTCGTCGATCGGGATCCGTAAAAATTTAAAAAAACATTGCGACGCAACTGATTCGTCGCAATTATTTTCAAAAAATATAATTTATATCAGTTATAATAATTAAAAAAATATTGCGATGCATTAGCGATGCATTTTCCTAAAAATTAATTTTTTTGAGAAAACAATTTTTAATATTGCGACGCATGTATTGCGTTGCAATATTTTTTAGAAAAATAAATGTAATTAAAAAATTTAAAAAAACATTGCGACGCATTATTTGAGTTGCAATTATTTTCAGAAAAATATAAATTTTATCAGTGACAAATATTTAAAAAATATTGCGATGCATTTGCGACGCAATTTCCTATAATGTTTAAATAATTTTTCCAGAGAAAATAACACTACAAGAAAATACTGAAATAGCGACGCAAGTTTAGCGACGCATCATTGCGTCGCTAAATTGCGACCACTTTGCGACGCCTCTGTGACAACAAAATATTGCGACGCAATTAGCGACGCATTAGCGACTCAATTAACCAAAAAAAAAAAAAATTAATATTTTAATATTGCACAAATAATGCATCACAATATTTTTAAATTAAATTTTTATAAATTTTAAATATCAAAAAAAAATATTGCGACGCACTGAGTTGCGTCGCAATGTTTTGAACAGAATTAAATTTGTTAAATAGCGACGCATTAGCGATGCAATAAAATAGAAAATTAGAGAAATTATTTTAAATTTAGCGATGCACCGATTGCATCGCAAATAATTTAAATGAAATTAAATTTTATAAAATTTAAATATCAGAAAAAAATATTGCGACGCAACACAGTGCGTCGCAATGTTTTTAAAAGAATTAAATATATTAAATAGCGAGCGACGCAATAAACAAGAAAATTAGAAAAATATTTTTTAATTTAGCGACGCATAAATTGCATCGCAAATAATTTAAATGAAATTAAATTTTTTAAAGTATAAATATTTAAAAAAATATTGCGACGCATTTAGTGCGTCGCAATGTTTTGAAAAAAATTAAATATTTTAAATAGCGACGCATTAGCGACGCAAGAAACCAGAAAATAAATTAAATTATTTTTAATTTAGCGACGCAATAAATGCATCGCAAGTATTTTAAATAAAATTAAATTTTATAAAGTATAAATATGAGAAAAATAATTGCGACGTAACACAGTGCGTTGCAATGTTTTTAAAAAATTAATTATGTTAAATAGCGACGCATTAGCGACGTAATGAACCAAAAAATTAATTAAAAAATTATGTTTTAATATAGCGATGCACTTGTTGCATCGTAATTATAATAATTAAAATTAATTTTTTATATAATATAATTATCATATTAAAAAATTACCACGCTTGGATCGATCGGGATCACGGCTTGGATCGTCGCCGATCTTGGACCGATCGCAACGGTCCGGGATCGGTCGTGGCCGATCGGGATCAGGGCTTGGATCGATCGCAACCGTCGGATCGTCGCCGATCTTGGACCGATCGCCACGGTCCGGGATCGGTCGTGGCCGATCGGGATCAGGGCTTGGATCGATCGCAACCGTCGGATCGTCGCCGATCGGACCGATCGCCACGGTCCGAGATCGGTCGTGGCCGATCGGGATCATGGCTTGGATCGATCGCAACCGTCGGATCGTCGCCGATCTTGGACCGATCGCAACGGTCCGAGATCGGTCGTGGCCGATCGGGATCAGGGCTTGGATCGATCGCAACCATCGGATCATCGCCGATCTTGGACCGATCGCCACGGTCCGGGATCGATCGTGGCCGATCGAGATCATGGCTTGGATCGATCGCAACCATCGGATCGTCGCCGATCAGACCGATCGCAACGGTCCGGGATCGGTCGTGGCCGATCGGGATCACGGCTTGGATCGATCGCAACCGTCGGATCGTCGCCGATCTTGGACCGATAGCAACGATCCGGGATCGTCGTGGCCGATCGGGATCAGGGCTTGGATCGATCGCAACCGTCGGATCGTCGCCGATCTTGGACCGATCGCCACGGTCCGGGATCGGTCATGGCCGATCGGGATCAGGGCTTGGATCGATCGCAACCGTCGGATCGTCGATCACCGATCGGACCGATCGCAACGGTCCGGGATCGGTCGTGGCCGATCGGGATCAGGGCTTGGATCGATCACAATCGTCGGATATTGCCAATCGGACCGATCGCAATGGTCCGGGATCGGTCGTGGCCGATCGGGATCAGGGCTTGGATCGATCGCAACCGTCGGATCGTCGCCGATCTTGGACCGATCGCCACGGTCCGGGATCGGTCGTGGCCGATTGAGATTAGGGTTGGATCGATCGCAACCGTCGGATCGTCGCCGATCGGACCGATCGCAACGGTCCGGGATCGGTCGTGGCCGATCGGGATCAGGGCTTGGATCGATCGCAACCGTCGGATCGTCGCCGATCTTGGACCGATCGCCACGGTCCGGGATCGGTCGTGGCCGATCGGGATCAGGGCTTGGATCGATCGCAACCGTCGGATCGTCGCCGATCTTGGACCGATCGCCACGGTCCGGGATCGGTCGTGGCCGATCGGGATCAGGGCTTGGATCGATCGCAACCGTCGGATCGTCGCCGATCTTGGACCGATCGCCACGGTCCGGGATCGGTCGTGGCCGATCGGGATCAGGGCTTGGATCGATCGCAACCGTCGGATCGTCGCCGATCTTGGACCGATCGCCACGGTCCGGATCGGTCGTGGCCGATCGGGATCAGGGCTTTGGATCGATCGCAACCGTCGGATCGTCGCCGATCTTGGACCGATCGCCACGGTCCGGGATCGGTCGTGGCCGATCGGGATCAGGGCTTGGATCGATCGCAACCGTCGGATCGTCGCCGATCTTGGACCGATCGCAACGGTCCGGGATCGGTCGTGGCCGATCGGGATCAGGGCTTGGATCAATCGCAACCGTCGGATCATCGCCGATCTTGGACGATCGCCATGGTCCGGATCGGTCGTGGCCGATCGAGATCAGGGCTTGGATCGATCGCAACCGTCGGATCGTCGCCGATCGGACCGATCGCAACGGTCCGGGATCGGTCGTGGCCGATCGGATCAGGGCTTGGATCGATCGCAACCGTCGGATCGTCGCCGATCTTGGACCGATAGCAACGGTTCGGGATCGGTCGTGGCCGATCGGGATCAGGGCTTGGATCGAATTAAAAATATAATATTAAATATATCTAATTAAAAATATTAAAAAATTATTGCGATGCAATAAGGCATCGCAATAATTATCATAAATTATTAATATTAACATTAATAAATAATTAAGAATTTTTGCGACTCCGTAGCGACTCATTTTAGGAAAAAATTAAACAAATATTGCGACGACACTTATGCGTCGCAATTATTTTAAGTTAAAAAAAAATTTTAGTCTTAAAAATTAAAGCAATATAATATTGCGACGCATAAGTTGCGTCGCAATGTTTTTAAAATAAATTTATGTAATTAAAAATTTTATAAAATATATTGCGACGCAATTGTTCGTCGCAATTATTAACATTAATTATAAATATTATCATTTATAATATTAAAAAAATATTGCGACGCCTTAGCGACACATTTTTTTTTAAAAAAATAAACAAATATTGCACAAAATATATGCATTGCAATTATATTATTAAAATATATAGCTGATTAAAAATATTAAAAAATTATTGCGATGCAAATATGCGTCGCAATGTTTAGAAAATAAAATAAATTTCCCGCGGATGTTGGCGCCAAGGTAGCGATGCATTAGCGATGCAATTATTGGCGTTGCTATTTTTTTCATAAATTAATAATAAAACAATATTAACGACGCATTAGCGACGCACTAGTGCGTCGCTAAGACAGAAAAAAATAAAAAAAATATTGCGAGTTCTTAGCGACGCAAATAATTGCATCGCTAAGAACTTATATATAAACCGCCTTCTCTTCTTCTTCTTCCCCTTCTTGACCTAGCCGCCGCCGCCGCCGTGCTCAAAAAAAATCCGGCTCCCACCTCGCTCCTCCTCACCGGCGTTCTCATCGGACTCTGGCTTCTTCTCTCAACGAAGGTAAGCCCATACACTATATAAAAAAAAAAATTTTTTTAATGATTTCCCTCCGGCCACGGCCGCTGCCGTGGCCGTCTTCTCCGGCCACGGTGGCCAGGCCACTGTAAAAAAAAAAAAAAAATTCATAACACCCCCCCCCCCCTTTTGTTTCTTGTCCGGCCACGGCGTGGCCGCGGCCGGACAAGGCGGCCACGGCCGTGGCTGCGGCCGGACAAGGCGGCCACGGCCGCTGCCGTGGCCAGCAGTGGCCTGGCCACGGTGGCCAGGCCACTGTAAAAAAAAAAATTTTTTTTTTCATAACAGGGGGGGAACCCCCCGCCCCCCCCCCCTTTTGTTTCTTGTCCGGCCACGGCCGTGGCCGCGGCCGGACAAGGCGGCCACGGCCGCTGCCGTGGCCGGCAGTGCCTGGCCAGTGGCCACCGTGGCCAGGCCACTGTAAAAAAAAAAATTTTTTTTTTCATAACAGGGGGGGGGGAAACCCCCCGCCCCCCCCCCCCTTTTGTTTCTTGTCCGGCCACGGCCGTGGCCGGACAAGGCGGCCACGGCCGCTGCCATGGCCATCTTCTCCGGCCGCTGCCGTGGCCGGCAGTGGCCTGGCCACGGTGGCCAGGCCACTGTAAAAAAAAAAAATTTTTTTTTCATAACAGGGGCGGGGGGGGAAACCCCCCGTGTTTCTTGTCGGGCCACAGCCATGGCCGCGGCCGGACAAGGGGGCCACGGCCGCTGTGTGGCCGTCTTCTCCGGCCACGGCCGCTGCCGTGGCCGGCAGTGGCCTGGCCACGGTGGCCAGGCCACTGTCAAAAAAAAAAAAATCCTTTTTCTTAAGAGGG